>JACDOX010000067.1:249331-449754 GCA_014549065.1 Cardinalis cardinalis
CACGGAGCAGCCGCAGCGCTCCGGTGCAGCCGTGCGATGTCACGGCGCTGTTTAGCGGGCAATCCTCCACCCCGGGCCGGGAATGTCCAGATTGCCGCGGCCCTTCCCTGTGGGTGTTCCCGGCTCTCCAGTGCTCCCGGTCMCACCTCCGGGCACAGAGTGAAGTGTGCCCCAAGCCAGTGCTGGGCAGCCTTGGGCAGAGCTGTCCCGTGTCCGCGGCGCTGCCAGCGGCCGCTGCACCAGAACCTGCCACACCTCACTGTCCCCTCTCTGACTTAMATTGCATTACTGGCAATAAGTACTCCCCACGAGTTTGGAATATGCTTGCATCTTTAAGAAAAAAATAAATCCTGAACCATAAATCACTGATGTAAACTGCACCTAGGAGTGAAGTGCTCTTTTAAACTCCACAGTCCCCTCAAACAATTCATTAGTAAAATGGTTCACTAATACAGCACTGATAAGGGACATTATAAGGAATTTCCCTACAAACAAGCAGAAAAAGTAAATACCTGTATGGAAGATCACATTCTACACCAGTATCTCTGGTCTCTATATTGGTCTTTTGTTGATTTTCCATTAAGTAGTCCAGTTTATCTTGCAATTCTTTATTCTGGGAAACAGTAATTTTCATCACAAGTTTATTTTATTTATGGTAATTAAACAAGGAAATAAAATTGCACATTGCCCTTTCCCTAAAAGAAACAGTGTAAAAGTATGTATTGATAAAAAAAAAAGGAATCCTTAATTCTGGAAAGAATATAAGTTAAACCAACAGTTTTATTCAGATGCTTATGGTCTAAGTCATTATAAAACCATTAGAAAATTGTAAGTTAAGAAACTTAGAGTGAATATTGAGACTTTATTGCACACACTCCTGACTGTATGACTGGTGTCATATGTTTAATTTCCATTTGAAGAACAGCAAATACATACAATAATTGTACATCCAGATAGCACTGGATGRCATTGGTTCAAATTAAATTTGGTTTCAAAAAATAATCACGATAATGTAAACTTAAAATGTAATGCCTTACCTCACATTCTAAGAAAGAGATTTTGTCTAAAAGCTGTATTATAAATAATTCCTTTTCTTTTACTTTCTTCCTTAGCATTTCAATCTATGAAGAAAAACAAAGACATTTAATCTGATGGGGATGGGAAAAGGAAGAAAAGGATCTTGGTATCACAGGAAGAAAAGTTATTTAATATTATTGTTCAGAAACAACTGAAGACCTGTACGTATTCACAAACTGCTTTAATCCCTGGATTAGCTACCAGATTTAGTGGACTTTTACTAAAGTGAATTCATTTTGCAGAACAGCTAAAGTGAAATCAAGGAACACTCAGAACACATTCATTTTTTTCTGGCAGTCATTGCAAGAATGACCATTTCTGAATACTTTGGTCAAATTTTCCATGCATTCTCACCAGTCCCTTTTTAACTCTGTATATTAAAATCAAAGCTGTGAACAAACACTAACATCCTCTTCACCAGTGTAAAATTTTTCAGCATATCTGGAAACCAATATTGATATAAATATTCCCATCCTGCTAARGGAGAAGGATAAAATACTCAAGACACAATAATGAAAACAATACTCTCTCAAAAATTTACTGCAAGAAATTATAAAATATTTAAACAAAAACATACAGAACTGTGGAAAAAAAGAAGCAAAACAAATACACATATTGAACTGAAAAATGAAAAGCTGTAACACCAACTAACTTTAATTTAGTCTCCATGACTTTCAGGTATCACGTGTCACTGACACAATGATCAGTTGTTACTTGGAAAAGCTAAAACATAAATCAGAATACAGGAGTGCTGTCATCATCCATCTTTCTCAAAATCAGGTCTTTCCCTTTTTTYCCCTCTTTTAAAGTCCATAGAAAAACTACCCAGGTCATCTTGTAGCATTTTCAGAACGTCTTAGAACATACCTTGATCTTCATATTTTATCACAACTTTGTTTAATTGTATGACTGAATTCAGTCAGTTATGTTTCCCCCAGTTCAGTAGCTTCAGTCCTGCCAATACACTCCACTTTAGAAAAGATGAACTGTTCTCTTGGGACTTTCAAGTGGTTCTTCTCTATTAATATTCTCCTACTATGCATATAAGGAAATATTACTAACGCCAATAATCAGTGCCACACAAAGAAGCCCAAAGCCAAGCACAGCTGCGTGATCACACTGGCACACAGCCATTCTCGCTTGTTATTGAAAATAATCAACTCCATCAGCTGCCTAGGCTGGTTTTTACATCAAACACAAAATATTTCTATTTCCAAATAAGTGATCAAACTATCTGTCATCCAAAAGCAAGACAACTCTTGTGTTTCACATACATTTACCTTAACTTCTATTCATTCTATGATAGAAAGATCCTAAGATGTGAAATAAACTGACAGTAACCATTACGTTCACCACTATCATGTACAAACAGATTTTGTGTAAGTTAAAGTTCTGCTTATTTTTCACATTGGCCACAGAAAGACAGCTCCCTATGGATGTTTATGAGTTATTTTAATTAGAATAGTCGGAATGCGAAGATGAGTGTGGACACCTTAAAATCTAACAGAGAACACAAAAAGGAAGACTTTGAGAAACAGCTTCCTCCCCTTCCCAAACACAGAACTGAACTGCAGAGAGACATTTTGTATTTTGGTGAGGATGCTCTAGGGAGCAGCAGACTGAAGCATACACAGCAGGACTTCCAGGCTCTCTGTAACATGTTTACATAGTACCAGTCAGAACCCATTAAAACTATGACCTTGCCCCAGAATTACACCAGATTTTTAAATCTGCTTCTTTTCTTTTTCTGCAGAGAATATTGTACTATATCATCACAAGCTCTGTGTCTCAGTCTAGCAGCCAGACAGAATGGTGTGGTTAGACCATGCAGGTTATAGAATGATCAGGCTGTGAATTGTGTAACATATATATAAAACCCTTTGGTGGATCTTTAAACATTAGGAACTCRGACACAGCCACACATCCCAAATACATTTCAGGAGAAATAAATGCAGCAGTGAGAGGCTGCATCTGAGGTGCTAAAATGAGAGGCTGTTTGAGCACCAGGAAAAATGTCCTGCAGTCCTGCTCCCTGGACACAGCAGAGCCCCCTGTGAGGCCACTGCAGAAGGAAAGCAGGAATTCTGTACCCCCAGACACATGGCCAAACAGCTGCCTCAGCAGCCACTGCAGGCCAAGGGCTGAAACAAGTGTCCTGACACAGATGACACATCCCAGCACAATAATTTACTATAAAAATAAGTTTATTTACTGGATAAGGACTTGAGTACACATCATCTTATGCCATTAACATCAGGAATGAAAAAGCTGATTTGATTAATCCTTGAGAGGGTATGTGACAGGGAACCAGGAAAAATAGGAATAACTCTAAGAGATTATATTAATATATTAATATATTATTATATTATTATATTAAATTTTAAAAMCCCACAAATCCACATCTTGAGAATTTCTTTGTTTCTAGCAGCTGCATAAAGCAAGAGAATATCTAGCAGGTGTCAGAGCAATAGATTTTGACTTTGGGTTAAATACAAAATAAGGAGGAGAAGAGGAGAAGCAAGATGGGTCAAACACAGCACTCAACTCCAGGCCTGAGTGGTGGCCAGAACAGTCTGGTCAGAATGGTCAGAAATAAATCAGTGCAAGCCAAAGACTCTCAAATTCCATGGAGTGACTCTTGTATCCAAGTAATTTCTGGACTRACTTCAGGATAAAATTGTCATCAAGATGTTCCTGTTTGGTCAATGCTCACAGTCTATAATCTGCCTCATCCTTGCTGTGTCTGCAGACCTCAGAGTTTCTGCTCACTGAACTCAGCAACTTGCTCCCAAGCCTGGCTTTTGCACAACTACCCTCTCAGATTTCTTCATAATTTTCTACAAGCACTATTCAGGTACATCTTTCAGGCTCTCTCTGCCAACCTTCTCCAGAAATGTCCAGCCAGACTTTCCCTAGCCCTTAATTCTTGACCTGACATTGTTAAGACTCTACATTTCTACCTGTATTTCTGTAACCTTCCTGTCTACATTAAGCACTCAAACAAAACTGGCAACCTACTCAGAAATATCAGTTACATTAATGACCTGCTCATTCCTTTCAAAACAGTTCTGCTAACAGTACTAATGCAACTTTAGCAACTCTGGACCACACAGTCACCCTTCTTCCTACCACTGCATTCTCTCTTACCTCCCCAACCCACTGTATCCATCGTTCCTGCTTTCCCTTCTCCAGCTGGGAAACATCTGACTATTCCAAAGCTGGGAAGAGAAAAGCTACAAGGCCCAAGCTCCAGTTTGTAATTTATCTGGTGTGCCAGCAACTGAGGGGCGTGCTGTGCTCTCAGCCCTTCAGCCACCCCTGGCACTTCCCTGCTGGGCAGACAAGGGGCACCAAATCTCTCCCCATCCTGGCAATCCATGAAGTTCCTGCCAGTGGTGCTTGCATTTCACATACCCACTGCAATTTCCCATGATCTGAATCAGCATTCAAGGTCCAACATGGAATGTGAATCATCCTGAATTTATCCACTGACTCAMGACTAATATGGTCACTGACTTCTTTTTTAGATCTCTCATCCTTGTTTCTGCCCTACCGCTGTCACCACCTCTATGCTTTTGTCTCCTTCAGAAAACTTGAGGTCATTTTTCAAACTGCCTCAATCTTCAGATTGTCACTTTTTCTTGCTGCATCTCCCAGAAAATTAAATTCTTCTTGTCCATCCCATTGATGAAGATCTCTTTATTTCTCATTTCTGCTCTTTATAGATTCTCCAAATACCAAACAATTGTCACAGTACTTGAATGGACTGTGTGAACACTAAACTTTGCTTCCCTAAGATGGAAAGTGAGATGAAAGASTCAACAGCATTACACTGATCTCATGGACAGAATACCTAAGAAGAACAGTCAAGAGAAGAATTGGAGAACTGCAAGATCTAAAAGGAAGAGTCTGTAAAGAAATGCTGGATATGTGCTAATGGTATTAGAATGAAAAGTCAACAGAATTACAAAACTATTAAAGGAGAAGGAAAAAGCATCTTGAGAGAAAAGTAAAATTATTTTCAAATGTACAGCCTTTATAAAGAAGGCCTGAAATAGGAAACTATTTTATTCTATGTAACTCAAATACAGATTTAGAGACCTTAAACTATACAGTGATCTCCTGCATTGGAACAGATCCATCTATTAGGTAAACTCAGTCACCATTTACCACTTAACARTATTATCCATTAGTTTAAAATATTTACCATTAGTTATTAAAGTATTTAATATCTGTAAGTATCATATTATTCATGTATASCTTTATTTTCCTTATTCATCCACTATTAATGTACTGGGCATCAGTAACACCAATACAGAGACACAAACAAATTAGAAATATGACTGCACAGGACAAACAGATGCTACACAGCATGCACAAAACAAGACAGACAAGACATTGCAACATCAGCCTGAGCTCGCAGAGGTAAGTTCTGTACAAGGAGAGCAGGATTTTCCTCAGYCCTGTATTTCACTGGACCTTAACTGGTATTTATGAGAGGCTAGACAAGAGCTGTAACTTTTTCAGGGAGCATAACACAGTGAATAGGAATGAGCACCTTTGCCTTTTAATCCTCCTTAAATCACGTGAACTTATCCACTTAAACTTACACTTTTTGTATTTTAAACCTCACATTGCATTTACAGAAGAATTAACTGACTGATTTAGGTTAATGCACCAATGTAGAGACCATCCTAAATGAATGAGCTCCATGAACACATTATCCAGTCGTTGATGTCCATGTACTGCTAAAGCAGGGCCTGACATGTCCTAATGAGTTACAGACATTGGCTCATTGTCTGCACATCAACCCACCTTGTTAAGCATTACCTTAGTAATGGGCAAGTTTCTAATTTATGATTTGGCCTGGCAATTCTCAGCTGAAAGTGCTGATGTTGTGCATAYATAAACCCTCTCACCAAACACCAGCAGTGATTCTACTTCTGCCAACAGATAAGCATTGTACTGCTTGCTCAAGTGCACTGAGGAGTGCCAAACACTTGTACTGGGGAGGGGGGGAGGAGGGTGTGGGAAGCTATTCATGTTCTGTCTTTTATCTTCTTCCTCCAAGATCCCAAGGTGTGTTTCTCTTTCTACATTTATTGTTCTGCATTTTTGTTGTTGTTTCATTTTTATGGCAGGTACTATGGARTGCAGATCTCGGTTAATAAAAGTTTGGCATCTGTTGTCGGTAATTCCATCTTCTCCTCCTTCTCTGTGGCTTCTTTGACATGACCTTGAAACTTCTTCCATATTAAAAGAGGGAAATTTCGCTATATATCTGAAGTTGGAGTGTCTTGATACAGATGTTTTCAGATGTTTAAGTCTTTTTTGGAAAAATTTCTTCTTTTTATACCCCATTTGTGCAATACAAAGTCTCTTCTGTATTTGGGGTATCATTTGCTCATTAGCACTGTGTCCTTTCATGCAAGTATCCTCCCCGACAGAACAGGAGACAGCTTCTCCCTGGTGTCTGGTCACCATTTATTATCCAAGGAATCTGAGACTAAAGCTGGAGAACAGCTCATGGGCCATGACCTAGAGACAGTTCAATTCAGTCGTTAGGGGAATTTCATGTGAAATCTAAGTTCTGTAGGTAATTTCTTGGCATGAGATCAAATATCCTTTTTTCTTCGGATCCCTTCAGAACASCTTCCTATATCTGCATCAACCCGCTTGCCTTGCTTATAAAATGTAAATGCTAATTTCCTTCCCTCCTCTGCTTCTCAACAATGAAACAACATTACATATAAAATAAGCTTACTGTGCAATGAAATTGCAATCCATTTCAAAGTGAATTGCATAAATCTCAAAACTAAACCTCCCTTAAATCTCTCCAGGTTTGAAATTGAGATCAAGCCACAAAATAATTGTATTGCTTATTTAAAATCTATGTTTTGTATTTCATTTTTCTTACATGAAAGTCTCATTTCCTGCAGTGGCACAGACATGAGCTGGTTGACCCATCAGATAGATACTTAGAAGAGAAGCTTTTACCCCTCTCACAGAACAAGAGCAATTTCAGCCCTGAAGGGAACAGTGTGGTAGCAGCTTCCCATGCCCTCCCGTGGTGCCTCTGTGCCTGCATCTGCCTGCCCAGCCCCATCTCTGCAGGGAAACCCCTCGGWGGAAGGGCCTGAAGTCTGTGTGCCTCTGCCTTTCGCCTGTGAGTCTCCCTGAAAATTCTTCCTCTCATCAAACTGTCTTTTACCTGGATTGCCTTTGCTCTATCCAGCCATACTTTAMGACAGCTACAAAGGCAAGGGCTAAAAAATCTGAGCCTTGGGTGACTCACTCTGGCCATCTGTCCTCCTCACTTGTTTTTTGAAAGCCCGTGATATAAAAATAGTATGAGAAAAGGGCTGGGTTTTCTAAACACCTGCAAAATGCAAGTCCTGCACTTTTATCTGCCAGCACTGCATTTAAAACATACTACACTAAGCTGTGAACAAATAGATTTGTTTAACAAACAAGTTCAACACAGGGATAAATCTGTCAGCCATAAATCATCTGCAATCTCTCTCTAATGAGAACATGAGGCTTTAAGACTATGCAGGATAACTTTCTGCTCAGCTGGTGCACTAATGAGTAGCAATTTTTGCTCTCACAGAAAAGAATCCCTATGAGGATGAAAAATGTGTGTGCATGAGAGCTAACACACAGAGGTGTTGAAGGTCACCAACTCCAGAAAATTTCCATTTTATTTCTCGCATTTATTTTTCTTCTGAAAGGTATTTTCTAGGCTTCTATTTAATTTATGACTGGTTTGACTAGATCAAGTTGGAAAAGATTCTATTAATGCCTGAGATGGAAGGATTTCTTTTCAGAGGAAAAGAAATAGAAGCAATTTTTTTTTTTTTTTTTTTTTTTTGCTAAGGAATATGAGCGCACTGAATTGTGAGTATCCTCCACTGCCTGGGCTCAATTCCCTAGATCACATAACCATTGCAGTCAGTACCAACATGATGAGATCTATGAAGAGGAAGGTGTTAATGCTCTTTACCTCCATGGCCCCCTACATCTGATGCTTCTCTGCACATCCCGTTTCATGCCTAAGTTAGGACGGCCATCAGCTCCTAACACATTTTTAAATGCCATCAAAATAGCACCAGAGGTGTTAAGAGTTGCCTGCTGCATCACAAAACTCCATTCWAAAGCTTTTCTTTCACTTCCTCCTGGCTGCTTGCTGTTCTTTTACAGAATGCCCTGCATCTGTGATTTGCAAACGATCTGTCCTCTTTCCCAGAAACAGCTTAAGAGCAATCTATTCCTCTATTCCGTGATTTTTTCCCCGCCAGGAGATTCATCTCAGTACTTGTCCAATTTTGACAGCTCTCCATATGAGTTTGAAGCAGAATATCTTGTTTGTTCAGCATCCCTTTGAAGTAGTGTTCATTTCTCCAGTTTCTCTGAATTGGAGATGGTAACAGCATAAACTCGTTGTGATTTACATTGGAAGAGTGAAGCCCTTATTTATACTTCAAACCTGTGTCCAGTATATGAAGATTAATTGTAAACAAAGCTCATCCTGTAGTCAAGCAASTTTAGGCTTTGTCACCTAGCAGCTCAAACAATAGTCCTGTTTCAGCTTCAATTTCTGCTGATAATTTTAACTACTTCCTTTCCTTCCACTTCTCTGCTGAGTTTCCCAGGTTAGCCTGTTCTCACTCCATTGACTGCCACAGAGAAGTTAAGTGTTTCAGAAAGCAAGATTTCTAGCTTTTGAATTATTTGCTTATTCTTTCTCAATTATTTAAATGCAAGTTATCAATATCATTACAATACCCTCATAAACCCTAAGAAGGCATGTTACTTTAAAAATATCAGCCACGAAAATACTGCAATGAGTAACAGGGCAGGTTTTCATTACACTTTTCTTGATATTCCTTGCCATTACATTCTGCAATCAGTTAAATTTAGTGTAGGGAGGATGTGTGTTTAAATATACCCTGATGAACATGTCTTCCGGGACTTAAATAGTAGTCCAATCTTCCCTATTTGCTCTAGCAGATATTTTTAGTGCTGCTGCTCASTAGTTTTCAACCTAACTTCAGAATAGACTCTTCAGATAGCATTCCTTTTCAGTATTTTTGTTGCCAACTTTTCAGCTTCAATGGCATAGTTAGCCAGTGTTTGCTTAAAATGAGCCAAAAAATACTTATCTAATATTTTGTAGAGAAAAGCACAAAATCATGAAAAGCACCACATGCTTGGTAGTCAAGGACGTACATATCTGCTTGGATAGTTGAGGACACACATATCTGCAATGTTTTTTTCTTTTGCCCCATGGTGAACAGCTGTTCTTTTCTACATTATTAAAACTGCTATTTTTAGGCCTTTAATTAAGAGTCTAGTTTAAAACAGGGCATGCCAAGTATATTATGGATATTTTCTCAAACACAGTACAAACACAAGCAACAAATAGCACAAAATTAAGAAACAAAGCCCCAGACATTAAATGCCTGATGTATTTGATACCACCTGACCTGATCAAACCTCTGGTACAGGAGTCTTTAGCTAGCTCTCTAGTGAAAATATAGATGTAGCTACACAGGTGTTCATGCAGAAGGAAGCTGAATTAGAATAAAAATTAAAACACACAGGGACTAAAGGAAAGAGCAAAAATATCTCCCCTATGGTTAGGTGGCAGTCAAGACTCGTAGAGGTTTAACTGAAACTGAAAAGCAGGCAGACAGCAGTTAGAAACAGACATGTTTGACAATTAATAGTGACTTGGTCACCTAACACTCATTAAATAGGATAACCAGATGGTCTAGAAGGGCTTTCTGTGTATATGAAGGCACCAGCAGAGATACATTACAAGTAATTAGCGAGCTAAACTTACCCATTAAATCTAATATTAATGAAATCATAATCATTGGCTCAAGATTTATATGTGGTTTTATTCCAAAACAAAACATAGAGCTGAAAGGACTTGTTATACCAATGCAGCCCACTAGAGGTCAAGTTACAACCAGAAGTTTTAAATATATTTAGTAATAAAGGGCAACATTTAGGCCACCATCSTCATGTATTACTAGATTCATTCAGGGTGCCACATACATTGTAAATCCTTCAGAAAAAACTCTGGTGTACAGAGATACAAAGCAGATTAAATAATTGTTCCCATAATCAATTATATAATTGTTCCCATAATCCATTAGTTAGATGAGTTGGATTATTGGACTGGATAAACTTTCTTTATTAAAATACCATGGTATGAAGACTGTAAATTCTRTTTTAGATCAGCTAGGATGCTTAAACACAGTGATAATGGTGAACTAAACTAAAACCAAAACCTCAAGACTTGATATGTCTGATACAACAGAAGAACTTTAATCCCTCTGTGTAAAAGACACTAGCATCACACTTCTGATCATACAGGAAGGCTGCATCAGAATCTTATAAAACAAAGCATATGTCAATACATATAAATACAAATGCAGAAAGAATGCCTTAGATTTGAGTGGTTTCTAAACATTTGATATCTTGAGTGTATGATGTCCAGATACAAATCAAAGGTATCTCGTGAGCACCCATCGTCTGTGCAGTAGGAGGCTCATCTAATAGAGCTGTCAGCTTTGTAAAGCTCCAATTTAAACTTATCTATTTCCCATGTCATTCTTCCCACTTGGAAAAACAGAAATGTTTGCAATTAAAGCCTTGTGACCACAGAGCAGTTTCCTGACACATAGGTAGCCTGTAACCTAAAGCGTTTRTCCAGCAAAATTCCACTTAAAATTTTACAGGAAATGGCAGCAGCTAAGACAATGTCCCCATACCAGGGTAAGAAGAGATGAGCAGTGAAAACCTGTACTTGTTCACCTATTTCTGTGAGGAATCATATTAAACAAACAAAAAAACCTAAGCTGTACAGGAAGGAGACCATTAATGACCAGACTGCATCATATCAGAGGTACCCTCTGAGCTGGAAGTTGTGTTGCATTTCCTGAACACCCATGAAGAGGTACAGAACTAGTGTCAGCCTAAAGATCACAGTATATAACCCACAGCCAGTGCATTAAACTGCTTTCATCTACTCTTTCTGCTTCACTGGCTCCAGATGCTTAACTCAACTTCCACTGTAACAAAGGTGGCAGAAGGCAACTACACAAAGAACATAGTTCTCTTTGGATTATGTACTAAAAGAATCAGTGCTCCCCAAAGACTCTGGGTTGTTTTACTACATCTCACCTCCTCAACCATATGCTTGACTTTCTTCTGCTGGCAGTGGACCATGTCATCCAGATGCTTGATCCGCTCCCTCAAGCTGGCTGCTACCTCCTCCAAATGCTGTGACCTGGCAAAACATGCAAGGATCAAACCTGTAAGTGGGGAGCTATGCAGTATAAGCAGAACAAGAACAGCCTCCACAATTCACCATAAATCAGGACAGGCCAGTCAAATTGCACTGACAGATGTCAAATTGTCCAAAGTACATTTTAATGTGATCTTAGTCCAAGTGGCTGTCTCCACCCAAGTTATCTCACCTTTGTCTTGCATACTGACATGATTRCTCAGAGCCTGAAGTGCTGACAATTAAATAGTGTGACAAAACTCATCTCAAGGTGTGTTTCCCTTTAGTGAAAGGCTTTTACACAACTAGATCTTTAGCTTCAGAGAGACACATTTAGCCTGATTTACTACTACCTGCAAATATTTTGTTAATGTATGCTAAACAAAAGCCAGGAAGCAGGTCTGCTTTCAAAGCTGTCTTACTGCAGGGGAGCCTTGAGTCAACAATTTGGTAGAGCTGCCAGTGGCAGCAGAATGCTAACTGGAATAGTATTAACTCCTCAGCAGACAGCAGGAATGCTATGAATGGTTTAAATTTGTCCATACAACTCTTCAGATAGATTCTGCATTTCTTCAAATCTGTTTCATACAGAAAGTGAACTCCCACAGAACTCCTGCCACAAGTTGGTTTGGCAGCTTGTCAGAAAAGTAGCTGTAGAATATGCAAGGAAACTGGAGTGAAGCTTTCCTGTAAGTTTTTGTYTCTTTGGCCGTTGGGAGTCTCCATTTTTATCTGAATGTCCAATTCTTAAATTTTGTCAAAGAAAGCAAGCAATTTCTTGCTTACAAAATAAAGCTGTACTCCCAGGTTCAGRACTGGACAGAATTTCAGAATGGAGGAGGGGAATCAAAAACAAAAAGGCTTTTTTCATCTTGGTCTGTGCACAGCAGAAAAAAAAACTGTTAAAGCTGCAAATAGAAAAACCATTCTAAGACAAAGCAGCAGATGGCAAACTGTAAGACGTGAYTCCAGTGAATGACTGAATTGTATCCTGTTTCCCCCAAAAGAGTCTCTATTAACAGTGAAGTACTCTGCAGAAATGTAACTGCAGCACTTTGACAAGGACTCAAAAAATTCARAGCATTGCTGCAGGTTTTTCAGTTGTGTGTATTAACATCTCATAAAACTTTAATTTATATTTTAATTGCAATTGTAGCACATATTTTGTATCTCATTGGAAGACTCAGGATCTTAAGCACTGATAGCAATGGGGAAATGGAACGGACATCCTTCCTAAGGTGGAGCTTGAGTGTCTGATTAGGTACAGACAGGTAAAGACAACTTAAGAATAAACCAGCATCATCTGAACACAGATTCATTGCTTGCATGGCATAGATTGCAACTGTGAGCTTGCCTGCATTGCACAAATTCCTGCCTGAACACTGCCTTTACCCTTTTACTGCAGCATAACTTTACACACTGAAAAGGATTCACTGAAGCAAGAAGTGTCTGTGTTATTCAGAAGTAAAGGAAAACAGCAATTATCTTTCATCTCCATATTCTATGTTGTATGTGAGCGACATCTGTTCATTTGAAGTTATTATTTTAACAGGCTGCTGTGAAAAGCCATTCTTACTCTGAAACCAGAGAAGCTGGTCACAGATCAATACAAGGCACTGAGAAGCTCTCAGCAGGRACCTCCTTTCATGTTATGCTTCCCAAAGAACAGCAGGAAGCCCAAAACCTTAAAACTTAATTTCTGGGCACCACAGAACCATAAGTAGTAATCAAGTACTATAATTCAGTCTCTGGTTATAATTCATCTTYACCCACTGAAGCAGTGTCATACAAATCTTTGAGTTTAGCTAGTGAAAGTATTCATCGTCAGGATTGTACTCTTCTGAATTTGGGAATGCACATATAAGAAAAATGACCGATATGTCATAGCTTGTTCCACCTACAATGGACTCCACACATTTGCAAACAACTTTTCAGAAAACATGCGTGAAGGTGGTCATTCTTGCAAAAAATAATTGTCTTGATATTTTACATGTTAATAAACCTACATTCATATGGACAATCCCTACCAGACTGCAGTTTTAAAGTTAGAAAAGGCAAAATTCAGGCGTCTACAAAAACAAAAAAACCCACATGTTTTGTAGCAACAGTAGAAGTTCCACAGGCAAGTTACAGCTCACCTTTCACTGTCAGAGTTGTTTTCAGATTTTGCTCCAGATATTTGTAGTTCATTTAATTCAAGTTGTTTTTTCAGCTGGTGACGTTCCTAAACAAGAAAAGTTCTCATTCAGTTCTCCGCATATCAAAATGTAAAGGCTTCACAAAGCATATTTCATTGCAATTCAAAACATCATTTGTGAAATTAAAATAGAAACTGATTAAACAAAATTCATGCATTTCCTATAGTCAAGGAGGACAGAATACATAATAATAAAATCAGTTTCCCAGCTATGCATGGAAACAAGATCAATTTTCAATTTCCTGTATGAAGATGTAAGGCTGTACTTGAAACAGATTTTTTTTCAAGAAAAAAATGAGTCATCAAAATCTTTAACTACATAAAGTCAAATTGTCCACATTATTACTCCAAAAAGATCTCCTAATCCAAGGCTGAGCTAAAAGGTACTGCTGCATTTTCTTCCCCCAGAGTATTCCTGTTTATTTTTAAGTGCCCATCAGCACAGTGCTTGTGAAGATCTGTGAGGACTTGGGGTCTGAGTCAAACAAGTTAACAGAGAAGTGTAAGTGTGTTATCCACCTTGATGGGATTCAGCCTCACTGGTTGAGTATGAGCCAGATAAGAGCAGATTAAAGAACTAAAGTGAAGAAACTCCTCTGTACTTGTGAACTGTATGCCATCCTACGTTCACTGCATAATACTTAAAAGCTGTAGGCTGGAGCCCAGATGAAGTTAATGGAGCCACTAGAGGGGCTATTATTAGGTTGAGTAATTTCTCAGTGTAATCATTAATTCTACAAATGGATTTGCAAGCATTAGACAGAAGGGACTCAATTCACATTAGACTAACCACTCAAGCCAAAAAGGCTGGCTTATAAAAATCTATTTCTCAGTAGATACTGATATTTAATATGTACTACAATAAAGTGAAATTAGTGAAAAAAACCCACTTCATTGGGAAGAGCAGAAGACTGTACTCCCTCCCCTGACTAAAACACTCTCTGCTCCTGTACTAGAGTGAGGCATCAATCTTTAAAGATGAGTTGCCTGCTATTGAATGACATGAGAAATGCCAAAGTACATCCAAGACCATTTCACAGTCACTGCAGCCAAGGCTGCCTTGAGCTTCACATTCCCCAGCAGCTCCTCCTTGTTGGTGAGGACAAGGTCCAGAACAGCACCTCTCCTCACTGGCTCCTCTATGAGCTGGAGAAGGAAGTTATCATCAACACATTCCAGGCACCTGGATTGCTTATGCTCTGCTGTGTTGTCCCTCCAAATGATGTCAGGGTGGTTGAAAATCCCCATGAGGATCAGGGCTTGTGAACAAGAGGCTGCTCCCATTGTCTGTAAAGAGCCTCATCCTTTCAGTCTTCCTGGCTGGATAGCCCCCAACTCTGATATCATCTATCCCTGCCCTCCCTTTAATCCTGACCCTGTAGGTTCTCCATCAGCTTCTTACCCATCCCTAGACAGAGCTCTGTGTACTCTATGGACCTACCACAGCAACATTTCTAAGAGACTATGGGTCATTTATGATTATTACTTGATTAGGCTTAAGATACCTTGCACACTGAAGAGACACTGAATGGTTTTTAAATTCTCTCTTTAAAATAATGGTTCATTTCCTAAATAAATGCTGCCCTGTAAGGACCACCAGGAAGAGAGAACCACCTCCTCATCACAGGGTGTCTATGGCAGTCCAGGTGCATTTACTGATATGATACAGTAACTAAGATGCAAACAGCAATGGTATGTCACTGAGCAGGGATCTGAGCAGCAGAACAATAACATCTGGAATTTCCTCCATGCTCTTGGTGCATTTCCTGTCAAGGCAGCAGTGAGCTCTCCTACCTCTTCCATGCGTTCAATCAGCCGGTCCAGCTCACCAATTCTCTGGTCTTTCTCCTGTATGCTTGTTTCTGTAATCTGCATCTTCTTGTTTGCCTCTTCAATAGCCTTCAGAAGCCGATTTGTTTCCTCCTAAAACAAGACCATTTACAGTCATGTTCGCATCTAATATATTAATGAGGAATATTTCTTCTTCTTTTCAGCTCTAGGGCCAGGCTAACAGCTCTTAAAGAGCTCAAAGCTTTTCACTACACCTGCTCAGAAATCTGGAAGAGTGATGACCCTGAGAGTGAATTATATACAGCAAAAGATTGGGGATACTTTGAAATACACAGGTATTAGTAAAGCATCATTGTGACAATCCAAGAGAAACTTTTACCCATTTCTTAGATAGCTGATTTCCCTTCCCCTGAGAATGCTGTTAAATAATACCATGAGGAAAATATGCTGCTGCAAAAGACAGCTTTCTAAACACCATAGTTGGCCATGTTCAACTTTGTACTTTCCTTACATGTAAAGCAATATGAATAAAAAGGAGCATTTATCTACAATCTCCATCATTATCTGACTCTATAATTTAAAAAAAATTCAACAACTGACTGCTCATAGAAGGGTTTTTCTTGGGAATGGAGGGAAATTGGGGGACAGGAGAGGTCTTGCTCCAGTAGCATCCAGTGAAGTTTTTCCCTTTCTCCTTCTTAAACTGTCACTTGATAAAATTGGACATTATGTCTTCATGTTTTAGAGAATCAGAAGTTTAAAAAGCCTACTTACCCTATTTCAGATTTTGAAATCTAGATTATCATTGATATTACTATGTTTGAACACATATTTTTCTTAGTCCTACAACCCAAATGTTTGGAAAGCTTAGTAACTATGGCACGACTAATCACAGAGACAGGAGTGGAGGAATTGGCATCAACTCTGGAGTATGAAGCAATTGAGAAATGGCATCCAAGCTAACACTGCTCTTATAGACTGGCTGTACATACCAGGAGCATTTCTTTCTCAGCCTTGTGTTTCTGTTCCTCCTCTCGCATTTTTTCCTCATACTGACTATACAGCTTTCTGGTCATCTCTCTCATGACTTCAGCATTGGCTTCCTGTGATGATTCCACCTATAAGAGAGGAAGGTTGCCCCATCAGTAAGTACAGTACTGCTGGCAGCAGGARAAAGAGAGTTCCCATCATGAGAAAATAGGAGTTTGAGGTTAAGCTCCCCCTTGTTATAAATCTGACATTGCAAAAGTAGATTTCCATTTGCATCAAGACAATTTACAGCATTCTGCCAGAATTCACATGATTTGAATCTGTAGAAGTTACTGTTCCATAAAGTTCAATGTTGTCTGAAATTAGCTCATTTAGTCACTGCTGATCCAAGATCAGGCCATGCCTCTTTGCTGAACCATTCCATAACAGCCTCCAAGTCACTTAGTTTGTTTCCCCATTGAAATGATATTTCAYTGGGGACTCCCCAGGTCTACTGAAGCACGGACCAGACTCAACTCCTCTTTCCAAATGACCATGAACACTCAAAGCAATATTTTATTGCAGTACCTTCCCTGCAATCAAACTGAAAATTAAATTTTCAGGTGTGTGGAAGGGTTAATTTTTAACAACAGAACCAGAGACTTTACTAGAGCTATGGGGAAGAGGGCAGAATGGTCATTCAAAGACAGGATTTCCTGTGTTGGCTGAAAACACTGACTTAACCACACCCTCAGTAATTAAACACCGGATAGGATCTTCACAGCTTAGGTCCATCTACTGTGTAAACCACAATAAAAGTGAAGTAAACCAGCTAGTACAGAATTTAGTTCTCCTCCTAGAGATGCTGTGAATCAGCCAAGGTTATAGTGAAATGCTGGGGGTGCTACAAAAGTGACAGGAAGAGGAGGAATAAAGTGCTCCCTGCTGATCACCACAYTTAACACAGCTACAAAATACACAGTTCTGATGATTAAGGTTTTGGGTTGGATTTTTTTTTTCTATTTCAGGGACCAAAAGGTTAAGTAAACCCTTGGGTTCATCTTGCATGGCAGAAATAAGCTTGTTTAATACCCTGTAGAAAAACAACAGTGTGTTTCATTCTTTGAAAAGGGATGAGCCCTGAATGACTCCACTTGTACTGCAATTGTCCCCTCTGTCATCTCACCTAGGCCAACCCTGGGGTACAGGGTACTTCATGAGAGGATGTGGAGGTAAATGAACCTTCCACATTTCAGGAAGCCTGAGAGAATTGTATCATTTAGAGAAAGCCAATCATCAAATCCCAGATTCCTTAAGACACACTGAACTGGAACAGGATCTCTGGCCCTTCAGCTCCATCATTCCCTCCTTTACACCTTGAGCAATGAGGACCGTAAAAACAAGCATAAAAAAATGGATGTATCAGGACAGCTGTTATAATACACTTAAGTAACATCTCCACTCTAAGTTACTACAGATTYATGAATAAACCTTTAATAAGCCCCACAGGTGTGTTCTCCACCCAGACTGTAATCATGCTACACAGTAGTTACTGCTTTTCAACACTAACCTCCCAGATGCCACACCATCCCCTTACATTCACTCCTGGAATGAATTCCCAGAACTCTTGGCACCTTTTGAGACATAATTTTATATTTAACTGTCAAAGACAGTAATGAGATATTTTTCACTAACTTGGTACTAAAACTGAAAGTGGGAGGGCAAAATTTACACTTCTGCAKTGTAAATGCAGGGCATGTATTCTGCAGAGCTTGACATGCTTGAAGATAAACAAATCCTTATGCATTCARTTGAACTGAGACTTAAGCTGCAGTTCCTTGCTCTCAGAAGCAGACTTTCCCTGACTTGCTGAGGCATGTCCTTAATATTATAGTGAAGCCCAAATTTCTGTTTTAAAATCTTAATTGCATCATCTTTGCATCTGTTACTTGGTTTTTCCCTCTTTTTATTTCCTGCTGACAACAACAGGTGCAAAATACAGCTACTTTTACAGCCTATAGAGCTTCACTGTGAGAGGAAAGCAAAACATGAAATGCACTTATGTTTTCTTTTTTAACCATTCATCATTAAGCAGGAGTGCTAGTCACTAGCAAAACAGCCAGAAAGAAACACCTTCTCTCACAAGATAAAGCATGAATATAGCTGCAGTCACCTTAATTTCAGAAACTTTATCAAAAATAGAAAGACATTTTTCAAAATTTGACAAATTCTGATGTAGTACTATATCCCAATTGGTCTACTTTTAGCAATTTTAACAAAGKTTTTTGGGGGAACAGGGTATTGTTTGGTTTATTTGGGTTTTTTGTGGGCTTGGTTTTTTTGAGATTAAATGAATACATTTGGCKGATGAGGGGAAAACATGGTCAAGCTTTCTGTCATATTAAACCTTGCTGTTTGTGTTTTATTCCCATGCATTTCTCTGAAAGAAATAGCTTCATTCTCTTTTGAAGATGCTTGCTGTTACCTGCTGACCGCATGCTCATAAGACTTAACAGCCTACCTATTAAAAATGGTGMAATACCAAAGAAATTCAACACCAAGAAATTCAGGTAGCAATGTGCAGAGTCATAATATTCTTTCACTTAATAATTATGGACACTAATAACCATTTAATGGTTTGAATTTTCACCTGCCAACATCTCTGACTCTTACGTTACATCCCATGTTATGGGAAGGCTGCGTGTCGCCAGCTGAGATTCTCTGTTATTAAACCACTATTGATTCACAGGAACAAGGGAGCTCAAGGGCATGACAAGGGCATGAAGGATGAGGAACCCCTTATAGATAAGGCCAAGGAATTTTTTTTAAATCCACCTAATGCCCKTACTGTGCAGTATTTTTAGGGGAGTTTATATACCTCACCTTTAACTTCAGTAACTGATTTTCAATTTGTGCTGTTTCCAGTTGCTTTTGCTTCTCTCTCAGCTTTTCCATAGATTGCTCGTGTGTATGTTTTAAATTCYTTATTTGTTCCCTTATGTCTGTGTTCTCCAATGTAACATCCACTAGAGTTTTCTAGAAGAAAGAGGCAAAGCACATATTAAAAATCAGAAACAATTTGATTAATTAATATAGGCAAAATATTATGAAACAGCACATTTAAAGAGCTTTCTAACATATTAATGCAGTGTGAACAGTTTTGCAAGTTTTAACATTTAAAATTATGGCTTTTGTTTTTGCTAGAAGGTGTTTCTGTGAGGAGCATACTCAGTGAAATCAAGTCCTGGAACACTATTTAAAAAAAAAAAAAGGAACATGGATACATTTCAGCATGAATAATCTTCCCTTCTCTCTGAGGGCCATGCCATACATACAAAATGCAATGGACTGAAAACATGAAAGTAATGTACAAGAACATAACATTCTTGTTACATACAAGAAAGCAGGGACATTAAGTTGTTCAGCTCAGATACATAGGAATTTAGAAGTCTTTAAAAATTAAAATTCATTCCCACCTYACCCCTCCCCCTGCATTTCACAGGTATGTAAAATCTCACAAGTGTCTGGCACCCAAACATGCCACTTCATTTCTGTTACCAACTGAAGGCAGRACTAAGTCAGGAGATGCACCATTTTGCACTATACAGACCAAACCACACCTTCACCTTAGATCCTTCATAGAGACATGACTTGTGGTRTTAGTCTGCTGCATATCAGTATGTCATTATTGCAAATTATTTTTAATTTTTTTAAACACAAGAACTTCTGGAACGTTTTTCTTTGCTTCCTAAATTAGGTGCTTTAGATATCCAAGACAGTACTTTATGGTGTTGCTTAGTGTCAGAATCTGTATTTGTCATCCATGTTTTCTGTATGCTTTGAAATCCATGTTAGCAAGGCAGCTGTGAGCTGGGAAGCAGCTGTGAAGATGTACCTGCAAGTCTATTGATGCTGATGTCAGGGAGCTGTTCATTTCGCTAAAGCTATCTAAGGCTGCAGCCTGCACTCGCACATGATTCTCTAAGGATTCCTGATGAGCATTTGTCACCTGAGCAGGGAAAAAAAGAAAAAGTTTTATATAGTTTATGATCAAGTTTACCTATTCTTCTCAAGAGAGCTACAGAAGAAAAAGACGCCAAGGTCCTTTTCACAGTACTAGGATGCTTAAAATACACAGGCCTCAAAGTATAATCTTACAAAGAAACAAACAAAACTTAAAATCCAAATAATCTAACAGAAATAAGACATGAGTATCTAAGTTTATTGTTAGTATGCAATCACTGTATAAGCTGTTCTTTTTGAAAGGACAAGAGGACAATTGGCTGTCTATTCAGACAGATTATATACAGAGTGGGCAGATTGTAAAAATTCAGAGTGAAAAGCAGAAGAATGCAAGAAATAAGGAAATCTAGAACTGTGAGTTGTAGAAGAGCCTTAATTAAGAAGGAACTGACTAATCAGGTACATAGAGAAGCAACATCAAGAAGACATAAGGATGAAACAGTACAAAGCAGGAAGGGGAAGCCAGAGGGCTTTGTTGTGTGAAAATTAGTCATTTTTGAGAGGCACTCAGACACATGCTTAAAAACTGAGAGGGGGGAGGGGAAAGACACAAAATGACATCATTCAAGAAGAGACCAAAACTCAAACAGTGTAGATAATTGTGAATGATCCAATAATAAAGAGGAAAAGAGTGTTATAATGAAAGCCAGCCAGCTCACATTCTTAGATGGACCAGATTTGCTTCTTAATAGAAAGAGAAGAACACCAGGGACTGATACAGGGGACAAGTGTGCAGTAACCAAGCCATACACAGATTAGGTCAGCATAGGGAGTAGAGGACAAGTAGTCACTGTTAACCTTCCATAAATGTGTGCTCACGTAAAACAAACGAAAGCAGAAATGCTTTGGATGGATTAAGAAAGTTAYGAGGTAAGAACTTGTGAGAAGAAGCCCAGGACAGGATACTGGAAGAGCAAATTTCAAACAAACTTTATGAACAAAAAGATGTCCTGGAAATTGGAAAGATAAAAGCCCAGTGATTGAAAGCTGAAGCAAAGAGTATAGAAAGGATTTTACACAGGATTTGGAAATAGCACAAATTATGACAGTCATGTAAAACCAAAATCAGCTCCCAAATAACCAACCAAACAAAAAGCTCACATTATTAGGAAGAACAACACTTATGCTTCTTTTCAAGCAGTCTAGAGTACTAAAAAAARGGAAGGATGTCTCCTAATGGGCCATTTATGTCAGAAGGAAGCTTCATGAACTGCTAATTTACTGGAGAACTAGATATTCTGTCAGAGCTGGTCAGAAACCCTTAATTAAAGAAGAACTTGTGACTCATGCAGGATTTCTACTGGTCTGACAGAAGTTCTGGAAGTACAGGATATCATCACTGCTATTCAGTAGAGGTCAGCAGCAAAGAAACAAAGCTGTACCTGAATCAGCATTTACCACGTGCATGCTGGGGGGAGAGGGAGTCTTGTTGGCAGCATTATGACTATTTAACAGAGTTTACAGAAATTGAGTTTTTTGTCTCTTCCTCTCAAGTCAGGGCTATTTTTTTTTTTTTTTTTTTTTGAGACCAGTTGCACAGAATGAAAGTACCAGTTTACAGGAAGTTCTGATTTTTTTACCTAATACAGCATGCAGGGAACTGACAGCCTCCTAATGAGGATGGCAGAAGGACACAAGTCAAGGTCCCAGTCCCTTGAAGTCAGAATACTTTTAATTGCCAAAGCTTCCTCTGAACCAGGGCTGTGAAAATCAGYGCTGAACATAAATTCAAAGCAAGTTTTCAGGGGGAATTTTTTGGATCAAAGAACTCAGCAGTTTAATATGAAGGCTATTTACAGAGTGCAACAGCTTTTATTGCTAAAGCAGCATGTCAGAAGAAAGACAGGTCATTGAATGACCATTGAAATGTTCCATTAAAAACCAGAAGGTAAGTAATTTTTAGCACTTTAATACCAATGAATATTGCTACTTCTTTTACTTAGTGTTTAAACAACAGTCAGTAAAACAGACCAAAGTGTTGAAATGACTTCAAGTTATCAGTTTCTCCTAATTATCAATGTTATTTATTTGATTCACCTGCAAGATRTTCCATCCATCTCCATTAATTATCAATACATACTGGCAATGGTATCAAAATCATTCTTTTATTTCCAAGAATTTGCAACCAGTTAGTAATTTCATATGCAAAAGCATCCCTGTCCTACTTTACCTTCCTGGATGGAAAAATAAATAACAGAAGAAAACTACAGATGTCACATAAACCAGTGAATTGGAGTGGTTTGGGAGATTAGCTCTATTCTGCTAAAGCAAAAGAAAACTTTCTAGTTAACACTGGGACAGTTTTTCCCATATGCTTTCCCTGCAAATGAATGGGTACTTACTTTCAGTTCATTTGTAAGCTGCTGTATTTTTCGTTTCATTTCATCATATTCACCATACATTTTCTTTCTTACTTTTTCCAGAGTTGCTCTCACCTGGTGTCAGAAAAATCAAATGCCTTTATCAAAATTTTGGATTATACTGTTCATATAGGAGGACATGATTTTTTTTCTCTATGTTCTTCACTGTTACTTTCCATAATTTCCATTGTTAATCTACCACTGCTTAACAGCAATTTATTCTCAAGAAAAAGACAAAAACTTTAGTCTCAACGCTTGTCTACATATGGATGATACAAATAACTGTCACTATGAGCAATTCCAAACCTCTCTGTACATGCTTCAACACTTGTAAATTAATAATTTAGATAAATTAATTTCAATTAAATATCCATAAGTCATTCTAACCTGATTACTAAATGAATTAAAAGTAATTTGATCATATATTGTTTTATTTTGGAAAAAAGGCATGGACTTGGTGTACCTCCATACTTTTAAAAGTGATTGGTTTCCCCTGGGTATCTTTTGCAGATAAACACTTTTAATTTCAGTCTTTTAGACTTGTATCTGACTAAACAACAAACTAGCTTACATTTACCAATGCAATTTCAAATCTGAAGAATGGAGAACTCAATTTGATTTCAAGAACTATGGATGCAAATTATTCTTTGCCTTTCTAGGAAAAAAACCACTCAAACCCCCCCAAGTTGGCTTCCAGCTTGGCTTTACATGCCACTGCAGTCATGTTTGCCTACAGCTTACGTAATTCAACCTCTTTTTTTCCTTCCTCACCTCTACCAAGCACAGGCTGATTGCAGATCATTTAGGTCAGTGAGTTTACTGTGTCTGCACAGTGGGGTGAGGGCAAACCTTCAGCAGGAGGTGTTTTTAGCAGCTCTGCATAGAATCCCCCCCACTGCCTCCCAGAAAGAGGCGCGCWGGCCACCAGAGCTATGCAGGGAGTGCTCCCTACCCACGGGCTCCCTTTGGGGTGGGGAAGAGGGGAAGAAGCCGACTCCTGCCCAGCATCTCAGGAAAGCACCGCTCACCCTGCGCCTCCCCACGCAAAAGCACAGGCACACACCCTCCTGCAAGATGCAAATTTGACTCAGGCAGAGGAAGCTGTCAGCAGCTCTGACATGGCCCATCATTTTTGGTCTATCTGAGTCAGCAAATACATGGCACAAGCTGAGGACTCTTGTTTAAGGCTCTGCTTTTAAAGACGACACTACTCTAGCAGACCAAAGATCACAAAGTAGCAGAGCTGAACACGGCTGCCAGAAGATGAAGAGCAATGCCTCCTCCCCTGTCTTTCCCACTTTTTCCTGAAACCATCATTACCCTGAATGCACAAGCAAGACAAGTAGTTCACCTGGTGTGATGTGTCCCTCCATAAAGGACAGACAAGGGCAGGGAGATGGCCCCAGCCCAAGCAATCCCCAGGTACCACAGACAGTGCAGTTTGGGGAGCTGGCCCTGCTGTGTACGAATTCACCTGTCCCTTGACACCACCCCAGCAGGGCAGAGAAAATACCTAGGCAGGAAAACAGCAGCCAAGGCAGCTTGTGTGCCTCGGCAGCTTGTGTGCCTCGGCAGCATCACAGCACTGACAGACCCTGCCAGTCCCTAACCTCAGCTCGAGAGTGGTGAACACCTGGAGCCGGCAAAGTGGGAGTACCCAGGGAGAGAAGCAAGTGCTGATAGCCACAGAGCAGGCAGGCAAGCAGCAGACATGATTACAGTGCTTTACACTGCTCCCTTGACTCAGGGCTCCTCCCTTCCCTATCAACTCAGTTTGCACTTCAATCAGTGTAGCACAATAAGCTCTGACCAACAGCCTCCTGGGTGGTGAAGGTGGATGGAAAGAGGTCAGATGATTTGCCCTGAGGTAATTAGGGTGTTACTGCCACAGCCTGAGAGCCAAAGACTGATGGGCAAAGAGATGCTGAGTTTCAAGAACGGAAAAATTTCAAKCTGGATCAGAAATGCATTTTTTGTTTTTCAGGCGATCTTCTGCCAACTGTGATAAATGASCAGGCACAGAGAAAGTAGTACAAGACATCCTTATTAGACTGACTATTTTGAGGTCGCCCCAAAATATACCCAAGTGACTTTACTATGTCACCTAATTTAGAAGCCTTTTCAAAGCTGGGGATTTTGGGGTTGGGGGAAGCAGAGGAAGAGAGAGACTTTGTCCTTTCAGGTGTCTCCTCACATTGCTTCTTCCATCAGCAAGCACAGTTCCCAGGTGTAGAGCATGCTTTTTTCCCAACTCAAATACTACCAAGGCCAGCCTCTAGCTTCAGAGTAGATCAGTTCAAACTGAGGTTCAAGCTGAGGTGTTGGGCTAGACATCAGCCATCCCATTATACTCCCACAGCTCTACATATATAGATATATGGAAAGGGTATTTAACAAATTTTGAGGTGAAAGTGTAACTCACTTCTTTAATGTAATTCATCTCCTCTTTCAGCTGATCAGCTGACCAGCCATAAACCACCATTTCTCTCTTATGGTTGTTGTCAGTTCGGTGCACAACACCATACACCATCCCATGAGAGAGCTTCCCTGGAGACATCCCATTTGGTACATGGTAGAGCTCCTAAAAATTAAAAAAAATATATCAGTACTAGAATTAAAAAAAAAATCCAACAAACAAACAATCAAAAAAAAAAAAACCAGTAACTTAGGACCAGGAGAGACACCAATTATAGTGAAAGCACAACAGTACATATGAACAGTACATATGAACACTAACTCCCAAACATTTTGGAGTCAACCTGTCAGCCTTCATGTTTTAGGAAAGAACAATGACCAACTTCTAATTGATAAAGAATGCAGAGATGTCTAATTACCACTGCCTTCAATGGAAGTCATGTAGGCACAGCTAGAGACAACAGGCTGATTTGTACAAGGAGAGGTAGAGGAATGTAAGAAAAGATTAAACTGGCTTATTTTCATTCACCACCAGATGCTACTTCTGCATTCTTGCAGAACACGGTCAGGTCTCTAGTTCCCTCTAAACTCTTGCAACCACAGAAGTATCCCTCATTTCCCAAACTCCCTGCTGCAGGAAACAAAAAATCACAAGTTTACTCAAAAAACATGGAAAGTTCTAAGAAACTGAAATTAAAACATTTAGGCAGTGCTCTTTAAAAGAGAAAATTTCTGTTTCTCTTGAAGATAAAACAGAATTTGGAAACACAGCTGTTACTGATAAGCTTTGCACATTGTGTTTGAAAGGTCAGCTCTAGAGAAAAATCAGGCATAGATTGTTTTATTGAACTTACTTCTTATGCTGGATATACCAGATACAGRTCCACTTGAGGAAATTTGCTACATTGACTTTAGAATATGTTTGGGTTTTTTTTTTTTTATTCTAAGCATTGTCTAAATACCCTCTTTGACACCAGAGGCTTAAAGAGACAAAGCTCAGCATCTTATACCTATCTGCATCTGCCTCTTAGAGACCTCCAGCCCTTATAACAGTGAAGAGAGGACACCATCTGCAGCCTAAAGCAGCAGCAGTCTCAGTTTTTAGGAGCCAAACCAACACAACTATGTTGGCAATATAAGAATAAATACTTCTTTAGGTAGGGGGAAAACGAACAGGAAAACTTACTTGTATTAAGAAAAATTGACAGACATTTGTTTTATCTTGTGTCCTTCCTACATGGCACTGACTGATCTTCCTCAACACTGCAAATCCTATACACTCTTCTTTATCACATCATTAATAGTTTAAGCATGTTGCTGAAGTTTTGGGTGTGTGTGTGCAGGGCTGGGCAGGGAACAATCACAGAGCAGACACCCAATAAAGAACATTTCAGGTACAGACCAACAAAGCTGTAAGCCTTCATTTGAAAAGAAAGCTTTAAAACCACTTAATGAAGAAAACATTGGGCAACTAGCCCTACCTATACATGATGTAATTTTTCACTTTGAAAACATTATATGCAAAGCTTCATATCCTCAAAATGAGATGTTTCATAACTATGTATTATTGGGGGTTTTGTTTTGCTGTTTGGATGTGCACAAACACAAGTTCTACACCTTATACTTAGAAATAGAGGAATACAGAAACCAGATGGGGACATGACTCAAAATTGTTTTGTGTTTGTTTGCTTCCAGGGTTGTACAGTTTCTTTCATAGTTCATTGCAGCTCCTCCCCTGCATCTGGAAAAAGGGATTACACACAAGTTTCCATCTTCCTGATAACAGAATGAATAATCACTTTGATTGTTTAGAGGTTACCAAGGCACCAGACACAGAATTCATAAATCCATACCCTTTGCCCATGATCACCCGTTTTTAATGAGGTGAACAGCTGAATACCAGCAATACCAAGATCCTTTGTGCCTCTGAAACATTAGCAGAATTGTCTAAAGTGCTGTTTGCAGAGCTCTGGCATAAAAATTCTGACCAAGTTCCTTATTTTTAGAATATTATGAACACATTCCTAAGGAATGCTTTGAAGGATGCCCCCTCCCCAGCTCCCCCACTCCCCAAGAAAGACCTACAAATTCAGACCAATGGGTTTGCAGCTGGAGAATCACCCATGGCACTTACATATATATTTCAGAGATGAACAGACACTTAAATTTACATTATAATGGACAGTACATGCAGGATTAGGTACACACAAAGGCAGACTGGTTACATATCTCTTGCAACAATGCTAAACTTGCCTGTTATCTGTATGTGCACAAGCCTCCTAAGATGCCTTTGTTACATCTCTTGCAGAAGATTAAAGGACTCTCCATCATCTGTTGACTGTTCCAGTTCTGTGAGCTACTTAAAATACAGGATATTGTTTTTACCCTCTCCTTATTCTTCCTTTGTATCACAATCCCCAGACTAGTGCCTGTTAAAATTTCAGCTCTTGCTTGTTTTAAAGATGTGTGAGCCAACAGCTACAAAGGAGCTGTTCTCATGTTTCCTTAACCTTTTTCATTGCTGTTCTATTCCAGCCATGCTTATCTTCTACTCACCCTTTTCTGTTTAGTAACTCTGAATTTCTTCTCAGTGACCACTAGTTTCAGGGTTCTGTATAAACAGCCCCAAAAAAGGGCTCACCTGATGCAGTCTCCTCTTAGGAGAAAGGTTACAATCAGAAAACTCCTCTGAATGCAGGGCTGAGATGGTTGCTTTGTTTGCTGACTACACAACCCAGCTTTGCCTCTAAACGAGGCCTTGCTGTGTAGCTCAATTCTCAAGTACCTCCAGTAAGCACGTAGTGCAGCAGTAAGCATGCACTGAGTATACTTCTGCCAGTTTGCCTCCTCTCAAGCTACTTTATCCACCTTTGTCTATTGTTCTCCCTTCGCTGTTTTTTCCATTTCTGCCTTGTTCTCTCTTCTTCCTCTGATACATCCTCTCTCCCATGCTTCCTCTTTCACAAATCCTCGATTTTTCACATGCTCAAGAACTGCATAACAGTGTTAAAGTCAAATACTTCCCATTATTTTCCTCTGTGTCCCATACATACCCACTCCCAGAACTCAGATATTTTTCCAAGCAGGTCCTCAATGGTCTCCACTCTTATCTGCAGTGAGGCATCTCAGTGAAGATAACAGTGTAAGTAAATACATGCAAGAATTTAGGAGCAAGTAAATATTGTAAAGCTAACCAGAATAGTGCTTTAAGATGGAAGGGATCATTAAATTAATCAACCATTGCTGTTTAAGGTCAAAATATCAGCCAAATCCCTTCTAATGTGAGGTAGTGATCTGAAAAGGCAGAGTTAGCTTAACCAGTTTGTGAATATTTCCTTGCACCTACAGTCAGTTCTACGAGAGCCCAGGGTGACAGCAAGGACACGTGGTGAGGATGATCAGCCTGCAGAAATGTGTCCTGTCTGCAACAGACAGCTGCACTTGGTGTGCTCACACAGAATGCGCCAAAGAAACACACACTGCCTTCACCTAACTAATAAATATTTAAAACAGAAGCCTACACCCCAAGGTTGCAAAAGTCTTGATAATTACCATGCATCCTGTTTATGTCTCTGTCCAAGGAGGCAGCACAAGTAGCATGAAAGAGGTGAAGACATTACAAACCTAGACCCTGAATTTAAGTTTTTAGCTGTTTTTTCTATGGCCCATGTTTTAATTTGCATTACATAAATAACACTGGGGGATCATCTGCTTCCTAATCTACCAGTTTTATAAATGAAAGTCAGATAGGCCTATACATTGTACTCCCTGCCCCATAATTGAAAGCAAAAGCACAGAAGACACATCTTTTTTGAGAAAAAAAGACATCTAATGTAATGCTTAACACAAGTCTGTGTTAAGTATCCCTGTGGCCTTGAAATTTTCCTGACACATGATCTTCTGCTTACCTACACTATCAAAAAACTGTAAACAAGAATTATATCAGTCAAGCAAGGCTTTATCTGTCCATTAACAGCCACATTCCAGGCATTTCAAAAACATCCAGTTATCTTTTACCTATTCACTAGTTACACAAGGAACAAGAATATTCCTGCTGTTACTGAGGTTACATATTTTCTATTCAGTAAAATGACACATTTATAACATTGAGCTCACCAAGAAAAGTTACTGTGCTCTGACAAAAGGTAGCTCTGTTTTTATGTCTTTTCATATTCCTCTACAGCCATAAAAATCATGTTACACTTAGGAATGTTTTACATTAAACTAGTATTGCAATAGGGAAAACATGCCACAAGAGACRTGAGTGTTCTAAAATTCAGGAAGAATGCAAGAAGCATCACTGAACACATTCCAACTTTGAAGCTCCTTGGGTGTTGAATTTAGGTGTCCATCTCAAAAGAGAAGTGCCAGACATTATACAAAGTGATATCTAACCCCTGAAATCTGTACACAGAATGCCACTGTTTACACATTGGGAAACTAAGATACAACAAATACAGCAGTAACCTCAGAAGACAGCAGAATTATTTCTGTATTTTTTATGTGTACTGGTTTTAACAAAGGTTGCCTAATTAGTCTGAGTCAAAAATCAAGGGACCAGTGCTGGAGAGGCTGAGAAACAGTAACATCACCTGTAGCAGATGAACCACATTTTTTCAGGTACAAGTTCTGCTCT
Organism: Cardinalis cardinalis; assembly: GCA_014549065.1. Taxonomy (NCBI): domain Eukaryota; kingdom Metazoa; phylum Chordata; class Aves; order Passeriformes; family Cardinalidae; genus Cardinalis; species Cardinalis cardinalis. The sequence goes on from JACDOX010000067.1 coordinate 279,097, forward strand.
GCTGACAGGAGTGGGCTGGCAGCAGCAGAGAAAATAGCTGTCCTAGATTCCATGTGCACCACAGCCCCACACTCACTGCACTCATATTCTTGAACCAGGCCTGACAAAAGTTTCTGCTTGATTCTCACCATGATGTACAGAAGCAAATTCCCCTTCTGGCTTCTTTACAGCCTACTTTTTTTTTTTCTGGGGAAAAAAAAAAGTTTGCTATGCTTCTGTATTCTTGCTTAGGAAGTAAAAAGAATTCCACTTCTTAGCTGTGATGCTTAAAAAACCAACAAAATTAAAGTGTTTGAGGATATATGCAGCCAAAGTACCAACCTGAGTTTGAGACTAAACACTGCTCAAACTTGGCTGAAAGCCACAGACAGTAAAGTGACACAAATTTCCAGAGTGTTATCTCATTTTCACTCTCTTGTCCACATATCCAAATGAAAAAGAAATGTCTGTCTATACATATCTTCACATTCTGCCCTCAAAAGCTTAGYTGCAGCTTCCAATGACACTTCCAAATTTAACCACAACAGTGAAGAAAGAGACTGATGGATAAAAACAAGCCCAATCCCAAACAGGGACAATACAATTGTCTCGTAGCCCTTTATTATGCAAGACAAGAGAAGCTTCAGGATATGCAGATTTTGCATACAATCTGCCAAGCACAACATTCCTTTGTACTTCATGGTGAAGTAAGCAGCCTCACACTACTGTCACCCATTGTCAGTCATGGACAGAAATAATGGAACAGAATCAGAATAGTTTGTGATTCTCTCTGCCTAAAGTACTAACAATTCAAACCACCCAGCCAACTAGCCTCTACCTGTGGGTTAAGTTCTCATACGCTTCTTTCAGGGTCTCATATCCTAAATATGAGTACAAAAAAATTCAACCTGACACAAACTCACTCCCCCTTCAGTTTCTGAGATCAGTTTTTAACTCTCTACCATCTGCCAGCCTGTCACAAAAGGCAGGGAGAGGCCACCCTAGTACAGTATTGCCTGCAGCAATTTTCTTGCAACAAAACCACCCAGATCCATAATTTCATTTTTAATCTCTTACATGTTCATTTTTATTCAATGGATGCATAGCAGTAAAAAAGTTAATCTAGAAACTTACTGCACTGATACAGATGGAATGAAATACAGCCTCAATTTCCTGCCAAGTTTGGACTCCAATGAAAAAGGCTAAGGCAAGAGCTACCAACATAATTGATAAAGAATCCCTTCTGGTTTGACATCAAGCAGCAAAACAAGTTATTGGGAGGAACAGCACTTGCAAGAACTGCTGTGTAGTTCATTACTTGATTCTGAACAGAAACACCTCTTAATGGTACTGAGCCTGAGAGATGCAGAAAAGTAACAAACACAGTGAGCCAGCACCATGTCACATTAGGGCAGCTCAAAATCACCTCCTTCTAATGAAAGATTTCAAAGAGGAGATTACAACCAAATGTCACGCCATGGTGTATTTATAGTTTTCTGGCATTCCCTCCAACACTGCAAGGTCTTTTCTCTCCTCCCTCAGCAGCAGAGGCACAGACTTGTCCTGCCCAAACAGGAGAGCACCTGCAGCCAGGCTCTGACCACCTGACTTGGCTGAGAACTCCAGCAAAAAACTGTGCAAYCCCACAGATTACCCCTGCAGTTCATTTCTGTAAGTCACATTAATGTAGTGTAAATACCAAAAGCATTTTTCATGTTCCCATTTTCTTAGGAGTCAGCAATTAAAGTCAGCACAGAACACTAGATTCCARCAAGGGATCTGATGTTAAATATGATTCTTGCTGAAGCTGGATTTTTTGACCTTAAATTGTAAAGTGCAAGGTAGAAAACAGAGCAGTTCCCTAATTTCTATTATCCCTGTTTCCAAAAAGGGGCACAGTTCTCACAGGACTGTGTAAGGCTTATCTAATATTTGTAAAACTTGTTCTCAAAGTACTTTAAGCTATTTCATTAACATGAAGGCAGCTGAAAACAAGTGATCAGCAGATACATTATTACTGTTTTTAGAAAGTTTTTTTTAATTAAACTGTGCAGTAAAAGCATCACAGCATGACTAATCATGAGGCATTTGTGCACTGTAAGTTACTGTGTAACTAATTCAAATACACAAAGCAATTGATTACACAGACAGTAAAAATCTACAGGTAATACATTGCTGTCTGACTTTGGAGACATGAGGAAAAACCAGTTCATGAGCAGTGATTTTTTTTTTGTAGCTGCTTCCATACACCATGGCTATACTATCTGTGGGGTATTTTTCTTTAGCACACAGAAATTATAAAACACAAGTAGTTGGCACAATTCCTCTGTGTTTTTTAATTGCTATGAAATTGGCTGAGTAGATCCCACCTAGCTCTGAAGCCTGACTTTTAAGTCTTTCAATGTCTCAAAGTACTAAACTTTAGAAACTACTCAGAACATACAATACTTAAATTGCATATRGTTTTTTCTGGTCTCATAAGGACCCATCACTAAAACATCACTGTTTTGCACATAGAATCAAATAATGTATTTATTATCTTCATATYCTCTCCTTAATACTCTCTGATATAAAGCCCACTTGCCTTTACTTGTATTTTGGGGAAAATAACAGCTTATTAAATACAAGGTCCCACAGAGAAAAACATTGGTTACATAAGAAAGTCACTGCAAATTGTCCAGCCCTAATCCTTAACAATTCTTTCTCATTATCACATTACTCAGAACCATAAAGTGAGTAAGGCATGAGTAAATATCTATCCTCCTCAAAAGCAAACTCGGATTCCTCTTAGGGCAATGGGCCCATAAACTTAGGCCAGTCTGAGGTTGCTGCAATCAGACACAAGCTGACARGAGACTGACAGAGAAGCTACTCTAGGGGCTACAACTAAACACCTCTGTACAAAATGAATTATTACTGTTTAATGGTGGCCCAAATGTAGTTTGCATTAAGATCTATTTAAACTATTCTGTAAGTAGCATTTCTAGATCCTGAAGAACCAATTACTCTGCTAGACCARTGTATGAAAACTTGAGTGTATAAAAGATTCCAGGACAAAAAACAACTGATAAGGAACCCTTATCTTGAGAATTTTACTTTGCAATTATTTTTATTGCTTAGAATGCCTTTCACAGTAATTTTTGCCTTTAAGTATCTCTTAGAAATTATTTCTAGTAAGCCCTATTGTTGTTTTTCTTTCTGTTGTCATACTTCCTATTGTCAGACATTGAGTCTGGCAAACTTCATCAACTTGTTTAATTTTGGTTTATCAAAGTATAAATGTGACGAAGTTGTGGAGCCCGTCCAGCTTCCCTTTTTAGTCTTCATCCTTAAGACTAACTACACATCATCTCTTGCAGTTTTATAGAACTTTGGTTCTGCACCAAAGCAGATTGTAAACTTTTTTTCTCTGTGCACACTACTCACTTCTGCAAATCAAATGGCCTTCTGAACTCTTTTAAGCACATGCCTTCAAAATCCCTTTCACTTCAGAACGATCTTGAATTCTTTTATTTCTTATTTGTACATCACCATTTACTGAAATTAGCTGGCACACAAACATCAAGGGTCCCCAGCACACCAACTACATTAATGTTCAAATCTTGCACATGAAATCTGAGCCTACAYGAAATATTAAATGCTCTTTTAGGATCAAGAGGATCCTGACCAAGATCCCGTTTAATACAGGACCATGTTCCTAGTAGCAGTTTCCTGCTCTTTGATACATAAATATGAAATAATCAAGTTGTAAAGGTACCTCAGTCACAAATCACCTACAATCGCCGTTGTTCCTCTACCACTGTTCTATTTTGCATGCAGTTTTGCCATCCCTAACTCCAAGGCTCAGACTCAAAGCTCACACCCAACTTGATGACATTCCACATGTTCTTAAATCTTCTAAGATGACTGGGCTTTGGGCTGCCAAAACAACAAATACCAACATCTATGGAGGGCAATGTTTACTTCTTATTTGTAGAGAATTTAACTTTGATTTTTAAAACTTACACTTTTCTTTCTCTCAGTTTCCTTTGGTCCCTGTTCAGGCTGTGACACTTCATCAGGTGGCACTGTTAAACGCAGCCTACACACATTCATCTGAAAGAAGAACAAGATTTAGGTGTTATAAAAATGATTTTAACACTTTTTTAAAGGTTAAAGGGGTTTTTAGCTGGCAAAAAATAATTCAAGGGCATTCCCATAATTACATACCTAAAATAGCAAACATCTATTTCAATCAACAAATTGTTCTTAGGTACTCATAAATGACACTGAGAGCTAACAGAACAATGAACATAATTTTCTACTTTCTGAATTTTGTTTGCTGATTTGGCGTACTTTTGATCTTCAAAAGGGACTATTTAGAAACACAGAGTGTATTTTAGAGTAAATGCTTCTTTTCTGCTCAGCATATAGCCAAGCATTTGATCCAAGGATACCTCAATACTGCAACTGCACTAAATGTGAAATAGGAGCATTCTTGAAATCTGGTACATACAAATTGTTTGTAAAGCTTCAAAACACTCCAGAAAAAAAGTTCTGATTTTAGAACAGCCATTTTCTTGCCAGCAGGCATGGTACTRTTCTGTACCCAGCTGCAGTTTGCCTTGCTTTGGGTTGAGACATCTTTAGTTTAATGGTGTTTTCCAAGCAATACATTTCATACAAGAAACTTGGTTAAWACTTTTGGTCTTAGTCCTATCCATGAGACATTTTTGTGGAAGACAACCCTAAGTCCTAAGCAGAGCATAGCAAATGATGAAATGAGAAATTTGGCTGTCCAAATTCAAAGCTRTCCAACACCTTCCTGTAAAATCCCAGCTGTCTGCTGGCAACAAAGAGAGCTCTTAAAGCTCTTCCTCAAAACCTCTTAAGTATCTCTTTCATGATTACTGTGGGCCAACATCACTGTTCTTCTACAGCCCAGCATCTCACTGATCTGCATCTCTCCAGTTTCTCCWGGAGTCATGCTGAATGTGTGCCTCTCTTTCACACCCACCTTCCCACTGCACTTGTCCCAGCTAACAGCTCACATCTTGGTCATTACAGCACCTCCTTTTGCCTTGAAAATGGCAATAAAATTCTGCTCACTGCATTCAGAGCACTGCAGCAAAGCCCTTCCCATACACTCCAAATGCTACCATTTCACAATTTATTGCTTCCAGCCATCTTTCAAATCATTTAAGCTGCCTTGACTGCATTTTCAAGCCTCAAGCCTCTTTACAATACAACTTCCTCAGAGACCACTATTCAGCATCACAACTATTAGCATCACAACATCACATCCCTGTTTTCCATTGCCAGACAAAAGACCTTTTTCAGCTTTTCAAACAGACTTTAATTTTTTCTTCTTCCCAAGCAAAAACAATTGGAAGAACTATCTGCAACTTCACAATTTTTTTCTGGCTTTTCTTTAAATCTGTTGAGAGGATAAATCARTAGCATTTTAGACTACTGGTATGTTCTCAACTGTATTTTAGAAATATTAGGTACTGCCTTCCATCTTCCTCTCAGTATRGTCTTTCAGGTCTGCAAGGCCAGTAAGAAACAGTGTCCTGAGATAGATAAAGTTCTTATAAAATATGTGAGATGTGTCTGTATTATAAAGAATAAAAAAGGGGGAAAGTCCATAAGAAGATCAAGGTGAAATATAACCTTTTCTGTAGACATATCTGTAAAATCAATGTTTTGTGCCATGGCCTCATCCCTGTTAATTTATCATTCATTCATGTGCTAGAAAATCTAGAACAAGAAGCCACAAAGTGACACAAAGCCCCCAAAACTTAAAAGCAATTTATGTTTTCATACTTGGTAAAGCATACTGAAACAATGAAATGCATTTTAAAATTATGAAACTTGGTACATTGGCTTTTGATACTGATTGGCTGCTATGTTTGTTCTAAGAACACCAGACTGTCTCCATATACTACAGAAGCTGGTGGTACTTCCTACTTACAGATTAGTTATCCAGATAATAATAATAAATTCCTCATCTTTAGAACTCATTGATTCATAAGGTAATTAACTTCACCTTTCCTCRTCTATTTCTTCGTGCCCTTTCCTCCCATTAACTTATTAAGGCTCTTTCCTCTTAAAACATTCCTGTTTACAATGGGAARGGAAACACAGACTGGCATTCCTCCATGTAGGCAAACAAAGGCCAGAGCCATAAATAGGAAATAGAAGTGAATTTGTGCYGTGCAGGAGGTGATAGATGAGGCCACCTTTTTCTTACAGTGATTTTGAACATAGGAAAACTGGACAAAAAGGAATGAACATATTGCTAGGATGAAACATTAAAAATGGCTGAAATAACTAGAAATAGATAATGACTGGCAACTCAAAGTTAGGAGAATGAGGCTGTGTATGAATCTCTGAAGCAAATAACTTGCCTATTAATCAGTATGAGGCTAATTATAGCCAACAGAGATGCAGAGTGCAGTGATTGTAAATAAGTAATTATCCCTGGACCCGTACACCCGTGAGTGAACACAACTGCCCTTCACATCACAGGTGTCACAGGACTGCTATGAAGGAAATCACAGAAGTCCAATACAGATAGCAGTCAAGTCATCACAACTACACTGGAAATATAAACTAACAACAGTCATTTGTTGAGACTAAAATCACTGTACAACAAACAGTTGCCATCATTTAAGCTGTTTTTTCTTGCCCTTTTCACCTCGCCTTATCTATTACCCCCAAATCACTCACCCCACCCCACCCCACCCCAACTGGCAATCATAAGGATTCCAGCCTTGAAGTTGTGCCCAGCAAGGTTTGTACAGCAGGGGCACAGAACCACCCAGTTCTTTGCTAGAACAAGCTCACACAGGTTGAACTCTGCCATTGTTTACAACAATGGGACTTCCTCAGCATCCCTGGGGAAACAGCACAGATGTATAAAGTAGACATGCAGACCAGCTCTCCTAGGCACCAGATGATGCATTCTACCTAAGGACAGCACTACACACCCCTCTGCTAAAATTCAGAAACACTATGGAGATTGGAAAGGAAAACCAACAGGCACTGCTTTTTCCTCCAGCCCCCAGAAGCAATTCTGAACGCTGTACATGCACTGTTCTTGCTCTGCTGGGCTTCCTGAAGGAACAACACACCRTGGCATTTGTCAGTGAGTTTCCTTACCAAATCAATGAGCAGGCTCACATGGAAATCACAGCAAGCCCTCCCCCCACAGCAAACACTGCTGTAGTGATGCCTTAAAATGGAAATGAAATCCTAACAGGAAGAGCCTCGACTCAGTGCCAAACAGTGGCAGGATAACATGCAACTGAGGATGAAAAAGTAATTTCCAGAAACAAACTGGGCAATGCAGAAAGAAAAGGAGAAGGAGAATGAGAACTACTCCAACAGGGAAAGAGCTGCAATTCAATTTTCTTCACCTGCTTACTGACAGTAAGAACAAGTGAGAGAAAACAGGGACAGACATGACTTCCACCTTACCTTCAGGTCATTAACATTGTAACTTTGTGAGCATAAATTTTAAAAATAAATACTCGGTAGAAGAAGAACGAGGTATCTTTCTAACAATCTTACAAGATTATTTGACTTTTGTTTAATTTGCAGCATCTGCAGCTTTGGCAAGTCAACATTATAAATAATCTTAATTGTGCCAACATTTTATGCTCGCTCCTGGCTTTTTGACACCAACAACCCATAAGTGGCATTTCCAAAGCTCATCTGACATCATTTGTGAAACAAAGACACAGACAGGAAAGCAAGGACTGGTTCACCCCACCACAACACCAGACCACAGAAGCTTCCTGGCTGCAATGAGAAGTAATAGGTGAAAACACGTTTTTTTACCAAATTTCTAAGAGGCTAGTGGGACAGCATAGAGAAGAGCTACTGCAATATGGCAGTTAAAAAAAACCCCAATCTAGTTTAGTTTAAAATRTTGAGAATCCATGGCCCAGATCCACAATCCACATGCATGTTTACCATCCTACTCAAATCACTAGGGTGCGACTTAAAACAAATACAGATGACAGACTCAGTTTAAGTCATTTTCTTCAACCTCTTCTTCCCCCTTTCGAAAAAAGAAAGCACCCAGAAAGGCATTAATCAGAATTAACTATAAGCTGAAATAATTACATATTTTTTCATTAAAATTAATTGTTAAATTAATGAGCAATGCTGTTATAGAATAACCAAAGTTACTAGTACAGCAACAGAAAAATATAGGCTATTCTACTAGGAACCAGTCTCTAAGCATTTTACAGGACCCCCACAGGAGAAAAAAAAGATGTGGTTCAATATTGATCTAGCTTCAAACCAGCCCTGGAGTTCTACATCACCAGAATTTAATACTGTTGATACTGACAAAAGAAATGGGGATAATATGTTTGTAGAATAACTACCTACTACCTTATCAGCTCAGTGGCTAAAAATCCTTCCCTTTGATGAAGTGTTGGCTTTAGACCTTTGAAGGTGAAAGCAGACAAACAGTGCTTGTTTAATTTCAATCCTAAAAAGCAAAGAAGAAAGTACTTTCTTTGGTCATTTATCTGTTGATTAGCCTGCTCCATTTATGAAATCTGTCCTGTGAGATTCCACACACAATTAAAGGGCACTTTCCTCTGACCACAGGCACACAGGAATGTGACACACGTCTTCTTTTATTCAGCAGTTATTCTAATTGTCTCTCTCCCCTCTTCTGACAACTCATAGTAAGGGAGCCACACTTCACAAAAAAAAGGAACAACGGCTTCCCAGTCGGTTGTAGTCACAAATTAAATTCTTACCAGTTTTCTTAAAAGAATCTATCAAATGCAGTTCATCATTCCCAAGAAATCTATCAAGGGGATTAAAATAAGAAGCTTATCWCCTGAACAGAAGTTCCCTTACTGTAACTTCTTTAAGAAATACTAGAACAGGGAAACTCAATTGGAACACAGAAGACATATAGGGAACATACCTATGATTTTCAAGTCACTGTAATTTTTCTTATGCATGAGCAATTTCATTTTTTATGAAGACCAGGGATCTTTTTGTCAGAACAACCGCTCTTTCTTGCTATCATGCAAAACCATTCTTAATTTTTTAGATTATGAACTTATATTTTTGAAGCATCAAAAAAATAACTGCATAATTCAAGAAACATCATGGTCACACAGATRTATTTTTGGTAATGAAAAGATTATCACTTTTTTTGATATCTTTCTTCTCATGTGGGATCAACATTCACAATGATAGCAGTGTAGTTACAAAAGCAAGAAAAGGGCTATTTAAAGCTGAGTGGCTGTAGAGACATTCCTATCATATCTGCCTGAGTTTTAACAACTTTTAGAAGCCCAACAGATTAAGAGATGGTTATTACTTAGTGCATTTATGAAAAATTTTTAAAAATCAGCAAATTACATATCTGCATTTGAGGAACTGATTAAACAGTTAAATTACTATTGCCATCTAAATCATTACAGTGAGCTTTCTCAGGATAGGATAAGCGAGATCGCATTGTAAATATCCAAGCACATTTCAATGATGCGGGGAAAGTCTTCAACACTAGTACACCTTCCTCGCAGGTTTACAGAACAGGCCAGGGTCTAGAACTACAAAAGCCTTGCAGGACTCCCCAAAAACTCTTCCTTTCCCCATACCTACAAACGATGCACAAAAAGATGCTCTCGCACACCCCAAGCTTCACCCGAAARCACCGAAAATAAGGAAAGGGGGAGGGGGGTGTTAAAAAGAGAAAGGCGCTCCGCAGGTAACTCCACGAGGGGGGATGTGGAACCTCCGCTTCGCCCCGCGACCCCGCCCGCGGGACCTCCCCGCAGCCCCCCGCGCTGCCCCGCGCACCTTCCGCCGGGAGCGGCCGCCGTCGCCGGGCGGCCTCCGGGGAGTGGTGGCGGTCACCGTGAGTCCCGAGCTGTAGCGCAGCATCCCCGCGGGCCGCCGGGCCAGCGCTCTCTGCGGCTCCTCGGGCCGGCGCCGCCGCTCCGCCCCCGCGCACTTGGCCGCGGGCGGCCGCAGGGGCCGGGCGGGGGCGGGCCGGGGCTGCGCGGGCTCCGCTTCCCCCTCCGCCCCGCGGAACTCGCGGCCCCGCGCCGGCTCTCGGGCCACCGAGTGCCCGATTTCCTCCCGTGCCGTGACACTGGGCAAAGTCGCTGTGGGACGCTGAGGTGCCGGGGCAGGGTGGCATTCCCTCTGCTCACGGGAATATTGGGTGTCGAGGTGCAGACCCAGAAAGGTCCATCTGTCACACAGCCGCCCCCGGCACTGCACAACGGGGGTTAGAGCTCGCAGGAGCCATTGGCGGCCACTCAGTCCCGATCTCCGGCACCCACCTCTGAGCGCTGTAAGAGTGTTATGGGAAAGCTGAACACTGTCCTCTCCTTCTTCCCGCAGCAATTCCTGAGCCACCCAGGCTGTCAGTTGTTGTCCGTGCCCAAGGAATGGGTACCAGGCTCATCAGAAAGCACGCAGATCCCAGCCAGCCTCGGGGTTGACAGGCACAAAGCCGGGGCAGCTCAGTGCATGGATGACAGCATCGGCCTCAGTGCCAAAGGTCCAACAAGGTGAGCGTGGTCTGCCCGAGCCGGCTGGCCCCGAGCCAGAGTGCAGGTGTGGACTTCAGCATTTCAGATGCTCAGTTCTTCCGCATCTGGGCTGAGGGAACGCCATAACCTATACACCCTACACGGCCTAGGCACACAGTCTTCATCTGCAGCCTTGGGGCATCYGTCACGAGCACTACATTCCTCAGTAATCAAGGGAGTTATAAGCAAAGGAAATGCTTTTGTTTGAAAGAAATGACAGAACAAATAACTTAAACAGCATTTTAAAAATAATTTATCTCCTGTCTTCATATAATTAAATTAAGACCACGAGAAAACAGAGTTATGGCTACGCGATGCCCTTACCTGTTAAGATGTAACAACCAGAGAGCTGAAGAGAGGAAATCTGCATTGGAAAAACAGAAATTGCGCTGAACTATGGGTGCCTCACCCTCTCTGTGTACAATGCCTCTGCTCCCTTCTGCCTCTCAGCTCTCTGGCCCCAGGGCAGGATATTGAGCTATCAACATGACAAAGATCTGAGCAAGAGAGGAAGAAATCATTGCTCAGCGCAAACGAATGAATGAAGGGTCTCCATTTAGTACTCAGCATCTTTTTTGCTGTTTTCCCAATTACTATTCTCTTCTCCTCCTGAGAAAGGTAATATACCCCAAGGCAATTAGAACATCCACTTGTATTTGGATTTCTCTCAAGGCAAGATTGAGTGTTACACATTTCTTTTTGTGGCAAATTGTCTTGTTCCTGCAAACAATTGCATTTCCCTATGAATCACCCCCTGTCTTAAGTCCTGCTTGTAAKGCTGCTTTTGTGGGTTTGCAGGTGGATAATAGGTGTGTCATCATCAACAGSAACATGTTCCTTCACAAGTATGTTGTCTACCCGTGGGGTTATCCCTTAGCACGTGCTCCTGGTCATTCTGGTGAGTCTATTTAAATTCTGGTATGCAGACAGCTGGTGACCTCCGTAGTTTCAGCTGAGAAGGAGTTCACAGACCTGTGAGATTGCTCTGGTTAGTTACAAGTTGTATCTTCTGGACTGTATTTCCCTCTGGAACAAGGTGTGTATGTGGGGCTGCCCAGCCGCTGCAAGGCACAAACACAGCTTCTTTTCTAAGAACAGTCAGAGACTAAACTTGCACTACACTAGGGAAAAGGAYCTCCCTTCCTATATGATAAGATTATGGCACAATAATCATTGACATAAGAGAGTAAGGCACAATGATCAGATCTCTGGAAAAATTTGCAAGGTCTGCATCAACTTTGAGAATGCTGATAATTTTGATGGAAGTCTTGTAAGTGCAGATGAGGAAAAGACTTGTCCATGAATAATAGACAGTCAATAAAAATATTATTTTCTCAGTTACATCTATTTTAGTTGCAGTTCTCCCCATTTCTTGGAAAATAGCAGAAAGGCATGTTTATTTGATTTACCAATATTAGTTTGAAAAGAAGCATCTTCATTTTAATCCTCAAATTAATATCCTCCAAGAAAAAATAACCTACATGCATGGTGAGTAGTCTCCCTATTTTGGATACTCTCAGAATCACCTTCCCTTCCCCTACCAACAAGATGCACAAGTGTAATTTGTTTGCTGCCTTGCTACTTGACCATGCAACCATTTGCAGTCTCTTCACCCCTTGTGTAGCCTGTGTGACCCTTCTGCATGAAAGCAACATTTGGAACAACTTTTTCTTCATCCCCAAAGCTCTGCCTACATTAAAGGAATTATGGAGCCAACCACTTGTAAGGAGTGAACATCTGGTACTCCCCAGGTAGCAAAAAGAAAGCTCAAGAGGAGCTGTTGAAGCACTACGAGACATACACAGCAGAGCTGAAAAGAACTCTAGAATTATTTTTGGATTAAGAAAGGAGAAGMAAATTGGTGATCTTCAGCTTGGACAAAAGACAGTGGTAGGGAATGGGTGACAGAGGCATAGAAGATCATGACTGGTATGCAGAAGTGAACAGGGAACAGCTGTTCATTATATCCTACCCTTGAGAACAGTGGATTTGAAGAAAACCAGGCATCACATTTCTGTGTGAAATTATGTCAGAAGAATCACTGATCATGAAGAGTTTAAATGCTCCCAAAAAGTAGCTGGGTAAACTCATGAAAAACAAGTTACTAGGGCTATGAAACATGAAGACAGGCCTACAGCTCAGAAAGCCCCCGAAATGTGGGTTTGCTTTGTTGATAGCTCCCCAGTCAAAGGACCTCTGACACTCCCGTGTCCTCCTGGGCAGGATTGACTCCCCACCAACAGTACTAGAGGTGACAGCTTCTAGCGAGCAACAGGTCACCTCTGCTCTGCAAACATGCTCCCATGCCCAGCTTTGCTTGCCTTGGGCACGCTCTGCACATATTCATGGCTGCAGCTCATTACTCCATGTTTGCCAGTCTCTCTCACCCCCCTTTGGAGGTTTAACTCCCAGTCACTCCCTCTTTCTCCACACTCTCCCTCTTTTGCTCCCTGACACCTCAGGGAGAAGTCTCTGCTTGGTTTCAGCTTGTCCTGGTTTGCCAGGCCCCATGACCTTACCTCCTTGGTTCCAATAATCTGAAGTAGATTTGCCACGGTTCACAGCTCTTTTTTTCCTGCAAGAGTCATTGTACACTGCTGGGAGCCCTTGATACTCTGCTTGGGACGTGGCACTAGTTTACAGAAAGAAGATGGAGGAATAGACAGTAAATCACTACTCGGGAAATAGTTTGACTGAAATAACCCTGTTCTGCTGATTTTTACAGCTGGATAGACTGCCCAAAAGGTATACATAATTATACAGAGTGCTCATAGACAATATACAATATGGTGGCAGAACATAACCCAACCAGGATGCTGAGCTTTCAGTTCAAAACCTGCCAGTGCTTTCTACAATGGTCCAAAGGCATAGTAGGTTAATTACAYGATTACACTACAGTTTGAATATCTGAAGCAATAGTTATTGTGAAAAAGCTATTATAGCTACATGGAAACAGCAAGAAATTTAAAGTGTAGACACCTTCTTTGGTTTTTTATAACTACCCTGTTTCCCGTCACCAGCATTACTGAAATATTATTTTCCCAGGAGGCCCAAAGACCATTATGCTGTAGGAAAAATGAAGGGGGATGGCACAGAATCAACAGGCCTTTCTATGCAAAGCCCTTAATCACAAGATGGACATAAAGCATGCAGTACATGGAGGAGGAAGGCCTGCCTTCCTAAAATAGCAAGAGTGGGTAGCCCGGTCTTACTGAAACAAATTGCCTGAATGTAGATATGCTAAAAGGCTGATTTTTTTTTTTTCATCAAAATCTCCTGTCTTCAGGCTAATTGCTGACCCAGTCCAGAGGAAAAAGAAAAGTTCCTGTAACACATTATCAAGTGGAATCCTTTGAGTTTTGAGAGTAATTGCAGTCACAAATTGTACAAGAACTCACACCTGTGGTCATTAAGGTTATAAAGTCCTGTTCGTATTGCTGCAAAAATGAGGTTATAATTAACTTCTAATAGCCTTCACTTTCCAGGAGGATTAAGATCTATTCTGCCTTCATCATCCGTGAGGCATGAAACCCATTATAGCAGAGATTATCAAATGGAAMGGTACACGTAAAACATTTCAGAACCAGACTTAGTACGAACTGGAGGCTTGATCAATGATGTTTCCTGAAAGCTGTTTCTTTTTTTTTCTTCCAGCTTTCACTATTGTATTCTATAAACACACAGCTCAGCACCATGTAATTATCAGGCTCTCTTTTTTGAATATTACAGTTCATGTGAAAATTTTAGCCTGCTAATGGTCATAAAACAACCTGACATATCAGAAACTGAGCCCTCAAAGTCAGTTGCCATAGGTGCTCTTATATGCAATATATAAACCAATATATAATACTGTGCACTTTTTCTCTTGAGTAGTATTTTGTCTTTCACTGGCAAATACATCTTTGCTGCATTTGCAGCTACTGTTACCCTTTTGATTTGATGTAACACATACAGCTACCTGAATGTTCAGCTTGGTTTAGCTACAAGCAYCAAATCACTTCTCAGACCTATTGATATAAGTGTTTGCTGTCTTGCTTGGTACATGGCTAATACAAGATTACTGCAAAAACCCAGAGCCTTTCCTGCTGATCTCACACACATAAATCTATAATTAGGAATTCCAACATCAGGAGTTTGAAATGCAGAATACACATTTTATTTGAGCAAAGCCCTCAGTATGTATTTTATGTAATTATTTCAGTTATGGTTGAATTGAGTAAAAGTTAAATTCCTGGACTTACCTGCAATAATACCTTGCTTCCATCTTTACTGATAATGTAGAGTCTCAGACTACAATTGTAGAAAATGTTTCTTTTAATATCTTCTGCTTTTAATTGTCCTACTTTCTACTCAAAGTCCATCTTCCTGTTGAGTTCTCAAAATACTTTTAAACTATGTAGCAACAAAGCAAAAATTGCTAGATAGGTCAATAAGTAATACAATGCCACATGGACAGTAATTTCCCCTGGAACAGACAGAAGGGACAAAAGGGAATGGGTTAGTCAGAAAAGCTGTGTCTGGGCACGACCACAGAGCAAGTCCAGTGAAGCCAATCAGGTAATGACAATACTACCAGGATTCTGCTGTGTACCTTTATGCATCCATGTCAGTGCATTTCACACAGTTTGTACCCTGAGCAGTGAGAAAAATTAAAATTACACCAGGTTGATATGATCTGTGGAGCCAGACTGTTAAAAGCAGTTTTTTATAGAGAAACAAAAAATACCACTACTAAGATTTTAAAGAAGGCTGGAAAGCCCTAGAAGGGCAGGTGTTTCAATAAAAAGGTATTTTTCACCTTTATTTGGGAGGGCTTTTCATTAAGCATGCATATAAATCATAATTGCATAATTGTACACTTCTATAGTCATGACTTTTGATTTATTAAAYTTAAAAAAAGACTGGAATTTAGAATCAACTGAGAAATATGAAATGGATTGAGACAAATATAGGACAGTTTAATTTATCATGTGTGTCTGTATCTGAATGAAAAGATAATTTTTCAGTCACGAATTCTAAGGGATCTAGATAGCATCACTTCAGATGTTGCTGAAGTGTATAAGGCATCAATGCAGTTCTTATTCAGCAGAAAAGTACCACCCCCTGATTCATCTTCACTATTTCCTTTTCCATGTAGGTCTCCCATCCAGTTCACAAGTGGGTCACAGCCCACGGCAATGTGGCTCAAGATGCACATGAAATGCTGGAAGCCTGTCCCTCTGCCACTCATTCTCCAGCAGCAGGTTTGGTTTAGTCAGTCATGCAAGCAGGACAGTTCAGCAGAGATGTCATATAAAAATAATGCAGCACAGGAGCAGCAGCATTGTTCACACAGGGGTGTGGCTTGGCCAGGTCACGCAATGGAACCTGTTAAGGTAGGAGAGTAGAAAACAGGCACACCCACTGTTATATTGCCAGGCACCACTGTTATATTGCATTTAAAATCATGTTCCACTCCCTAGAGATAATAGCAAATGATAGATCTCTTCTGATTCCAGCCTTTTCATTGTGGCAGGAAATAAGGAAATTTCAGAGACAGTAATAAATTGTGGAGTGCAAGTTCTTCCTTAGGTGTGAGGAGTGTACATATTTCACRGAGTGGGAGCATTAAGACAGGAAATCACTATATGTGTAAAAGAAGTCATCACAACTGACTTCTTTTAATTTAAAAGGGGAAGAAATTTCATTTTGTTTCTCCACAGGAAAGGAAACCTAGAAGAGTAAGAGGGCAAAACCAATATTCTGCTTTAGCTCTATCTTATGATAGAAGACCAGAATAGCAAGTGGTTGGCTTCAGCCCTGTTTCAGGGCAGAGGATGATGGAAACCAGCCATTTGTCTAGAATATCTGTACAGATGCTACTAAAGTTCTCACTGTTTGGCTTCTCCCTTGTTTCAGATCTGGTTTAAGACCTCCATGTTCTCTCATATCAAAATGATGTACATGGGAATTTAGCAGTCCTTAATGGACTCTCACAGCCCATTGCCTGTTCACACGCACAGCTGGGACAGGAAGCTGTCCATAAAAGTTGTTTAGTGTAAGTGAAAGATCTTCTGTTTGTTCTATTATTGAT
This sequence comes from Cardinalis cardinalis, assembly GCA_014549065.1. Taxonomy (NCBI): domain Eukaryota; kingdom Metazoa; phylum Chordata; class Aves; order Passeriformes; family Cardinalidae; genus Cardinalis; species Cardinalis cardinalis. The sequence goes on from JACDOX010000067.1 coordinate 295,708, forward strand.
TTCCTTTCTACATACTAAAAATAAGTTTATTAGAAGTCATATAAAAAGAAGAKGAAGGGGAGGTATTTTAACCATAAAATTGCAGGTCATACTGACTGGAATCAGGGGACCTTCAAGAGGAAACCTGGGTCCCTCCAGCTCTAAAATATTCTAGCAGACATCTCTGTATCTACAGTATGATGAAATTTTCTAATCCTGTCACCAAGAACTGTCTCATTTCCTCTGTGCATAAGTCATCATAATAATAGAAAAAAGTAAAGTCATAATCAATACAGAAGATAATGTTGGGTCTAACTGGACTAAAGTTGTTAGGAGGGAACATAGGAAGGACTAAGTAATTAAGGTACTTAATAATAGCTGACCCAGCRTGACTAAATATTACTTAGAGGACTTCCCTCTAAATTGGTCCTAGAAAGGAAATGGATTTACACACCTCCCCACTTATATATTTGGTCACACACTGTATCTGTGAATCTGGATGGCCACTCCCCAGATTTCCCGTGTGTCATCCTTCAGGATGCTGCAGCCCAGAAAGAGATAAAAACTTCTGTCATTAGCATTACTTTGAAAATTGCATTTCACTGAACAATTAGCTGCTGTTCTTTTTCTCATAACCTCCCTATGCTTAGGCAATTTGCTGCAGTTCTGGCCTAGGTTACTTCTTTGAGGAGTTTATTACAGGATAATAGAGCAGCATTCCCACCTCAGGAAATCTTTGAGAGGAGTTACTGAAAGACTGAAAATCTAGCTGAGTGGCTGGACTGACTAACACATGGAATTCTACYAAGCTTCCTTGAGTTGGCCTAATAGGGCACATTTTCCTATATTTCCTACTGGGGCAGAATTGTATCACTTTGCAGGAGTAAACAGAAATGGCATATCAAGAGGTGTGTTTAAGTTCTTCTCTGTTACAGCTTTGCATGGAAAGCAAACAGTATAGGGCTGCTGTATTTATTTCAAAATGCAGCTTCTGCAAGGCTATTCTTTTCCCATTAGCTTTCTCTAAGAAGAACTCATAAAGCTTTTTAAAATACACACATACTCAGTCACATGCATGACAGTTTGGATGTAAGCAGAAAAAACAGATACAAGAAGGGTATGGATAGCAATGAGTGCTTAGAACAGACCTGTCTGAAACACCAATTCTCCCTGGTACAGAACAAGAACAGAAAGACACCAAAAASCATGACAAGAAAATTGCCCTACTTGTGCTCTCATTTTTTACTAGCATCTGCCTGATAATAACTGAGAAGTAAATGGAGATGCTCTGGATATTAATGTGGGTTAATAGAATTAAAGTAGCACAAAGGAAATATCTCATTGCCTTTTATAATTAACCTGGAGATCCACTGCTGCCACAGGTCACAGAGTAAAGAAGCCCTGAAGGAAGAGATTGATACACACATGGTTGTGGGTGGGTTTACAGGCTCAGCTTTAGGTCAGGCAGAATGGTGAGCTGGTTGCCATGAAATCAGCCTGAGTTATCAGCCAGATTTACCTGAGCGACACTGACAGCAGTCTCTGACACAACTGACATGGGGGGAAGGAAAGGAGGGGATCTGCCTTCCTATGGGGCCCTGGGAATTGGAGCTGTTGAAAACAGGATGTTAGACCATCACTCTGCCCCTGGAAATTTCTATAATCCTACCTTTTAGAGAAACATTTACCCAGTGATTAATATAGTAGCACAATATCCAATCCACCTCCCTCTACAATCCATAGCYAAATTCCCAGCAATTTCTACTTCTGTAGAACAGAGGTTATAAAATATTAATAGCATGCACTGGATACATTGAAAACACCTGATGGTTGTTCATTTTCTAGCTTGTTTTTAGTAAACCATATGGAAGAGTAACAAACACTTTCAAAATCTTAATCCACTGTCCTATGACAGTGTACTTTTGCTAAAGGATTAGAATGAAAAGTACACCAAAATATTCTGACAATAGACAGATTAGCAAGGTCTTATTGAGACATTTTGGTACATTTTCCACCTCTCATATGACTGGAGTTAAAGAATCTCAATGAATTTTGGAGTGTTCCTCTGTTAATACATACATTTAGTATTTTGACGGAGTAACAACAGAAGAGAGCACAGACAAAAACATCCTATAGAATTTGACATTGGACAAAAGATGTTWAAGTGCCCTCCATAATTGTATTCCTGCTGAACATTTCTGTAGATTTCTCAATAGAATATTGTTTTCCTCTCCTTGGCTTATGCAAAGGACAGTGCCCAACGTGGGCGTAAATTGCAAAGGAAGATGAGTATAACTAGARCACTTTATGCATCCTACCCATACAAACAAATCTTCCTGTTTATTAGGATGCCTTTTCTGCATAAATATGCTGTAACCATAAGCAGGATTTCATCATCATTTGGAATAATTTCAGTTTAAAAGTGATTTTCTGACAACAAAGGAAGTCTCTATAAAATAAACATATTTGGCTGAAGTTTTGACCCTGATGGGAACATGACATAAACTTCCTCATCTCTAGGCTGGATGTCTGCAGTGCAGGAAAGGCACACAGGCACATATACAGATGGTATGGTTAGACTGATCTTTGTCTGGCATAACTCCAGCCATCACATTTTCATGAATAATGGGTGTTCTTACCAGCTGTGAACTTCTGGGTTTTGATAAATTATCACCATCAATACCAGTGTGTCTAATCATGCTGTATACTAAAAAAAAAAAAAAGTACCAATTTTTATTACCCTTGCTCTATTTTGGAGGTTGTCACCTTGTTACTGAACAGTCAAGATGAGATACTCTGAGCTTTTTCTGTGCTCTATAAATTAATGGTAAATTTCTTCAGACTCAGAACCATTCAATTTTCTGTCTTCTTACAGAGTTATGCAATAGTATCTGAGTACTTACAGCACCAACATTTTTATAGGAAAGCATCGTCCTCCTTCCCACATCAGTCACTTCATGCACCTTAACGCCTTGAATGCTGCTTTGACTGTGGTTCTACACTGAAAAGCATTTTTGTGGAGCAGCACGTCACTTTCTGAACTGACTACTTCCTGAAGGGAAACGCGACGGTTCTGTCTCGTATTTCAATAAAGAAGTGATTTCCATGGAGGAGGCGCCGAAGACGCACCGAACCACTCAGGGCCAAGGGCCGCAGCCGCCCCGCTCTGCTGCCCCCTGCGGGCCGCGCTCCGCCGCGCCTTCTCCCCGACCTGCTGGAGTTCAGCCGAGACTCCACTGCAGCTCCTCGTTTAAGATTTCCAAACGTCTTCCGCCGAAAAACAGTATTTTTTTTTTTCTCAAGAGCCAGAAATTCTAAGCTCTGCTAAGCACAGAATAGTTTCAGAGGAGCAGCAAAGTTAATTGGGTGTTAATATCCCATTTTCCCTCTACATTACATCTAATTCGTAAAAATTGTAAAGGTTGTAAGAAAAATTGCACTGACAAGATAAAGTGCCAATCAAAGTTAAAATGTGTTGCTTGTATCTGGCTCTATCTCCACTCAGCTCATCCTCAGAGTATCCTCCCAGGGCTCACAGCTGGCAGCTGGGCACACTCACAACTGCGGTAAGAGGCACAATTCCTCTGTRCCTGGTTGGTATTTTTATATACTTGAAAAGAAAAGCTAAAATGACAAGACTTTACAAAAGTTTGTGGAATAACAGCTCAATTACATGATACGTAGTGCTCTAGACTCTGCAGGCATAGGAAGTGCAGGACTATTTAATCACTCAGAGTGGAGACCTATTCAGTGCAGGAATTACCTGTGCTCTGGTGCTGACACTCCACAGAACAGAGCTGACTGCACAACCAGCTGAGCTTCCTGGTATCCAGTTGCCTCCCTCCACCTGCACTGGCCTTCAGCTGCAGCTGCTAGTGTCATTGAATGGCACATTGACATGGATGGGTGCTGCAGTTTAGACACAGCCTCCTGAGGCTCGGGTAATCCAGCTTTGAGCCATAAGCACCTGCATTCCCTGGAAAAGCACTGTGAGGCTTTACAGTAAGAGCCACCAGGTGAATACAAACACTCACCAAGAGGCAAGGTAAGCAGCTAATGCATAAGTAAAAAAAGCTCCTTATTTTGCTCAAATAAAACTGAAAGACAGGTGTTTAATGTCATGTCCACAGTGCATCCTGACATTTCCTGTGCTACCACCCTGGCAATGTCACCACAGCAGACTGCAGATACTGCCCACCTCTCACTGTGCTTGTGGACACGGTCAGCAAAGAGTGAAGTAAAATAAAATCCTAGGCATACAGATTTCACCCACAAGAAAGAGAAGAACCACCAGGCACCTGGAGAGTACAACCAGGACAGGGGTGTTTTTTGAGTTGGTTTTTTTTCCCTCTCCTCTGACCAAAATACCCCAAAACTCTAAACTTGCCAAAAAAAAATGCAGAATGTCCCAACAGCCACCTATCAAACAGCCACACCTTTCTGTCAGCACCTGGGAGGCCTGTCATTGCTGTGAATAAGGTAATGGTAACTCAGTTTCCCAGACATCTGGTGGTCAGGTCTCTTAATATCCTCTCTGGCCTGATGCATCTAAGCCACGCACTGGGTCTTCCAGCAGAGGCTGCACTTGTCACTGATGAAGAACCACAACTGGGAAGGGTAAGAGAGACCATSAGGCCAGGTACCATGTTAGAAAGCACAGCCTGGCAGTCCTGACACACTTATCTGCACCTTTATAGGGCTGCTGTGTTGTGAGCAGCTGGCCCAGCAGGGTCTCTAAACAGAACCTGTTTCATTTAGAAAACTCRTTCGTGGGCATTTTCAGTTGCTTTGTTATATCCACACAGACCATAGTTTTCCATTGTGACTCAGTAATGCTTAAGAAGTTCACATTTGGGAGGGACATTCTGATCTAAATTACAAATTTGATCTTATCTCTAAAATGGCTGGATACTATAAACAATATGTCCTGAAATAGCAAGGCACAGTGGGCTGTGTTTAAAGTACACATAGCCTAATTCAGGAAGCTTCCTTTCTTTAGTTGGCTGATTTTACTGCTTTTACATAGTTTTATTGGACTCACTTCATTATTTTTTCCTTTCCACTTTTCACAACCATTCTACCTGTTTCACAATAAACCATTTTCTTCTTTGAAGAAAACCAGATTTCAAACTCCCCATAAAGCAAGGAAATCTATACTTAAGGCTGTTGTTCTGCAAAAAAGGCACTTCACAGAGCCTGCTGGTTACTGCAGAGCCAGACATTCAATCTCAGATGTCTGCCAGGATCCTTAAGAGTGAAGGGAAGGTCAAAATCAAATTAATCAGAACTGSATCCTGAGTTGAATCTTTCCTGCTGTATTTTTTCTTACTTTCCATTTTGCCTTTTGGTAGGGTCCATCCAAGCCAGCCTACATACAACCAAGATGAAAGGAGTACTTGAAACTAGTGAAAATAGCTTTGTAACCTAACACATGAAGCACTGTTCAGAAAGCCCATTCTGCTGAAAAACAGAAGTACACAGAAGGCAAAGCAAAACTCAGGTTACCTGTAATGGAGTTACCTGTAGTGAGTTCCTCCTCTGCACTCACATAGAAGYGCTCCTACAGTTTTCCTACTGACAACTTGGAGAGCTTAAACTCTCATCCTACACCTGTGTTCTGAATTTAAGTAAATTTTTTATTGCCTGTTCTTCTGCTAATGGCATGAAGCTTCAGGATCTAAATAAACCAGTAAATTGTTATTAGAAATGGAAAAAAGATCAAATGTTCCAGCTTGCATAAAACAGTCCCTGCTGACCTCATACAGGGGTCACTGGTACCAATCATTAAAGGGCTGTCATGCTGCTACTGAGGTAGGTGAGGCAAACTGACTACTGCACTTGGCCTTGTCTGCTGAACTTCACTCCCCTTCTTCTTATGTCTTTGCTTTCTTACATGTTARGAGAAAAACCTGTAATACAAAAATATCTATTAATTCTGTACCTTTTTCTCAATAGCCCAGTGCTCCTGAGTAAATTTTGAGATGCCAGTGAAATTTCCCTCAGGATAACACAGTAGGGTCAGGGGGTTAAACATGTGACCTAGTCAGAACCTTATACAAAAAACCRAATTAAATGTGTAAGAAACCCTGGCAATTTCTAAAGAATGTTGCTCTTTCAGCAAAGTCTTTGAATATTTTGCAATGTTACTTGAGAAGTACAGTTGGTAGAAATTAAGCAGCTGAAATGTGTAGCTCTACTCACAGGATAGGAAGCTCCAGTAAGTGAATCAACATTTAATTACTAAAATATGCTGTGTGATCCAGAAAAGGCTTAAAAGCTGGAGCTATTGCACTATGTAGCTCACTCAGCAAAGCACACAGCTGGTCTGTAAAAAATTAGGAAAACACATGGCTTCTGGAACAGTTTAGAAAATAATTTATAAATCAGAACAGATTATTTAATCAGGAAAAGGGAAGAATTAAGTTCAGAAGAAAGAGGATAAATCAGAGAAATACGCAGATTAATCAACAAGTTACAGTCTCATCACCCAGAGTTGTGGGGGGAAAACGTGCCTGCTGATTGAACAGTAAAAAGCACAGTGAAGAATTAAAGTACTTGCACAGTACAGGAGTTTCCTTKAATAAAGTGCAGTGCAGAGAAACAGGTACAGGGAACAGCAAGAAGATGACAACTTTTCCTTTTTATTCCTTCAGGCACTAACAAGAGATATGATGTCGGAAAGCTATTMATGCTTTTATGAAAAGGGATGCCTTCCAAACTCAAGAGCATTAAAATGCATTATTGTGATGACTATCTTTAATTTCATTACTTAGTAAGTTAGGAGTCTATGGAGGACAGGAGGATTTTCTTCGTTTGCTTAACATTTACATATTTTGCACTACATAGAAGATGCCATGTAAAGACTTCGGAGSACTTGCCTAATGCTGATGATTTAAAACAGGAAAAAACCTCTTGYAGAAGTAATTTGTCTTCTCCTATCTACCATAACAGACTCAGAAAACCAAGGCCATTAATCCCAGAAAGGACCAAAAGTTCACTGTTCACTATAGATTACTTACACTGAGAGACAAGCATCCACCATAAAAGTCATCAGTTTAGGCTTATAGAAAACATGATTTAGCTCAGGTCTGTTTGTTTAAGAGATATTGCAATACTGTGGAAGAAAACTGAAGGTCTGTACAGCTCAGAATTCAAGCCATGTCTCTGCAACACACTAGAAATACACTATACAAACTTCTAGGCACTAAATGTCTTTTAACCATATTTCTTTACATATACCCCCCTTTTATTTCCTTTAATGGGTCAAGAGCTTCTTCCGAAATTAATTTAAAAATAGATTACATGAAAAAAAACAGGAAAATTTTTCAAAACTATACTTTGAACACGAGCTTTGCTGAGAGCAAACAGGAGGTGAAGTGAACAAATAAGATGACTGTAAACTACCAGAAATTTTGTTTGTGTCAATGAAGATGACATCATCTTTTACCATCACCATAGTTAACAAATATCGAGAACAGAGCTACCAACTGCTTGGTGAATGAATTGAAATATCCTTTTCAGTGTCTTAAGACTTTTAGTCATATTATTTGAGAACTCTAAAGAGAAAATGCTACTGGCAAGTCCAAGTGAACAAACTAAAGACAAGTTCTTTTTCTGAAAAAGAGGAGGTTCACTAAGAAGAATTGCTGCCAGTAGGAGTCCGCAACAATATTGTCTTCCTCTTCTAAGATCAAACAGGGAGTCTTCTAGATGTTACACTGCCACCTGCTTTAAAAATTACAAAGAAAGTACCTATCCAAAGAGAAAAAATGCAGAAATTTGTTTACAGCATTAATATTTCCCAGATAATTATTTTCTTGTTTTGTTTTAAACATGTCTTCTACATGAAATTCAATTATCATATCAAGGTATATGCACAAAGTAGAACTGAGAGCACTGACTGTTTATTTTAAGTGAATTTTTCTTTTACAGTTTAGTGTAACTGGAGGTAGATGCAAGATTAATTGATTTTTTCCCAGTGGTTTGAAATAAGTCATCTATGAACATTACAGGATGGAGTACTGGGGATTGGAATCAGTTGTTTGAAGTTAAGTGTACATAAACATGCAAATGAAACACCAAATAAATCACAGCAGTTTCTATGATGATTGTCAGTACAGTGTAGCACAGGTCTTCTTGGATGAAAGGCTGTTCCTGTGATGTCAAAATAGTAATGCCAATACTGCAAAATATTCCATGTGCATGCTACTGGAAAAGATACAAGATTCAGAAACAACTTTGCCATTCCTATTATTTCCTTTATAACTCAAATGATCAAAAGCAAGTTGAAGGGAACTACATGGCAAAGAGTGTGTGATCTGCTATGCAGGAATGTATTTCTGACCTCGCAGGCAGGAATTCATTTCATGTAACTGTATGAAAATGGACACTGCCATTGTCAGGACTTCTGCCTTAACCACATCTGCCASCCTCACCAGCAGAGCTGTTTAATTTGTTCTCTGCAGCAGATTCCTTTGTGGGAATAATGGAAGCTCCCAGCAACTTCAGTTCAAAGTATTTTTTACAATTCCATGATTACTTGATCAAATCAATTAACAAGTGCTCGCTAACCTGTAACTGAGAACAAATACTGATAAATAGACAGGACCTAACTATGGTTTATTAACAAAATTTTGTAGTAATGCCCTTTCCTTAGGAGTCTAGATTTGCAAAAGAGCAAAACCAGTCTGGCGTAATACAAATGGCAAAAAATATTTTTAGCAACAAAATATAAAATGCTTTTAAAATAAAATCTTCAATGCTCTTTCTTTTAAATTTCCCACAAATTTTGTTGAATAGATGGATAACCCAGAATACAGATACTTCTGTAAATTGAAATACCAATATATATCTGCAGATATGACCATGCACTGCAATATGTCACTAGTAGATGGTCAAGAAGAACTTTGAAGGAAAAATCAGATTATATGCTTTCTGTTTCCTTGGTGCAACTTCTTGCCAGCAGCATAAAATTTTCATATCAATTAACAGAATTAAGCATGTACTTAAGTCAAAGACCACAAGTAATTTTACTGGAACAAGTGGGACTCTTTAGAAACTTGCAAGATAAGACTGTCCCAATGTCCTCAAATCAGCAGGCCTATAACATTCTGCCTCTGGCAGAACTGAAYTCCTTTCAGGAAATGAAAGATACCAAGTAATGAGTGACATCATTCTCACCCTTCCCTACTAAGAACAGAAAGCTTCCCAAATGAAGTTGACACAGAAGTTGAAGCCAAGCCTCTCTCATCATGCAGATGTGATGGTCCTTTTAAAGTCAACAGGCAGGATTAACATTTGACCTCTAATATACAGAACACATACAATAAAACTTACACTGGTATTTAAATGTACTTCCTGGCCCAGGAACTATGAATCTGCTCTGTAATGCATGAAATGTATTCATTTTCATTTGTTTTCCTCTTAGTGAAAACCCAAACATAGCATTCAATATAAACTTAAAGATTTTACATATCAAATGGATTTATATAATATTTGAAACTTTACAAAATAGTACTAAAGTAGTCAATAAAAAGATTAAATTTAAAATTTAAAATATTTACATTTTATACATAATTTCCCCTTACTTACAATTATTAAATAATCTTCCATAGTTTCCTTAATTTTAGGGAAAAGCTTTTAATAACTAAAAACTAATTTTGAATTAATATCAGATGGCTGTTTACTTGAAGAGAATTTTAGCAAAACCCCATTTCCAATGTGAAATATTATTCCCACATTTTCAGTAGCAATTCATAGATATATATAGTTTTATAGGTGTTTTATATTGCAATCCTGTTTTCTATAATAAACGGTGGCGATCTAAATAAGAAAATGGCACAATATGGATGGAAACATTATGTTCCCAACTCTTAAATCCCTTTATGTCATTTGGCTTCTAGAATGTCCAGTTTCTTATGTTATTCTTCCAGTACTTTCAAGGAATGGCATCCATACTTATTTAGATTTTTGTGTCATCATCTTTTGAGAAATTATTTCCTGGAGGTACTTCACAGAGACTATCACCATCCGTGCTGAAATCATCATCATCGTCATCATCATCATCAGAATCAGCCAACACTTTACTTGGTGACTTCTTCAGTCTACTAAAACAAAAATACATATATTTGCTATTAAAACAGCACATTACACACAGAACACTTAAGTGAAAGCTTTAAACATTGACAGGCAGGATTTACATTTTTGAAGGATGTCGAAGTGCTGCAGCAGGGGTTATTATGGGCTACATGAAGGAAACATGCACAAGATCGATCAATCACGTTTTCAAGCACCTCTAAGTAAAGGGCAGAGAGAGGAAACTGTAAACTTTGCACACTGGGATGTTCACAGATGGCCAAGGAAAACTGACACAGGATGACTGTACCTCTCAGCCATTAGGGAAATTTTTACTGCTACAAATGGTAAGAGTGTCAAGTGCCACCAATTTTTTCCATCTTATATTCCCTGCCTCAATGACTTCATTCAGTAGGGAGATCTTGGAAAGAAGGCTGGGACACCTGGWAAGTTTCACAGGTCTGTGTCAAACTGTGTGTGCTGATGACAAACTTGTAGAGGAAGCCCTCAGTTTATGGRCTACAGGACCAAGTGGTCAAATGTGCGAGAAGTGGTGTGATACAGAACTGGAAGGTCTGACAACTCATCCTACCTTAATTCTTTTTTTGCAGTGTTAAGCTGTCCTTGCAATTGTTCATTTATGTCTAGTTGCTCTTCAAGTTCTCGCTGAAGTTTCTTTTTAGCATTTTCCAGTCTGTCTATTTCTTCTTCAGCTTCTTCAACTTGACGTTTCATTGCTTTCAAACGCAAACTCAGCTGCAATATTTACATGTCATCTRATTAGAGGACTATTTTAACAAAGGAATTTTATTCTTCCAGCATCTATGAGAGGGAGAATAAAGACAAAACTTTGCCAGTGTAGTGACACTGTAATCCTCTGCTTCAGAAATATTTGAAAGTCAGCATTAGACTTTAAGAAAAATAATGTGATACTTTTTTTTTTTTAATAAAGAAAAACCAGCAGCAAGCAAAAAGAGCTTTGGTAGAGTGAGACACTATTATGTGATAGCAAGAGCTGGTTATCAATTACAACAGAGTTATAAGTGTGTCTAAGTTAAGCAACTTTAACAGACAGATACTATAAAATACATTTCAAAACCCCAGAGAATTGTTTAAGATCATTCCTGTAATGGATGTCTGCAATTTGAAATACACTGCATATTCTCCAGGCAGAATTTTAACTGTTGGCTCAGGTGCTGAAACAATCCACAAAGACCACAGTARTGATAGAGCACATTGCTATTGGAACATCAGTGTGTGCTTAGACTTACAGCCTATATTCAACAGTAAACAGTTTTTTTCTTTAAACAAAATTTTAAGGTGGCAAAACAGATTACTTGTTGGTATATTTATAGGATCAATAACTGTCTGTAACTTGCTTTATTTCTTAAATTAGCATTGCTACTGTAACTTTCTTTTCATAATTTTCAAAATTAAGAACAATTTAGTACTAGACAAGAGCACATGATGCAATGGCAGCTGCAAATATCACTAAATGGGAGTTCATAAACAACAGAGTAATCAGAATCTACCCCTATTTGTCTTGTATCTTTTATACATGATGGTTTAGGCTAGTAGGATTAATATCAGATATTTGCATATTAGTCTTTCCCCTACCTGGTCTTTCTGATCAGTCAATGACAGATGTTCATCATCTACCTGCAACATTAACTCCTTCACTTTTCTCTCAAGTCTGCGGTTACTTAGCTGGAAATTGACTCTATCCCTAGTAAAAAAACCAAAACCAAGAAAAGACAGGTTTGTAGAAAAGGAACTGAAATGCTCCCAATTGTGATAATTTAATTCTTTAACAATAAGAATTGAATAAATACTTAGGCTCTCTGCTTGGATTTACTGATTGCATGCAACATATTGAGAAATTTGTTCATAAGCAGAAATTACTAAGGAGAATTTCTTCTGACAACATAGCAACATTTAGCAACAAAAGTATACTCCTCCAAGATTAAACAAATAGTGACCATGAAAATGGATGTTGCAGTACAGTTAATATTTCTAAGCCTGTTCCTGATATTATACTTTTATAAAATAAGGAGCTATGGAACCACTGTACCCAGTTTTAAATTTTAAGACAAACTTCTACTGTGCTTGCAGCAAAAAAGAAAATTTGCAATACTTTTATGAAACAGTAACCATTTTAATTTGGTGGAAAAAAACCAGGTTAATTGTAACAGAGATTTAATATTAGCAAGAGACCATAATAACAAGCATAAATATGCATGTTTTGATCTTGACATTACTGGTTTTACCTCTCTTCATTTGCAAGTCGTTCTTCCAGCTCTGTGATCCTTGCCTCCATCTGAGCAACGAGTCCCTCCTTGCTGGATCGGTAAGAACCCTCCAGGTGAAGGATTCGGCTCTTCAAGTCCTTGTTCTGTGGTTGGAACACACTTGGTTAATACACACTCACTCAGATTGACAAATATCACCTTAACACCAAATTCATGTCTCCAGGAAAACACGTATCAGTATGTACAGTGATCAGTATGGTACTTAGTGAACTTGGAAGGTCATTGAGATTTTACAGTTTACTACAAACAAATTTTCTACTACATTGGCTTATTGAAAAGAATTTACTGTTCAGCTTCAGTTCAAGTTTTAGGATTAAATGGACACTTAAACCTCAGGTAGTTGCAAGCCCCTTCCAGCAGTACTTTTTAATGTGCCAATTTGTTTTTTCAAACGCTTGTTTTTTATGCTACACCCAATTCTTTTGTAAAATTCTGTGCTCTCGCCCTATAAATCACTGGTGTATGGCTGGAACAAGTAGACAAGGAAATTATTTACATCCAATACCACTTTACTTTATCAAAGCTATTACTGGGGTGTCCCCCTGCCTTTCTTAACTCTCCAATGCTATTCCTACTACAAAAATAGCTCAAAAAAGATTTGTAAAAGGAGATTTTTTGCTAAGATTTACACTTAAATTTTTATGAGGCTAGGTAATATAGGTTTTCAATGGGGACCTAGTCAAAGAATTGACAGAAAAAATACCCCAACAAATAAAGAGTTACATGATGAACAGAAAAATAAAGCTTTGTTACAAAAATTCAAAGCATGATCTGAGGTCTCAAAAACAGAAAAAAAGGACTATGACAGGAAGATCAGAACTAAAGTATAAGAATGTACATAGTATATACCAGTAGGTGGCATTCTTTTTTCTCAAACAATTACAATGAGATCAATGTCACATAATTGAAGGCACCTAATTAGGTGTGTTGTACTAACATGTTCTCTAAATTCCCATTACAATCTGTTTTATGTTCTTGAGTTTTTAAATAATACTATGACTTGTTGAGATATCGTTCCTCTGGATCTCACATAAGGGCTATGATAAGTAACCTTGCTTTCAAAGACCACTGAACTGCAGAAGAATTGTTTACTACTACAGAAGAAAAGACTCAACACTCAATAAAATCCCAATTACTTTAAATGATATCTTCAACAGTGTTCCTGAAGTACCATTAAGCCTTGGCAGAACAGCTCCTCTGAAAGTGGTCATTTACAACCAGACATAATTACCTGTCTTTCCAAGGAAATTTTGTCACACTCCAAGTCTTGCTTTATAGCTCTTTCCTGAAGTAGCTCTGTCCTCATTTGTTCAATCTATTAGAGAAAGAAGACAGACATTTTAATAAGAGACTTAAATTATATTTATCTATATTATACTGTGTGTATGTATATATATAAACTACACATACATATGCAATAAGCAATGTGTTCTTTCTCCTAACACATATATGTGATTTCAGATGAGCTCTACAGCTACAATCTTGGACAAAACTTCTGCTTCAAGAAATCCATGATATTCCCAGTACTCATTCTAGGCATTTCACACCCACATTGGATATTGTTGATGTGTACCATATACATTCTGTAGCAAGGAAATCAACTCTAAGCTGTTCTATAAAAGACACATCATGTGGCAGGACACTGAGTTCTGGAACATCACATCCATCTTCAAACATCTTTTCCAGCTGTTTTCTTCATACCTAAGTCTGAACCTTTGAAACAGTACCTTACTTTTAAGCTGCTGACTAGTCTTGGTAAAGTTTTTCTTTACTAAACACAACCTGGTACCTGCAGACAAGTGCCCAGAACTCAGTGAAACACTCCACAGGGAATTGCAGTTTTCTCTATCTATGGGAGTGGTAAAAGCTCTTTTTCAACAGACTCTGCTGCATGATGGATACAAACGTTGCTCCCCTCCTTCAGTCAATTTCATGTCTGTTGTACTGGAGGGGCACCAACTTCTAGATTTGGAGAGGGGTTGGGTTTTGCTTGTTTTGTTGAAAGACAACTTTTTCTACAGTTTCTGTTAATATTACTGCTCCATATTCAACAAGCACAAGGAAGATATATTCTCCATGTGTAGAGATGTTAAAAAGTTACCTAATCAACACAGACTCAAGATAAGAATGCAAAATTAGTTTGTTTTACTTCGCTATTGGACTTGATTGGAAAAAAGATTGAGCTCAGAGAAAAACTATAAACTACCTAACAGCTGCTACTGAAACTTTGGTGCTGAAGAACAAAGTTTGTAGGGCTATGGAAATACTTATTTTTCTTCCAATCTTTCTCAGACTCCCTGCATATCTCTAAAAATACTTTTACAGGCACAGCGAATGTTACCACAGCATTTGTGGTTTACATAGTACAGGGCTTTTTATGATAGACATCATCTGGGGACCACAGTGAATATATGTATCAATTCATGTCCCTGCAAAAAAAGACTGATAAAGATTTCAGTGGCCACAGCACTCTTCCCTGCTCTGCATCAGTTACACATGAACTTGCATGAACACACCATCCCAGTTAAGCAACTCTCAGTCACAGTTTTATCTAAGTAAAGGACTTTCAAATGTCATTGGGAATTCTTGCATAAAAAATCCAAAAGCAATGTTAAGAATGTGAAGGTTAAACAAGTACAGCAGACGAAAATTTGCCCTAGGCTTTATTTTTTTTAACCACAACATAATATTAAATGATACATTTTTAGTTAATCATGGTTAAAAGAAGTAATTTGCACTTTTTCTGGAGCTTGTAAATTGATATATGAATACAAATAATGGCAGCAASGCATGCAATTGCATATGTTATGTCACAGGATGGGGACAGAAGAGGAGAAGGCATTCCTGAAAACTAAGGTCATAACAGCTCCTAGAATACCAATGGCAGCACGTGGCTGTGCTCTCAACAGCTGGGTGATTTCTTAAAAGCTCTCATTGTCACATGGAAGCCTAATAATAACAATGTTTTATATATTATATAGTAAAATATTATATAGTAAAGTATTACTTTATAGACACAAATTAGAATCACATGTGTACAACAGCTGTATTTATTAATAAAATACATGAAAAAAGTTTTAATGTAAGGGATTACGTAGAATTTATTCTGCTGTAATTGCTTTAGCAAGACAGGCACAGGAAAAAATACAGCTAAATTTGTGGTAAAATGAAGGACTAATTAAAAATGTAGCTGTTAACTGAAGAAAGGGGTTTTGTTTTATGTAGGAACTTGCTTAATGGACCACTCTGAGGTTCCACTGTGCTCTTACTGTGCTCAGAGGCTGTAACAAATTTGTGCAGCCTTTCCAAGATTCAGACTAAGGAATTATTTAGAGGACAATTATTACATTTCCAAGATGACTGCTACTGTTGTTGGATAAGTCTTGGTAAAAGCAACCTCACAGAAAGGTAGTGGGAGAGAGAAAAAGATCTATATCTGATTAGGATCAGTAATGAACATGCAAATATCTACAAGAGCTTGTTAAAAGAAAAGGGCAGCAGATAGAATTTTTGCTGGAGAAGATATAAACTGTTTTATCTTGTGTTTTTCAACAGTTAAACAGTTTTTAAACACATAATTAACATGCACAAGGGAGAAAAACAGTTGTGTGAAAAAATGTGCTTGAGGTGCCGCTTATTTCACAGCAGCAAGATGTACCAGTTTCATGGCCATACTCTGTGTATGTACCATGTGGGATTTCATGTTCCATGTTCTACCCTTCCTATGTCTAATATCTCATAACTGTGTTAAAAGAATAAACTATTTCTGCAGCTTAAGGCAACACTTATCACAGTTGGATTTGAAGAACGCTAACAAGAGAAAAGCAACTGTATCAGATTTTACAAAGCTTTATCATTTTGTCCCAGCTTTAGGATTAAAAGCAGCTGTTGAGTTCATTAGAGTGAAAGCAATTTGATTTCTAATAATAATTTAGATGCCATCAGTATTGTTCATCATCTCATAGGTTTACAGCCAATGTTTCCTGTTAATTCCCAAGTAGTGTGTGTGTATACATATATATGTATATAATATATACCTTAGACAATTTCCAAGTATGTGACTAAAAAACCCAATGATTAATCAAGAAGAAAATTAAAGCTAAAAAAACCCCTTGGATGCTTCAAAATTGAAAAACAGCCTTCATATGCAGATTTTCATTTCTTTGCTACCCACAGCCAGTGCCAGCTAAAGAGCAGCTCTCCACAGGGAACACTTTACCAAAAGGAAGCACATTATATGGGTCAGTGTAATTTTATCCCTATCTATTTATTCTAAAATTGTCATGAA
Source organism: Cardinalis cardinalis (assembly GCA_014549065.1). Lineage (NCBI taxonomy): Eukaryota > Metazoa > Chordata > Aves > Passeriformes > Cardinalidae > Cardinalis > Cardinalis cardinalis. The sequence goes on from JACDOX010000067.1 coordinate 312,358, forward strand.
AACTAATAAGTCCATTTTTCACACTTACTAGAAACAACTCTAAGGTCAATAGACACTTGCATTTTCACAGAACACAAGAATTATTGAGGGTATCATGAGGATTTTTCAATTATGTTTGTGAAGTCAATATGGCAAAAGATACTTCATTTCACTTGTTCATAGAAAAAAAGATCACTTATTAAAATATTATTTGGTTGTCCCTTTTCCTCATGCCTGTCCCTGCTCAGGGGCCTCTTTAGACTCAAAGAGCAGCTGAGTGCTCTAGCTTTCCATTTGTGTCTGTGTTAGTGTGGTTTGAGCATTTTGGTCTTTCTAGATTTACTAATACATTATCATTTTAAAACTAATAGGTTTTGACCCACTTTTTCCTAACATTTTTTTCTGTTTCCACTCTGCTGTGGTACTTCTTAGAACAAGGCAAAAGGAGATGAGAACAGTGTGTCATGCAGCCATTCAGATTCAAAAGAGTGTTCAAATTAAGAAAGAATAACATTTCATGGCAAGTGAAATGTGAACTATTATTCTTGCCAATGTTTATTCAAACATTCAGCTTTATGTAAAATAGAACCAGTTTAAATTTGTTTTTACTGGAAATTTCAGTATTATAGTTCATTATTAGTATGTTAAAACAGTATATTGATAATAATAGTTTTTAAAATGTGGAGGAATACAGATATTACCAAAATAAATCCATTATAATTTCTCATGTCATTATAAATGCTTAGCAGACCCTGAAATACTCTTTAGTAATTTGACTACTTAGTCATTCTGGCATAAAATCAAAACAAAGCAACCTTTATAACTCATGTGTGAAATGAGAAATTCCAGACCTCAAAATAAACATGTCTTTTACCCATTATGCAACATTTTAGTCACCAAACTGTATTTTAGGTTTCCATTCAGTTAGCAAATTAACTTCCATGGCAGCTATGACTAAAGTACTTTTATCCCAGGTTTACAACACAGGCACAGACTCCAGTATTAAAGGCTTCCTGATTTAACAACAGCATGACCCCACATTATTACAGGTCCTTTATATTCTATTTCACCCACTGACTCTGAGTCTGAACAATATCAACAGAACAATAGCAGAAAGTTTTTATTACAATCAAATAGAGTCTCAGTAGCCTGAGTTCAAACAAAGAAGTAATGGTGCCTCAGTGCTTCAAGGATGTGTGAGAGAAAGCTGAGCTCTACCTCACTTTAAACTCTCCAGCTGTCTCAGTGGAACACACAATTTCATTGAAAAGACACAGAAACTAAGATTTTACTTTCTGTTCTCCCTCTAAAGCTACAGCTATTCAAAAGAATGTCAGTAGTTCTTTTTTTTTTCCTGGAGAAAGAGAAGTGAGAACAGAACAGATTATTGTGGGTACCTCAATGCTAATTGTCCCCTGAGCTAGGAAATTACTGTTAGCTGTAGTACTTCATGGAGAGTTACARCAGCAGATGTGCTGTAAGGAGTTATGCATCAGTTTCACATCTTTCAGAAAGCAAAAATAAGGCAAAGAACTTTAGTTAGACCATTATATTCCAAGACAGCCACATCACTGTATGCTTTTCCATGAACTATTACATCATTTGCATGATCCTGACTACTCAGCCAAGGATGTCTGGCTACTTTTGCAATAATTAGGTCCTATACTCTACYTTACTATTTTATAATAAATCTTTGTTATAGGACCTATGATATCTTATTTCAGTTTTTTCAGAAATCTTGAATAACATTATTAAGGCCTCTGTCTTCAAACCAATGAACTCTTAATTCTCCTAAGACTTGGTAATTTCCAACTCAATGGTCTCATTTCCAATGAACTCACACCAATTCCCCCCTCCTGCACTTTCATGGGTATTACTGAAGACAGAGGTAAAATGTTCCTTTACTTGACAGGGCATACTTGGATTACTTTTTATCTTGACTGAGGCCTCATCCTACAGTCTCCACAACTTCTTCCTTCTACTTATACWGACAAAAACCTTTTTGAGTTACTATGATAGGTCTCACTTAGCTTGGCAAGTATTACTTTATCTTTACATTTTCTGCCCCACGGGACACACCCTCATTAATAAATCCTTCTTCCCCTCTTTCTGGGCCATCAACTTATATTGCATTTCTGGAACAAATGACTGATGTTTTTATGTGGAAAATACTTTCCAGTYGGCTTGCCTTAGATATATGTTAATCAGTTTTTTACACTTGTTAGGAAAATAAAGCTTCCTCTCTGTTGAAACTGGCTAGCATTCTTGGTTCAGCTGACTTCACGAAATAATTCCACAATTCCCTAAAGCTCCTACTCTTCCTTCTTTGAAATTAAGAGTCTATTATGCTGAATTACTTTTCAGTATAATTAAAATAGTGATCTTTCAATATAAGAGACGCTTCACAACAGGCTTACTTCAGTCTTTATATATATCCTGTGTCTGTTTTCCAGTTAGAATAACAGGAAAAAATGGTTTGTGATGATGTGGAGGGAGCATATTTCATCATGTTTGTGAACCTTGGGGTTTTTGGATTTACATGCTCTGCTCAAGTATAGCATGTAAATCATATTGGTAATTATTATTTAGTTGATCAGTATTTATTGTGATCCTAATAACACTTTTTCATAGAATCATTAAGCAAAAGCTGCAAAACTTGTTCAAGTACCTGTTCTCTGCACCTGCTGATCCTCTCAGACAACAAATCCGAATTATTCTTTTCTTCATCAAGCTCAAGTTCCAGGTGAGACAACTTGTCCTAAGTGGAACAAAGAAAAGCAACCTCAACACTTGACTTTCCATCCTCTTCAGATTGCTATCRGGGCATTCTCCTTTAAACTTCAAGGACCCAAAGCGTCAGAAAGACTAAGCTTGGAAACTGAAATGCCTCTTAAAGCACACAGCAAAAAAGATGGCAGGTAGATAAGGCCTGAGTGAATTTGTTTTACGGAAGTAAAATAAGTGTTTTGTTTCCTTTTTTAAAATCATTCTCAACAATTTCAGGAATATAAGATAAATTCTGTAATGTTCCTGTAATGTGTTTTTTTGAGTGGAAAAAACATTCCATACATTTGGAAGACAACTTCTTTTTATCTGAGTATAATGATATAGAGATGTTTGTTTATGAAAGTCAAATGACAGCCTAGTTGAATTGAACAGTTATGCAGCCCTGTAACAATTTAGAGGCACAATGTTATTCAGACTCCTGAATGAACTGATATCAAAGGCTAAACGAAACTTACACTTCTAAATACTTTTGAAGCTCTGAATGATGGGCCTAGAAATKAAAATCATGCAAATCTGTATGATAAGTACTAGATAAAATTAATTAAAAARAARTTAATTAAAAGTATGAGAGAAAATTTTAATTTAGAACATATCATGTTACAATAGATATGCTAACAAATTACCTTTCAAATACACCACATTAATTCCTGCAGTAATACTACAAGGATTTTCAAAAACATGAAACTATGTAGATTCCTTCTAAGCAAAATCCAAGTGAAACAAAATTATTTTCATCTCTTCAAAAAAGAAACAAAGCCTTAAGAAATGTCTTTTACCTCCATTAGTTTGATTTGTCTTGCCCGATCATCTTTTAAGTGGTTTTTGGCTTCCAGTTCATACTCCAAGCTTTTCACAGTCTGTTCCAGTAACTGAGTTTTTGTTATTGCCTCATCCTGGGCTCTCTGGTGGTCCCTCAGGTTCTCTTCCATCAGACGCATCTGAAGCAATAAGATCAGGAGAATTCACTAAGACTGAACTTGCTATAACAAGGGATGGCAGCAAAGGGGACTCACTGCAAATACATAGATCTGGAAGCATGACAGGAATTCCATTGAGTTATTGGCTTTTCACAGTAATTTTTGTTTTATCCACCAGATGGCACCAAGAAAATAAACTTGGATTATGACCTATCATGAGATAACTGCAAACACAGTGTGCTTACACTGTGTAAACATACATTTACATATCTGATGTATGTATTAGTGTAGGTATCTACATACAACTTCATTCAGCTCAAGAGCTATGTTCTCAAAATCATTGTTTTATCTTTCATTTTTCATCACGAGTCTTCATCCTTTTACAAAGGCTCTCCATCCCTGAATGGAATAAATATAGAAGGAAGACACARCAACATACAGAAACTACTCTTTCTTCTATTGTTGTTGTTTTAAATTTAATTTAAAACAAAGGCAATATAAGAGTTCTAAACTGGAAAAATGCAACTACRAAAATATTCCATACAGAGAAAACATCTGTGACCAATGTATTCTCATAATTTTTTCAACTGGAGAGCAGGTATATGCAGATTTTTAGAAGACTGGATTGTCTTTATGACAAAATTTACATACTATGAGGAAGACACTCAAGACTGGTTAATTCTTGGTTGCACAGAAACCTTTGTGATTTAAAGCTCCACCTTGGCTCATAAGAAAGAAGAGGAGAATGTATGTTTGTATGGTTGTTTGTTTTTCCTAAATAACTGGTGGGTTTTTTCCCAAATCAAAAATATTTGTAAATTCTCAATGCCTTCAGTAGCAGGCATTAAAGAGCAGCAGATCATCAATGGAATTCATGTAATTTCATTTAAGGTGCATTCATTTGACAAACACTGCATTTATCTGTCCTAAACAGGAACCCCCATTTCCCCAGCAGAAATAACATGCTGATCACCACCATAGAAAATCAAATCCAAAAGCATGCTGAGATCAGCCTCTCATGATGTACATGAGAGTCCACAAAAGCATTATAGCAAACATTCATTATCTTGAAAACTATCTGCACTGAATTCTAGGTCAAAGTTGAGAATTTCTCACTGAACTTAGGAGTCTTTACCTCATCTTGCATCCTTATGTTCATCAGGCGTGATTTTTCTACCTCAATGTTCTTCTCCTTTAATTGTCTCTGCAGATCTACAAATTCCCTGCGATTTTTCTCCTTGTATTCATCAAGCTGGCTCTGAAGCTCCAGAGTTGATGTTCTTGAGATCTCCACCATTTCAGACATCTGGGCAAAAAGTACATATACAAAAGTTTCTGTTGTGCTTAATAAAACAAATGGGCTTTTTTCCCTCCAGCTTCAGTATTCAGCTCAGTATTTTCAAACAGAAAATTTATCAAACTTTCCCAAATATATTAATTTCCATGCCGAAGTGGGAAAACACAAAACAGTAAAGTTAATTTCTAATAGCATGTGTGGCAAGACTATTCTCTTTTTGTCTGTCAGCAGTTCTTCCAGCTGAGTGACACAATGAACTGCACAGTCACACTCCAGTATGTCAGTATGAGCTGTAGTGTTTACACACAGATGGCACAATAAATCTGATGCAGAAATTTTGAGAATCAGCTGTAAAACTCTGAAATATCACTGTACTGTGCATGAGAACAGAACTCAGGTCTGGTTTGTGCAGAACTGGTTTACGATGCCATTTTTTAATAGCGGTGTTCCAATCATTGTTCAGCTCTGAAAGCTTTTAATAAGAGCCTCTAAGTTAAAGAAGCTAATACTAAAGTTTTCATTTTATTTTMTTTTACACATTTAAAAATATATAATTCTTTATAATTTGTCAGTTTGTTTACTTCTATCTGTTAAATATTTAGATCCCTGCAGCCTCTTGGGCGTGAACTCATACCTCCTCCTGTAACTTCTCAACAGTCTTGTTCAGTTGCAATCTTTCATTCTCCATTTCATTCTTTATCTGCTTTAACTGCTCCTTCTGCTGAGTTTCATCTTTTAATTGCTGACTTAACTGCTGTCGTTCCCGYGAAATGCAACGGATGTTCTCCTGCAGTAGATTAAAAAATACATATAATAAAATGTAGATCATCTTTTCTAATGCCTTAAAGGTATGTTACTTATCACAGTAATACCAGCAGCTGCTGTAAAATGAAGACAAATTTCAGGTTTTACACTTTACTAGTTAGTATAGGACAAGCACTGATATGTCATGCTAGAAACAACTGAGTGTCCATCTATATCTCTTAATTCAAGTATTAAAACCATGATGCAATGGGAATGTTGCTACCCACTATACAAATGCTGCAGTTTCCTCAGTGTCTGCCTGTTCAGTACACTATACTGAATTTCAGTATTTGAAATCTGGATGCCCTATAGGACAGCTTCAAWGGTCAATTTAAGTAAAATCTCTAATTTGAATGCCCTTCATATACAAAAATCCTGGAGCGCTTTTCRGTGGAATTGGCTGGCCTGTCACAGTGTAACTGCAAGTCAGGCAAACAGCCTGTCAGTTGCCAATTTAAAGCCAATCTTTAGTGGCAATTAATTACTTTGTGAAGAAGCTAAAGTGTTATTATATGAAAAGAGAACAAAAGGGGGAAATGAAAAGGAGTAATTTGTTTTCACACTAACCTAAAAGATTATTCTGATATTTCTCTAATTTTTTCCAAACAATACTAGTTGAATGTTCTCTTTACAAAATCAGTAATTCATCTCAGCTGAAACTGAAAATTAAGAATGTATTTCAACTTACAATGCTCTGCAATGCTAATTCTAGATGCCTACCATTATCTACCACAATGAAAAGATAAACTTCCTGTTTTTCAACCCATTGAAAGGATCCCATGTTCTGATTGTTTCATTTAAAAAGCACAGATTACTTGATGCTGCCATCCATAATGTTGGTGTAATTATTAGTTTTTAAGATATCACAGTACCATATATACTATGGTTATAGGGCAAAATAATTAGGTCATTTCCCTTCTCAATGGTACAAAAATTACGACATGTATTTAATTTCCTGAAACATTGCCCTACACAGAGGTGGCTACCCTAAAACAAAGGTTACAGAAATACTCCTCACTTGTGCATCCATAAACAAAATTTCAATATAGAGGATGATTTTAGATGAAAGCACTAATGCAAACTGTCTGTTACATTTAAGTGCATACCAGCTTTAACTTTTCTGACTAGAAATCCAGAACGGAGGAGGAAGGGCCTTGGCTGTTTCCAGTAACTGTTACAGTTCTATTGGTATTGTCATTGTCTTTCTTATACTAGACCACCATTACAAGCAATTTGTGTTATGTAAAAAAGCAAGATGGGCTAGTCAGGAATTACATTTCCACTGGGATACACATTATTACAGTGCCAGAGTCTGTCGTCTCAACTGTCAATGGTAACACAAGGCCAAATCAACCTACTGCACAACATTATTCATTAGAACAACTCTAAAGACAGAAAGGCTGAATTGTTCTAAACAAAAGGCCCACTGATTACATCCTGAGGTCTGGTAGTGCTCATATCCGGTGGATAAGAGTGCAGAATCAGAAAAAGGATTAAATTTAGGGTGCCAGAATTTAGACATAAGTTGTGAATAAAACGTCAGGACAGACCCTCCTGTCACCTTCCCTAGAATTCTTTCATTTGGAGACCCTGCTTGGAGGCAGCTTATTTGGCACAATGCCCTGAAGGATGCATAAACAGAAAAAAACCCCCACATTTTTCAAGCATCTTGCCCCAAAACTAATCAAGATGCAGGAGGTGTGTATGGTGCATTGATCCATGTGACACAGCAAGGTCAAGTCAGACTGTGACAGAAGGGAGTTCTTAGGGGAGTGTGCTAAATGCAAGCCAGTGATGAGCAATACACCCCTACAAAGATTGTGCAGATTATCAGTGATATAGACAAGCAAACAAGGACAAACAGTGAGGGAGAGCTGGTAAACAGATTTAAAATGAAAAAAAAATAAAATAATTAAGACAACCAAAAACCAAGCGTAACCAAATGCCTCAAAAGAAACACTTATTCATGAAGTTACAAGAAACATCAGCTTAAAAACATCATTTTGTAAAAACAAAACTCACCCATATTGTTCAAACCATATATTCTTAAAGCGCATTAAATTTTAAAGACATAGAAGTATTTTCTTGCTGTCGTTATTTTTTATTTTTACCATAATTAACTGAATCATGAAAACATGCTGGTTAACACAGTCTTTCCTTGGCTGGCTTTTAATCCACTTAGAGACAAGTTTCATTTTCAGGTTTTCAAAACAGAAATGTAAAATTTACGTTGATGACAACAGGGGAAAACATCCATTTGATTAAAAAAGTGGCACTAGCAATTTACATGTATCTCACTTTTGAGTTTAACTTGTTTGATAGAATCCCTTGAAACTTTAGCTTCTAGAAGCAAAACTAAGAGAATTCTAAACTGATAWTGTTGAAATCAATCCTTTGGTTCATGTAAAAGGTGAATCACAGAGAAGAAAAATTAAGTTTGTAGCTTTTGCAGACACAAAATATGAGGTAAATAAGAATAGTTTCAAGATTTATACACATTCCCCTCATTAATAAATAGATCTGAATTTTCATGTGATCTGAATCACTCAGTCTTGACTCATACACAACACTGCCAACATCTCTCTACTGCTTTGAAGTAGATGCATTCCTCACATGTTTAATTTCTGGGCTAATCTGAGAGAAAGCTTAACCTTTCCTGGATACTGGGTGGACTAAGGAGCAAGGTGGAAAGAGGACTTCATTCAGAATTTAAGAGGCTGCAAATCCTAGTGATACATGTAAAACGTCTCTGGTTTTGTGATTAAATTTTCCAGTTCTATACAACATTTGCAAATAAGACAGGCTCATAAAAATAGAGAAGCAAATGTCCTGATATTTGTCCATTTATATTAATGTACAGCTTTTTATTCTTTTATATATAAATACCTTCATGAGTTGCATGATCATTGAAAATAATAGACTTGTAAAACCTGAGGCAGTTTATTTATTTGGCAATTCATTTCCCCAAAATTTTGCTAGATCCATGGAAATAGAAAAAAAAAAAACTTCATCAAGGAAACCATTTTAATTTGATGAATGCTATGGTTTCATTCCACATTTGAACACTGAAGTGAGGCCTAAACTTTACAACAAAGTCKGCTTCAAAAAGAATGAGATGTAACTCTACAGAAAGGAATAGTGACTCAGGTAAACAGAAAATTTAAAATTTAAATCATCCAAATTCTTCTTGTTCTTACCTGCATATCTTCTAGCTGGCTTTCCAAAGCTGCTTTTAACACTAACAATTCTTTTCCCTCCTTTTCAGCATGTTTCAAAGCTTCTTCTAGTTGTTGCTTCTCTTCCTGCAATGATGCAATTTGATACATTCAGAAACAGTGGCCAGGCCCTTAATCTGACAAGTAAAGGCTGTAAAAGTCCTTTCACTCTGGCCTGTTACTGATTTCCCCAGTCCCGAGGTGTGACTTGSTTTCACTCTGGTTTTCAATGGGAAAACCTTTCCTACACATGTCAGCAAACTGCATCCTGCTTCTTGACAACCTGGTTTTCCTTGCCCTTTCCTATGGCATTGTCCATCCTCCCCTTGGTCAGTTTTTATTCTACAATGAACACATTGCAAAGAGGAAGACTACTTAAGGGGCTTGTTTGCTTAACTTACCTCATAGGTCTTTAATTTTCCCTTCACTGAATTTTCTTCTCCTTTCATATTATCAATTTGTTTGTGCAGCTCCTCAATTTTCCTCTCTAGCTCAGTAAGTGTTCTCTTCAATTGTTTATTTTCCTCMATCAGCTCTTTGACTTGATTTTCTACACTATTTCGCTCCTCTTGTGCAGCATTTTTTTCACTTGCAAGGACAGCAGCACTCTAGTGAAAACAAATTATGCCATGTTTAAAAAAAAAAAATTGATGCTGTTTTCCAACAGGAGTTCCATAAGGCATCACAGCAAATACAGCTAGGATATAACATTAAAATATCAACAGAGACTTAAATATTTAGCATTTTTTCTCCTTGGGCATATGAACAGATAAAGTAATATATGACACCTGAACAGTCTCATGCTTGTCATCTCATATTTTCACCTTAACATCTTCCTCTTTATTGCCCTAAAATATTTCATTACCAAATCCTATTTAGGTAATTCCAAGTAAACTAAAAAATTTAACAGATAGAAAAAGCCATATGGATCTTTAAGGAAGAACATATTTATGAAGAGTGTCTTCCACAACAACACAAAATGTAGGCAGTATCACTCCACTGAATATTCCAAGCACTAACATGCAACACACTACATCCATGCAACTACTGGTGGGGCTGCAGAGTAAATGACAGATAATATACAAAGATCTTTACACTAAATAAACAGWGGTGGTTCAACTTATATTGAATACTGAGTTCAACTTGTATTCAAAAACATACACTTTTTTTTCAGAAACTCAAATCAATACATAGCACAAACACAAATCATAATAATGAACAATGCATCACAACTTGAGGCACTGGATTTTTGACTTGTTTTTGCAGGACAGCTGGCTGCAGCATGTTACTTTTCAGAGCTAATCATCACCTTACCACTTACCCTCTAAAACACCCTATCATTTACTGTGGAAGCCATGAGTGGAAGTATCTGTCTATATTGTTATACTATCTATGCTCTTGTAACACAGACCAAGTATGCACTCAGACATTTAATTCTGTAAAGAGCAGGAAGGATTTCACCTTTTCTCTTCACTGACTTTTCGTTCAGAATCCCCTCCAAAGAACATAAAAGAACCAAAGACATAAGGGGTAATTCTTGTTTCTGGGCATTCAGGGGCTGATACAAAACAATATTCTGTACAAAGATCTGGTTCCCAAGTGCAGGACCATTGTCTTCTACACCAAGACTTCAAATAACAGCAAGAACATCAGAGCAAACATAGGAATCAATCTAGACCAGGTTTCTCTCTCATGGCCATGGCTGATGCTTACAGGCAACAAGAGGAAGAACAACTATGAGGCAAGCCATTCATCATTATGCACTCCCAGCTCTCACTGGTTTTCTTCCATGAATGTATCATCCATTAATTTCTCTAATCCTTCTCAAATCCTTTTATACCACTGGCCTCTACATTATCTGGTAACAATAAGTAATTACACATTCATTACTGAAGCACAACATTTTTTGCACGTGAAATTGTGTTTATCTGGGTGAGAACAAAATAAATCATATCAAAACAGTCAGAAACTATTTTGTGAAATATTTTATGAAAGCATGAAAATCACTTTTCATTGACACTATTTTTGATTGTCGCTCCTGATCTTCCCCTCTTCTTACCCAAAAGGAATAAGCAAAGTTATATAAAAGGGTGTTTACAAAGAATGCCCTCACTAGACTGTTTTCTAGCAAGCAGCAGCTTTAAAATCATGCAAATTAGATAAAGYAGTAACTCAGAAAACACTCAGACTGTCTACAGGGTCAATGAACTTATTATACAAAAACTGGCAGCATAAGCAGGCTGACAAGTTCTGGTCTTTTGAAAATCCCGAAAAAACTTGTTCTTCTAAATACATGACTGGTTAAAAGCTCTGAAATAAATCTCTGTCGATGCTTTAAGTTTTCATGCACTGGAATTTCAATAGCATTTATATATTCCTTTAATTTTTGCTTTCTGCAAGCAGCAAAGTTTTACTAATTAGCAAGCACTCCACCAGTGGCTCCTTTTAGTCTCATTTCTCCTTTCTGGAGCTGAGTGAAAGCAGCTGAGGCATGCTGGGGAGTTCAGGGAAAGGAATGTTGATTTGTCCGTCCTTTTTCATCCAACTGCCTACATGGGGCTGCACAGTAAGAGAGGACTGCAGTRGACCCACATCAGGCCTGGAGATTCCACTATATCACCCATGGTTTGATCTACTTTCCCAACATAGGAAGCAGTATTTACCTAAAAGTGGATGCATACATGCACAAAAGCAAACAACCCGACAACCCCCCCAGAGATCCATACACATAAATAAACAGGAAGTAATATCTCTCTATATATATTATTTAACCTAAGAAGTTCAAAATTAAGTTCAGATTACACTGATGCCATCATATCTAGAGATATGCTCCAGCCGGCTTTTTGTAGAGTGTATCTCATGATACAGACACTAACATTAAACTAAACTATTATTTGCTCTCCTTTTTCACTATATATTTCAGAAAGTTAGCAAGAAGTTAGTTGAATACATGTAAAATGTAGAAAAGTGTAAAGAGCCAGTTGCAAGTATTGTCTTTATTAACCTAATTTAAAATCTTGGAAATAAATTGGATATATTAATAAAACCTTGCTAAAGCTCCAGCTGATTGAGTGACCAGCACTTAGCCAGCAGATCTTCACAGGTCTCTAATGACCTTGGCATCATTACAAAGGTTACACCTGCCAAAACAAATTCTCTAACAAGTTAAGGATAAAATTCCTTTCTTTCACACACACATACTTTTACAAGATGGTAGAAAACTCTCTTGGTATATAAGGAGAGCTGCACTGTATTGGAGTTGGMGAGTGAACACTTTTCTTAATTATAATCTGGGGAGAGTACAAGAAATTTTCTTCACAAAGTGGTTTCACTGYACACACTGTTTCAACATCTTTTCAAGTTGTTTCAGACAAGACTGAAAAGAAACACAGGAGTATCTATCTTATCAGTTTACCCTACACAACTGTACTACACACATAAGACAAAACAATCCAAAAGTATCTTCAATTTGATAGTGAAGTTTAAACAAAGTCAAGCCATACAAATACAGTTTAGATGTATCTTGTATAAGAAAAAGCACATATAGCATAATTTCTCCCAGAGTCAAATTACACAGCTGGGTTTAGACAGTAAAAAGCTTACATTCATTTTTCCCTAGAGCAATGAGAATTTCARGCAGAGCTTCTTCACTAGCACAAATGAAGTTTCTGGATTATAAGAGCTTTTGGCAATGTATGCCATGTCCTATAGCATATTACAACAGAAAGTTGAAATATTAAAAGTCTCCACAGCTTTTGCCTTGTATTCACCATTGTTAGGCCTCTCTAGCACCCCACATTACCTTCTACCTCCCCTCGAGGCCTGCTCTTGGAAAAACACATGAACAAGACAGCAAAAAGCCTAGGGATCACTGGAGAGCAAACACAAAGCATACAAGCACTGAAATGCAGCTCTGACAGACCTTGTAGCAACACCATTAGGGAGAACCTGGTGGAGAGAGATCCCTGTCCATATATTGAACACTTACATAAGGTTCAGGCCAGCAGCTATCAGGCCATACAGGGCACTGCTGACGCAGAGGGATTGCTGTGTCCCTTGCCATGGAGCCCCTGCACACAGGCAGGTTGGGACTGCAGTCCCACCCAGCTGGCAGGCAAAATACCACGTACAGACCACAGGTACAACTCAACATTGTCATTAGGGATGGCTCACTATACTCTGCAAAGCATTTCCCTTCCAAAACATGGAAGTGAAAACTATGAAAACCACTGCATTGAAATGACAGTGAAATTACTATGTATGTTGATAAAGTCTGAATGGTAACTGCTGTGCTTCATAGGTTAAAACTGAAAGTGGCAACAACAAGGACACTTTAAATTTTAAACTGTCCTACAGTATTTGTCAACAGCCAGGGGTAATCTCTGGGGTTCTGCATACATGAGCAGGGTTGCATATTTTCACTAAAAATTCAGGGACTGGCTTACACATTCAAAACAAGGAGTTGACAGCTGTTTGCAAAAGCATTCAATTAATGGGTTAGAGTGATGAGAATGAAAGAAGGAAAACTGAACACTGAAGGGGTAGTAAGTACAAGTGAGGAAAAAGCCAGACAGGCAGAGGTTGTGCTGTGGATCCATTTCCCTCAGTCCACAYGTGACTTGTTTGTAATGGTGTTGCACATAAACAGTGTGAGTTAACTCATGGTCCTCAAGGCTTAATGACATGACATCAATTAATGACTCCTGTTGGTGCCCACTCATAAATCCTTTACATTTATTTATTTGGGGATGTTGGAAAAGTTTTGGCAATTATTTTAACTAAGTTTATATAATTTAACCCATGGTAACAGAACTAGGTGAAGGTCACAAAGTAATGATTTAAGTTGAATATAAAACATTAACAGACATTGTTAATATAAGAACTTTAGTTCAAAGAATTGTGGATCAGTCTCTTCAGAAAGTTTAAAGGAGATTATGCACATAAACATACAGAGCACAAAACAGACAAAACTGGTTAAACAAGATTCTTGTCAACAAAACCTGGAATGAAATACTCTATATTCAGACATATTTGCCATACAAAGGAAAAAAAACAAAAACCAAAACACCTCTGCAAAACCTCAAGTCCCTCAAAAAACAGGAGGAGTGGGGGGCAATGTTATCAAAACATGAAGTGGGCTCTTTTGGATCTTAAAATTAACACATGTGAATCCMAATTTTGCAGTTTCTTCCCTATGATATAGAAAATGTTTATTTCTTTTTAGTCCCACTTACTAGGTGTGGCAGCATGTTTTAGTAAACCAATTTCTTACTGCTACTACTTACTGCATTGTATTACAGAATCATATTTATATAAGTAAATACCCTATTACATTTTGCTTATTATGCTTATTTACTTGCATTTGTTCTGTCTTTCCTTTCAATCTGCCTGTCCTTGCTCTGTCTTCCAGGGCATTCAGTGCCTTCTAGTCCCTACATTTGTRGTGTTTTACATTCAGATATTCATCTCCTCAATCTCTGAAGGAACAATACCTTTCTCTTAATAACCACATCATTTGAAGACTTCTTAGCCACACTCATATCACCTTCTTATTCATTACCTTTGAATCCACTGAATATTTTATTATACTTTCTCAAATTTTGTCATGYTTAAACTTCTGATTAAGAATATTTAAGCCTTATCAGCAACATTAAGCTACAGAGATTAGGGAAAAGGAGCTGGAAATGAGTTGTGAATTTCCCAAAAAAGCTGAGAATAAAGAAAAAGAAGCTTGTCTAGAAGAATGAAAACACAGTTGTACAGAAGTTCCCACAATACAAAGTCCTCTGTGACTGACTGAAGATAAGCTTCTGCATTCTGATGTTGTCATTGTGCCACAGTACACATGCAGTAACTTTACTTATTAGTCCAGCAGTGGACACAAACCAAATAAAACAAATTATCAAATCCTAAAAGAAAGATTCACTGAAAAAAATCTGTTTCTGACCACAAAAATAGATCATACATGGCAGAATATAATCCATAGTGTTCAATACCACTGACTTTTTAATAGTTCTCATACATTTTAATACTAAAGCTTAAAGGATTAGTCAATTAGCTTGAGGAGTTCAGAGTTTACAGCAGAAATGAGTGAAGCAATAAAAAGACAGGACAGTTTCACAGCTAAGGTACCCAAAACCAACCCTCAAGAATCTGGAGTCTGTTGGTTTCTCTGCCAGACCTCCTGAGGCAAGTCACTCAGCCAAATCTTTCCAGAGCATCAATAACCACAAGCTCCTTAACTTCCCTGGTGTTTGAGACACTGGGGCTTGGTTTCCACTGATTTGAGTGCACAGTTGCAACTAACATCAGCAAAAATTGTACCCTGAATATATCAAGGACTTGATAATGACTAACAGTGTTAACCTAGATACTTTAGTTTGGACAGGCACAACTAAAGAATCCTCTCAACACCAATCTCTCTACCTCTTACTTTCCTGTATTTAATACAGAGAATAACATTACTTAGAAGATGGCAGGGAAAAGGAATGTTGAGAAAAGGAATTAAAAGTCTGTGAAAATATGTCTGTAATTCTTTCTACATTAGATGTTTTTAATAGTATGTACAAGCTCCATTTAACTCCTAGCAGATGAGAAGAAAGTGAGCACACACATATTTTCATAYATATATATGTGTGTGTATTGTTTGATTTGGCAAGTACACCTGATCTATAAAGTTTTACCTATCACAGATCTACTTATCTGAGCCACACAGTCACAGCTGCTAGAGTTTATATGCATGTGGCATTTGGTTTTCAGCTCTAGGCCTATGGAACATAAGGGAAAATGAGCAGTAAAATACATTTCCCTCACCTTTCATCCKGCTTCTTTCAGGCATTTTGCCTAACAAGAAATTAATCTAATAAAGCTTGGGTTTGTGTCCTTGTATATAGTTACATATGTATCCAGAAGTATTTTTAAACATATTATATTTAGTCATTTTAACTTACAAGTTAAAATAAAACAATAAATATTGTTCCAACTCCTTTGTTGCAGAAACCTCAGTAAAGCAAATGTATTTATACAGTATTCTACTCTGAACTTTGGTGCATGCAGTGAACAGATAGCATAAAAGGCATCAAAATCTTTCCCACCACTCATTACTGCRTAAACCCAAAGAAGCTGGACAGAACACTCATCAAGGTCCTTGAGATGCAAATGAAATGTTCAGTTTCAACCTGAACACAGAAAAAAATATTTTTGGATAGGAATGCAGAAAATATTCTGTGGCTCCACACYTTTTTTTTTTTTACCACACCCTCAACATTGGCAAAGACATGAGAGAGGTTGTGTAACTGATCATTAAAAAATAGTTTTGGCTGACTTCAGTGTTTTAGCTGGTGAAACTCCCCTTTGGCAGTGACTATACACTATGRGATCCTTAGAGTCCTTTTAAAAAGAAAGGAAGACTTAAAGTGTGTGGTTGTTAAGTACCTCATTTGCCATGTATTAGAATCATTACATTTTGGCTAAATCCAATGTTGATCAGGCAAAAGTCAGCAAATTCTTCTAAAAATCTTTACATTTCTTTTCAGAATCCAGTTCAACTGAACGTCAGGAATTGCATATCCAGTTCTGGGCTCCCCAGTCCAGGAGGACATTGAGGGGCTGGAGCAGGTTAAGGCTTGACTTTAGAAAGAATTTCTTCTCAGTCACTGTGATCAGACACTGGAATGGGCTGCCCAGGGAGGTGGTGGAGTCACTATCCCTGAAGGTGTTTAAGGAAAGACTGGATGTGGCACTYGGTGCCATGGTCCAGCTGACATTGTGGTGTTCAGCCAAAGGGTGGATCCAATCTCAGAGGCCTTTTCCAACCTAATTGTTTGCTCTTTAACTTGAAGAATAAATCTCCATTCAAAATGAGCTGGGGCACAAACTGGAGCTTTTTAATGGACGTAACAGATTTTCAAATTTTTTTTTATATTCATAATTGTGCAACCTAAGTAAATGACAGGATAATCTTGCAAAATCTTCTGAAAAAGGGAAATGGTGTTGCTGCTCACTTCATTCTATTCCTGTGTAGAACACTTCAGGTATCAAGATACTGGCTGTTGAAACCAGCTCAGAAGACTCATGGGCCACCTTTTTAGATTGATGCTGGACTAGTTTAACTTCTTGAACTACATGTAAGAAGTTTCATGTGGCTTCAGTRATTCATATCTACCCAGCTCCCTCAGATGATCCAGAGGGGGTAGTAGGGATGGAGATACCAAATATCTATTGTCTTTTCCTCTTCTTTTTTTATATAAACAAAACAGTTTAAATAAAACTAGACACTGATTTCCTTAGGTAACATGCAGGTGATTTCCAAAGAAAGAAAAAACCCCCAAACCATTCTGCACCCAAAGACTGACACAAAGGGAAAAAAAGACAAACACAGTGAGTCTCCACATAGGGACAACTCTTTAATTGTAATCATTATGAGCTCTTCTGTAAAGGGAGCTTCTGWAATCAGTATTATTCAGCTACAGTCATTTAGTTTTCAAAGTTCATGAATGCAAATAACAGGTCTTTATTTCTGCTTGTACCTCTGCTTTTAGTTCTGGCATTTTTACCCACYGTTTACCTTTAGGCAATTTTTCTAAGCCCAGACACTATTTCTTAAAGCAGTTGGAAGCCTTAGGATGAATAAGAGTAACCACAGGATAGCATGGATAATTAAATCTCATAACTCTACAAAAGGAGTACCAAAATTCCTTACAAATGGAGTGTTAGGCTACCAACCCACCCAACCCTACTGCCCAAAAAAAGGTAACAACAAAACCAACAAAACTTCTGGAAAAAAAGCCTCAATGGCTGCACTTACTTTTTTTCTACCTGACATGGATTATAATAATTCTTCCCATAATCTCAAACTGAGGCCTAGCCAACTTTAACACATGGCTATGSCTTTGGAAGTTAACTATTATTAGTTACCTATTAAAAGGGTCAGTGACTTTTTCCCCTCTCTTCACAAGGTACACTGCAAGCAGCTTAAATTCTCTGCTGTACTTCAAGAGATTATTCAGTAAGCAAGTGCACAAATTAACAAGCAAGTCAGACTGGTCTCTCATTTCATTCCAGCTAGAGCCACTCTATAACTCCTTAAAAATTCACTGGTGACAGCTTAGAGAAAAGGTTTGTTTTCTTAAAAGGTCATTTTCACTGCCTGAAATGGTACCATGTCTTAAATATTACTTCCAAAACTATTTAGGTTTTCATTTATGAGATGTAATGAAAGATTTAAATACCTACATTTGAAGACTGAGAATGCAGCCCTCTTTTACACAGAGCATATTAAACAAAATTTTCCAATTTAGGCATGACCTAACGTTYATATAAGTTATAAAATCCAGGGCCAGGAAAGCATTAACTTCTTAACCAGTACCTGCATCAATGTCATGTTATCCCCCTGGCTATGTATCATGACATACTCAGATTGGCTTATACTAACAGTCTTTTGAAGGTCAGAAGCTGTTGGATAGACTGGAGTAAAATATTAACTAACTCTGTGTTCACGTTGTTCCGTCTGTTTGACAGAGTCAAACACTTCCCACACATTCACAAATGAACTTATACTGTCACGAGAAAAATCACCTGAATACATGAACTGCCTTCTGCTAACAAGGATTAGAGATTCTCCTGGTGGCATAAAGAAGTAACTKGCTGTACAAGCTCTTCTAAAGCTTCAGAAACAAAGAAAATGAAAAATCACACAAAAAAACCCCCTTCCCAACTCCGACTTACTGAAATAGCCCTAGCAGAGCAAGGGCCACAATAGTTAAGTGACTATTTCAGATAAACGGGATTAT
The DNA here is from genome assembly GCA_014549065.1 of Cardinalis cardinalis. Classification (NCBI taxonomy): domain Eukaryota; kingdom Metazoa; phylum Chordata; class Aves; order Passeriformes; family Cardinalidae; genus Cardinalis; species Cardinalis cardinalis. Next base: position 331,148 of record JACDOX010000067.1, read on the forward strand.
TTTTTTATTAYCCTATAGATGTGGTCCAATCCAACTCAAACAGAACTTTGCAGGACAATTTTGCTGAGAGGCTTTCTTGACTCTACATACAGTACAAAACCCACTAGCTGTAGTTTCATGTTACTGTCTGTACCCAAACCCACACATGTATCCACCAAATAAATGGAGGAGTAAACTGCAAGGAAATGAAGGACTGGAGGAGGTGGAACTTAAAGACATAGTCACCAACTTATGTATTCAGAGTGCTTTAGAGGCACATTTTATATTCTTGTTGATAACACTAATGGGCTCTGAAAACATGCATGATGCTATTTGCCAACTTCCTTTCCACACACAGAACAGACACGTTGGGCAAAACGAACCTAATCTGTCTTCCAAACTTTTCCTGTAGAGTTCTAAAATAGGTGTTTCCAATAACAATACCTGTTTAAGGAGTGTCTGCAGCTTTCCTTCCACCATCACTTCTGTCAGCRTACCCTCCCTCTCTTTCCCCCACCCCATCTGTGTTTGTACCACTCTGAAAATCAACCAGAATCTTACCAGGCTTTCAGAAGGCTGGTAAAAGAGGACAGAAAATGAAAGAGGGAGAGGGGTTAGGTCATGAAAGATGAAATATTGACTTGGATCACTCATTCCACCATTTGACTCTGTACACAGTTTAGACCCGTTACCAACCAGCTTCTAGAACTGAAACAAAAAAGTGTTATTTCAACATGGCAAAAGCTGCCTCAGGCAGGCAGAGGAAAGAAAATACCCACCAGTGGTATTTCAAATCCTAGATTACCTCCTCTAMATCTTTTTCAATTGTTGTGTATCTTGCTTGAGGTACCAGCGCATACCAGCCTCAGACACAGCATTCAGGATGCAGATTCAGATAAGTTATGGATGTATGGATAAGAGCACMTAACAATGTTTCCATGCCCAAGTCATTCTTATTCTATCATTTGTTTCTTTTACTGCTACCAAGACCATGGGTTTTTGGCATGATTCATTATAGCCCTGAGATTTCACCTCAGCTTGAAACAGATTTTTTTCCAGAGATTATATATATAATTTTACAGTTACATACAACAAATCACTTAGAGTACCAAAGTGGTTTTGCAATGCTCCACACTTATATCTTCACTTTTCCCTGAGTAATTCAGCTAATCACTGTTCACTGTACAGTATTATTCCAAAATAGGTTCTCAGAATATACTGGATTTAGTTCTGCTTCATTTTACATTTCAACTAATTCCAAACCATTTGTATAAAAAAGGCATACAGAGTATATCTCCTTTGGAATGCTTAAGCCAGTTTTTAAGTTTCTGCTCTACATGGGAGATTTTATTAGCTTTGAGGAAGACATCATATTATCAGGTTAAGTAGAAAAAGATTCAATAGTTACTTTTCATTTCAAAGTTCCTTACAGTTTGTGCTAGATTCACCTAAATTAACAAGATGAGAAAAACCCAAAACCAAAGCTTCTTCTCACATACAATACCAGAGATTTATATTTTTTTCTTAATATTAAAGGAGGACCATTTTAGTTCATAACATGAGCAGAAGGCAACTGCTGTCCTTCGTTGTTCCTACATTTGCTCTAGTAAAATTCCTTCTTCTCTTTAATTATAACATAATCATACATAACACACACATGTGTTAATGGTAACATGATCACCAGCTTCACTGCATTCTTAAATGCCTGGATAAATTATCAGCTCTAAACTCTGAGTGTCTGTATTATCATTCTGAGAACAAGGGCAGACATATGACATGCCAAATAAATCAGTCAAGGTCAGGCTTAGATAAGCCTCTCCCTAACGTGATGATTAGAGCTTTTTCTGAACAACACCGTTTGCTCAGCTAGCTTCTCTAAACACAGATGCAAATTTGAAGYGCTGTGCAGTTTGCAACTGCCCTCTTGAGCTGATACAATTTCAGTGAAATTAGAACAGTATTAGCTGCAATGTGCAACAACCTTTTACCTACAGCACTACATTCCAAAGCTATTTCCTAACTTAAGTGAAACAGTGGTACTTCATYTACAGCAACAGAGCACTCATGGTTAAAATAGTACAATCCTGGACTGTTGTGTTGTAGAGTCAGATAAAATAATAGAAATTTTTCTATGACATTAAAACTGGAGTAGAATTCATACCAATCTCTGTTCTAGCACTTGCAGTTACGGAGAAATCTATTCTTAATCAGAAAGACATTTTTAAAATTTATTATTAAAATAAAGGTAATTATTATCCCACAGAGGTATGTCATGGAAGAACAAAACTTTTCCTGTTGTTAAATGGAAATAGTCTGGTCTGTCTCAACAAACAAGCAATGAAGTCAAGAATAATGACAGCCATTTCAAGACCACCACAAGGAAAAGACATAACACAAAAATAAGTTTAAAAGGTAAACTGTAGCAAAGAAAAATAATATCTTAAATGYTTGTGACTTTATTTCAAATTCTCTATTAAAAAAAAGAAACCAGAAAATGACAACAATAAAAACCCAACAAAAAAAACCAAACTAGCACCATGTTAGTGAGCATGAGACAGAATCATGATGACAAACAGCTCTGCTCTTCTATCAGATAACCTCGAGTATGTTTCTAACATTATTTGCAAACAGATCTATGTGGCATTCACACAGACTAAATGCACTGCACATTACTTGCCAACCTGACACCTCCAGCAGATGAAAATTCTGTTGATTTAACACTGGCATAAAAACTACTTCCTTTCCCCAYGCTAAAACTTTCTTAAGAGCCTATATATCACAAACCACCTTTATTCATTGTACCAATCTGGATGATTTAGAAGCAACACAAGTATAAACACTCTTGTACATAGCGGTCCTGATACAACCTGATCTATCAAACATCTGTATCCACATTTCTTGTATGATAAACCACTATTACAGCATTTACACTCCTGTTTTGCTCATAAAATACTACAGAATGGCCCTTCCCACTAATCTTTGATGTAGGTTTCTTGTGTCCTGCCATCAGGTACGAATTTTTCCAGCTTGCAGTAATGTATATTAAAAAAAATTTAACAGGCCAAGTAGCTTCAATTGTTTATGTCTCCTGGGTATTTCAGATTAGTTATTAACCAAATAATGAACAATATATATAAGATCACAGCAGATCAGTCAGGAAACTTCCTGCAGAGAAGGGTTACACTCTCCTGATAATTGATAAATCAAACTCGACAACAAATCTCAGCCAGCAGGCATAAAGATAAATATAACAACAATGCTGTGCTTCAAGAAATCATTGAGTACAAATACCGGCAAAATTTTAAAAAAACCCCAAAAACMAAAGAAAACACTTCCTTCCAGTTAAACATGCTAAAAGCTTTACTTCGAATTAAAGCAAAAAATTCAACTCAAATGGGAAGAGAACTGGTACTTAGACCAACATTAAACAAATAAATTTCACTTTTGTACATCTTGTTAAATTTACCATTAGATAGACCATGTCATGCAAGTAAATAAACGCTATTTATAAATATCTCTAAGCCACAGCAACCCAGTCACAGAGCCATTTCCCAGACTGTGTTATTGTTATGCCAAACAGACTACTCTTTCATTTCTTGTCAGTCGTAATTACAGCTCCATAATTGAAATACAGTAAATTACCATGCACTAACTTTGAAAAGATGGTTCATTGAGGTTGAGCTGTCACTACGATTACTGTGTAATAAAAAATGATCATTTAAATGTTCTACTTTTCTCTCAAAGRAAAAAACTAATTCAGTTCACACAGCTCAGACAAGTCAAATATCTTCATGATGATGTAAAACAAAGAGAAACAACACATTTAAGCAAAGCTGAACAACCTCAAGTACAAGTCCTAGGCTGCATAAACAAACTAGCACTTATAAAATTTTCTAACCTCTGAAGAAGATTGCACATTTAAAACAAACCTTTAAAAGGATAAAATCTTCTGTCAGAATTCAATCATACAATACCTATCCAGCRTCTTCCACATGAGCTCCTACTTTGCTCATAGAGCAAATAAAGCTTTGGAAACTTCTTTCCAGCTTCAAGCTTAATTTTCCCTCAGTTCTGTATTACAACCAGCAGGATAACTACAACCCACCAAAGACCAGTGTAGGTAACAGACATAAATTAGCATGGCTATCTCTAAGCGTAAAACTGGGCCTATAGTTCTGACACATTGGAGAAGCCCAGTTCACCTGCAGAAATATTCTCAAACACTTGAGAAATAAAATGAGGGAATACAGAAAAGACACAAAAAGCTGTCACTGTAAAAAAAATGCTCAAAACTTTAGAACTGTCCTTGCAGCAAAAAAAAAATCTTCCAATATGTTCCTACCTGCTGTCTCTATAAAGAAAATTTCACAAAGGACATCTTTTGGAAAACAATAATAAATACGCACATCTGAAAGTGCTCCTATTATCCCTCTCACAAAGACTTCCTGCAGATGCTGGAAGAGGCAATTCTTTCAGTTCTGTTTTCTTCCTGCCTGATTTGAAACTCTCAAATCCCTGCTGTTTTCTTGTGCTCACACTCCTTTGACTATTCAGTAAACAAGCATAAGTTCAATAAATGAAAAGGACACAAAATAAAACACAAAACCCTGCACTGATATTGAGAACYTGAATGGGCAAGGTGGAACAATGCAGCCAGGGAACAGGATATGACACGAGAAACTGAATGTAGGAACAGTGGGCTGCAAAGAACTGCAGAAAACTGCTAGAAATTCTCTCAACAGTATGACTGGCAAAGCACACTGGTGCTCTTCAAGGACATCCTCAAGGTTTTGGTGACTCTTTAACCCAGGACAAGCAAATGRTCCTCTGCACTATACTCCCATCTATTCCCCCTCAAAGTTTGCAACTAAGCAAATGCAGTAAATAAGTGCTTGAAGAAAGGACTACAACTTCAGTTGTGACAAACAATCAAAACATGAGATGTGTATGAAATAAAAATCTCAGCAGCCGAGAACCTCCTGGCCTAAATAAATCTTTGCCTATTTTGCTAAGAAAATAAGAGTATCTGAAAGCATCTGGTTTACAACATCTGAGAGAGGTAGAACCTTCCCCTGTAGAGCTAACTGTTAGCACTTATGTACCTCTGTTGCTTTCTCCAGGCTCTGGCGTAGATCCAGCAATTCTTTATCGTGTTGCTCTTTAAGTTTGTCCATCTCTGTGTCATGGCTGGATACCTCTTCTTTAAGTGCTCCTTTCAAAGCTGTGAGCTCTCTCTCTCTCTTTCTCAAAATCTCTTCTTGTTGATCTTTTGCTATCAATACTTCTTGCAGATCCTGCTTCATTTGCATCAGCTCCTAAAGCCCAAAATTAAACACAGCTGTGTGTCAAATAGCCACTGTGGATGTTCTGTTTATGTCTCACAGAAAGAAAGCACTTAAGCTCCCCAAGGACAACTTTGTTCCATATGACTGACACATTTCTTACAGCTTTTATAGTAAGCTAAAATTTTATATAGAAGTATAATACATAGCTGATATTTTATATAATAGGTCAACATATCTGACGCTGCAAAACTATCAAAATATTTTAAYGGTCTATGTTATGCCATCTGCACATATTGCAGGAGTCAATCCTATGCTGTGCTTTCACTAGCAATGAGATAGATAAGAACAAAGATAAAGCATTTTCCCCCAGCTGCAAGAGAAACAAACTCAGTGATAATTCTTTGCTTTCTTTTCTGTTGGAAAGAATAAATAAAGTTGCTTCTTCAAGTGCTGAAGACAAAACAAGTGCTTCCCAACCAAGTCCATGTCTTCACACCCTCCCTCCTCCCAACCAGGGTAACCATAGAAGCCATTGCCTGAGTACACATCTCTGGGAAGGAACTGGAGAGTCAGTGAATCTGAAGACTGAAGATGCACACAAAAACACAGAATAACAGCAACAATCAGAAATTTAGCACTTCAAGAATTCTCTGATTTGGTATTTCTCAAACTGTGAGTAATCATACTTTCAAAGAAYAATGCAGACTTCCCCTGCACTGAAGGAGGATCAGGACATCTAAACCACTCCTGACACACATCACCTACTCTGCCATTAAAAGCCTACAATGGAAGGGATCCAACCATCATCCCAGGCAGCATCTTCCTCTGTTTAATTATCAGTATTAACTGAAACTTTTTTAACACTTTCTTTAAATCTCTGGAGCTAAGGCTCTCATTTCTTACTCTATCTCCATACACCATAGAAAAATTGATCACTACCACCTTTACAGCAACATTCTGTAAGATGTGTTTTTGACTCTTCCCTCACTTCTCCATTCAGATTGAAGTCCTTCCTCAAAGGTAATGTTTTTCAGTACTATCATCATCATTTGTGATATTCCCTTACTTTTGTTCATCTTTCAATTACAGCGCCTGAGATTTAAGACAGTCGTTTATGAGGAATCAAATCTCACCCATACAAAACAAGGTAGTTATTCTACTCAGCAGATCTTGCATGCAAACATCTTTAATATTTCTGCACTGATACTCTTACACATCCTTATCAACAAATTTAATAAGCTGTGTTCTCTATTTCATCATCAGTATATTAGTATAACCAGGGCTACTGCCAATTCCTCTTTCATCCCAAGGTGACAGAAACTCTAAATCTTTTGCTCCTCTCCAGACTCATCCCTTCTCTCCCTGGTCCCAGCAATACAAAGTAAATAATTTAGAGACTGCTTTGTTGAGTTCTTTTAATTTTTTTGGCTGAGTCTCATCTGGCTTTGATAATATATACACCTTTTTYAAACTGATCTTCTCTGCTCTGATCCCAACTCCTAATTGCTAAAACTGAGATTATTATCTGTTAATAGTGGATAACTCACCTGTCAACCATTAAGACATCTGTTCTGCTCYATAAAACAATGGTACTTATATTCTATATTCCTTTTTAGGTTTAATGTTGCTATCATAACATGCTTTCTTAGGACCCCTAATAATGCTACATTGCTTTGGATTAATAGCAGAGGAAAAGCAAAGGCATGTATTTCTGTATCTTAGTCTCCACTTCTCATGCAATTTTTCTGATCCCCTTCTGATAGTTCCTAACTTACCTCAATCAGAATCTCTTTCTCCCCTTCATCGGTGTGTTTGGCATTATCCAGTTCATCGTGCATCTCAGACAGCTGGTCCTGAAGATCTCTGATCTCAGTCTGGTGTTTTTCCTGCTCCATCTTCACTTGAAAAAGCCTCATCAGTAAAAATCACACAGGAGTTTTTTAATTTGTAGAAATACTAGTTTGTTCATTCAAGTACTAAAARGACACACATTCCCATGTTGCCCACAAGAGAACGGGATAAAATGAGGCAGAAAAATTAAATGTCAGAGGGGTAAAAATGAGAAATCTTCTAACTAGATATTTAAGCGGGGAGTTGTATTTTATTTCAGACCTGGTACTCTAGTCATTGAACTGTTTCCACATTTCAAAGACTTGAACTATATATTTTTGACCAGGAAATATTAAAAGCAATTTGCACTAAGAGAAAGATTGCTGAATTTATRATCTTTCTCTTCCTTCCAGACATTCTAAAGACATGACTCTTTTAAATGGTAGAAACATTTCCTACAGTAACAAATGTCACTTGTCTGGTTCCATCAACATATTCTGGAGACATAGGTACTTATAATCTAAAAGGTTTATGAAAAGGTAAAATTTCAATGATAACTTTGCTAGAATTAACTCACTCCTCCAGGTTTTGCCTCAGTTCCTTCTCATTTTCTTCCAGCTGCTTTTTTAAGGCTTCCTTTTCACATAGACTTTGATCAAGCTGCAACTGAAGATCTTTCAGACTTGTTCGTGTAGCATCTCTCTCTTCTTTGGAATTTTGCTGATTCTGAATTTTGTACACCAAAAGTTAGGCAAAATAACAGACAGCAGCTACAGTTTGTCTCTCAGTCTATTTCTGTCTCACTGCAATCAACAGATTTAACATTTACCTCAGCAGATACCTAAGAAGTGCATTGTGCATGTGCTTAACACTTCTATTCACAAACTCCTTCTCAAATACTAAGAACAGATTTGTTMCAAAGGGTAACAATGCTACGACCAACCACCCCTTAAATAAAAGTCTTCTGAAAAAGCACAGGTATATCTGGATTATGAAGAATATGAAGCAAAAGGGAATCAGCTGGAGGATCAGTTGTCACTTATTTTAAAAAGTGTATTTAAAATATTCAGAAGCTTTATAACAATAAAGTGCTGTACCCTAATTTCCAGTTCCAGTTTTTTCTCTAACTCTTCCACTTTCCTTTCAAGTTCTGCTTTTTGTTCCACCAATACTTTTACTTCAGCCGAAGAATCCGAAACCTACAATTAAATAGAGACATTTATTCCCCCAAAGCCAAGATGTTCTTTGAGAACAGTTTTTTTTTTTTAATCTAAAGCAAAGCTACAAGCAAGACTAACAAAGCCTGGCATCAACTGCCTGAGCTCACCAGGGATTTTTCACATGGGTCAGGCCAAGCTAAGATTTTCAAAGGAACCATGATTTGGTTTTCATAGAACTTCTTGGAAATTGCTCAAGGCACGTTGACAATAAAACAGAAAATATACAAACGTAAAGAAAAATTCAAATTAGGCAACATATGACTCAAATCATGTGTACTTTGGGCCAGTTTTACTGAGATATCACTAATTATGCAAAATGGACATCAAAGGAAAGCATGCTTATATGTTAAGACAGGTTTTCAAGCATTTTTTAGGTAATTTCCTAGGATGTATTTTGCAAATAAATAATGCGGTCATTAATAACAAAATCTACATGAGTCGCTCATGCTATGTCTGTCTCACAGCAATCAAAAGATAAACATTTATCTCTGCAAATAAATTTTATCTTTACCCAAGAAATTTTATGTAAGTGTGTCTAACATTTTTCTTCATTGCTCCAAACTCCTTCTCAAATACTAAGAGATTTCTTAAAAAGGTTAAATGTGCTGTGAGCAACTACACTTAAAATCTTCGGAAAAAGAACATGTATATCTGGATTAAGAAGAGTATAAAGAAAAAAAATTTCATTTTTACTAATTATACCCCAGGATAAAATAATAGACAAGAAGCATTCAATCCTTCTCATGCCATCAAAATTAAGCTCTATTCCTGAGGGACCACATGAACAGCCTAGTAAAAGTCACTAAGGGGATTCAGATTCTTACAGCCCTGTCTGAATACTGCACCACTGTGAAACAAGCCAAAGCAAATTAAAAATTCTTTACCTGTGTCTTTCCAGCAGCTCTTGACTTTAAAGTCTGAATTTTCTCAAAAACCAAGTTCACTTTCCTCTTTGTTGCATCGTCATTATCAGGACTTCTAAAACAGACAGTACAAATAAACAATTATATGATCAAAGTTACCATTTTTTTAACATCAAACCAAATTCAGACTGTCCAATCCAATAAAAATCTCCACAAAAAGCCCCCAAATACTACAAACAAATCAGAAATTATCTTGACTGTGATTTGCTAAAACCTTCAAAGAGAGGAGTTAAAAATTTGTATTCCAAATGTTTTCTAAAAAGCCAACCAAATAAAAAAGAGCACTGAACTCTTGAAGTGCAAATCTCTTCTGTAAGACTGTGACTGTGGAAAGACAGATATTCAGCATGTCTATTACTCAGACATATTGAAATAAGTAGTTAGTTCTAGGTTTTAGAAGTCCTGACTACTGCACCATAAAATAACACTTGAACAGGTCCCAGAACCTGCTATATCAGGAATTAAAAGAAATTTAAATGCATTGTGTATTTTTAATTMATTTAACCTTCCTTTACATTTCAATTAGTTATCAGTAGAAAATATCAAGAGTTACAGGTGCACAAAGTATTAAAAGCACAGAGGGTTTCTGTCAAACCTTAGGAATAACACTTCATTGTTGTTGTTTAAAAAACCTTAAGGCTTAAAGTTCCATGAGGTACTATTTGAATTCTCCAATAACCTCTATATTATAAAAAGTTTAATTCCAGATGTATTTGAAAGACAAACCATATTCTGATCCACAAGTTTCAAGTGCATTTAGTCATATCCTGTACAACACCTTCTGTAAGCCCTGRTAGCCTGGGTATTTTGAGATCAGATAATGCCTTAGAGGACCCAGCTGAGATACAGAATTGTGAAAGAGATGTTTCATTTAATTAYAGCTTTCACTTTACTGTTTCACATTTTAAATGTAATAGAAGATAAATATTGAGAAAATGCAGTCCCTTATCCAAAAGTTACATATGTTTACTGACCCTTCCTTAAGGTAATTGTAAAGAATCTGCTTAGCAGTCTCTTCATTTGTTTGCTGTGCAAGATCTTGCTGGCCCTTTAGGAGATCAGGAGTTGCCTAAAAGATAAAAATAAAATGTCAAAAGATAAAAATCCTGTGAGAGTTGTAAATACAAACAGTATAATTGGAATTCCCCATCCTACCCTATTAATGAAAACTTTTATGTGCTATGGACCTGAAGTTCTGAAAGATCCACTGGAGTTTTGCCTTACTGCAATAAGAAACCATACTCCACACCAAAAGAGAAAAGAAAACAACTTGATTTTGCATATATATCTTTTCACATCCTACTTTTGTGCATGTATGAATCTTGATATCGTTTGGCCTCACCATCTTCCTTTACCCATMTAAAAATCAGTTTTACAAATCAAGTTTTCTATACTTACAATAACAACAAAAAATTATATTTACATTTCTCCAGAACAATCCCATTTGGAAGTATTGTATGATGAGAATTTGTTCTAATGAAGACCAGAAAAATACACAATTAACAATAGGGCAGCTTTCATATGCAAAATGCAAAGGATAGCTTAAGGAATGAACTCAAAATTACCTGTATATTAGGGACAGATGAACATGTTTTTACAGAAATCTTCTTGGCTCCCGATTCAGGTGTAATTGCAATTCGGTTTGGCAACAATAAAGTAGAAGTTACTGTTTTAACTTCCTCTCTCTTACTCTGTCCTGGGAGTGTAGCTGATCTGCCCATCAAGCTCTCTGTATCTGTTCCATTCTGTTTRTGGTGTTGCAAAGAGCTGAAACTGCTGCTCTGAGTGTCTTTATTGGGCATTTGCAGTTTTCCAATACTTCGAGCAGAAATCTTCGTCTCTTTGGAAGGTGGCTTTTGATCTCTGGATAACTGCTTGTGAAGGCAAACTTTAGACGGTCTCAGCAAGTGCTCAGTTGACTTACCCAAGCTTTTACTGAATTCACCTAAATAATCTGAATTTACATCAAGTCCTAATGACAAGGCACTATCAACACTTCTTGATCTTTTACGGTCATCTGGATGAATTCTGTTCCTTTTTCCTGACCTGCCTCTTCTGTGAGCATCAACTTTCTTATCAAACTTTTCAATTAGCTGATCTACTCCTGGAAGTGAACCAGTGTCAATATCACGACCAGTTCCCGGCAAGAATGGAATGTATCTCCTATTTTCATGGCGGTTAACGTTGTCCGCGTAGATGGCGTACTCTTGGTCATCCAGCAAAAATCTGTACAAGGAATTGGCAGAGGTGGGAGTGGCTGATGAGGACGAGGATCTTCGGGAGTCATTCAGTACTGGCCCAGTGGAATCTTGCCTGCGGAAGGGAAGAACATCTGGTCTAGGTTTCCTTGTCTCGGGATAAGCAGTGGGACTAACACAGGGGGATCCTCCTGCAGGTGAAAATGTCTCTGAAACACACACGTCACTGGGGCTGATTGTGCTACTGGGACAATCCTGCAGCTGCTTATTTGGATCTTCTACTGACCTGTTCAGATGTATTTTTTTTGAATTTGCTTTGGTTGACTCAGCAAGGTATGTATTTGTTTTCTGTAGAGACACTACTTTAGATGAGGAAATCCAAGGCTTTGCTTCAGTTTTTTCATCTGCAAAAGACTTAGATTTACTGCATACAGAAGACTGGTAATTATTCAAGTTCAAGTTATTTTTTTCAGGATCATACGGCTGCAAAAGTTCAGGATGTCTTTGAAAATTCAACAAATTTGAGGATTTTATAGTTTCATCTTCAAAATCTGGCATTCCACTTTCCTTTTCATGGACATTGGTTATCTGCAGTTTTTTAGGCATAGAGGGTTGCACGTGCTGTGTTCCAGCMAATTTTGTATGTTCACTGGTTTTGTCCTCCAACTTAAAAGCAGTATTGGAGTCCACAGCTGGCTTGTGTACAGTCTGAGGAAAGACCTGCTGTTCTTTTCCAGGAGGAGGATTTTCTGGCAAACATCCTTCTGTATTGTTCAGTACTATGTAAGGATGTCCATCGATCCCTTGGACTCTAATGCTGACACCATAAGACCCCGTCCTAGAATTTAGCGCATTTTTAGTTTTCTGAGTCTCTTCACTTGCAAGTTCAAGAGTGACTTCATAGTCCTGCTGCATGTGCTTAAAACCAGCAAAATATGGCTCCATGTCTATCAGAGGATTATATCTGAACAGGAGAAAAATTACAAAATTCTCATTGTTTTATGTAAGTTAGATTATTTCATTAATTACTTTATTCTACCATTCAATGTGAYGATGAAGACTAACGGCAATAATGCAGGGAAATCAATATCCAAGCTCAATCAAGCCCAAAGCGAATACACTGTGATACAAAGACAAATGTCAGACTGACACATTCTGATCAATGTGATGTCATTTTAGGAATGTTACCTTCACAGAGTTTGTGCTCATGGCTTTGGAATCAAATTACTTTAAATATAAACAACTCTTTTTTGAGTCAAAGCATGACTTCTGGGAATTTCCACTACCTAGAAGTGGAAATTATTTGCTATCTCAGAGTTTAAAAATACAATTTTCAGAAAACAGAAGCAATTACTCTGGTAAAGTTTTAAATAGGTGAACGACTGTCATTCTATTATGAAACCAGTTCCTCTCTCCTATCTTGAAGTCATTACAACATCACATACGAATTAATTAGGATGTAAGAAGACTGTACCTTTCACAAACCAGTGATCATTTTAAAGCCAGAATTTAGTATCAGCCATTTAACATTTAAACATAAGCCCAGGAAAGCAAAACACAACCAGGCAGCTTAAGGTTTTATGAGTTTCAGGTAACTAAAGCACTGCAAGGAAGGTCAACATCCTCATTCCTTTGAGTTGTGGTTTTTACGTACTTGGGTTTCAACATTTGTTTCTAATGATATCTTAAAATAAACTTTTTCATTTATTATCTCATTGTCATCCCTAAGAATAACCTTTCCTACAGATTAATTTAACAATCTTCCAAATGCAACCTTGTTCAAAAAAACTCCAGTTGCTATTTTAAAACAAGATACTTGCTGAGCAACAAAAATGGAAAAGCACTGCTCATATTTCCAAGGCTGACAGTGCCTTTTTCAGATCCAACAGGAATGCTAACTCCAGCCTATATGTGCCAAAACTGTTTCAATCTAGAAAACAATAAATTCAACCCTACCTGTGTTTTTAATGTTAAATGCCATTCTTTCTTTCTCTAACAGCTGGGTTTGCAGGAAGATTTACTTTGGTCTGTTGCAGATTATGAGCCAATTGTCTAAAGGCAGAGGCAGTGCAGTGACAGTACAAGCGTGTATATGAAAGAATGGAACACAGGACTGTGAGTCTGATACAAAACCTGGAGGGAATAAACTTTTGAACTGAGCTGGGGAGTTGAGTCATCACTGCGGCCTGACAAACCCAAGATCACTGAGCGATGGTAATCAGCAAGAGGAAACCAAAACAACAGGATGTCTCATGGAAAAACAACCCTCTGCAGCCAGTTTCACTCTCCTGTCTACCTCAGCATGAACCACCTCCCTCAGACACTCCAGTCAAGAGAAGAGTTCTCATTTTTTCCTGACAGCAAATGAAAAAGTTTGGCTCAATGTTCAYAGTACACTAATTTCTATCCAATTCTTCCTCCTAGCAGGAAAGCTCCCCTCAAAAACCTCTTCCTCTCTAAAAACCAACTCCAGCTACTCCTCAGCAGCAAGATTATAAATTGAAGTCTCACATGGCACATTCACATGTGAGCCTTTGAGGGAAACCCCTGATTTACACACACTTGGTAGCACTCATCTGTAGTGGAGGAGTGTGTGAACATCTTTACTAAAAGCTCTCCAYTCAACAATCCCAGCCAGATTAGAAATGCCACTAACACAAACTAAGGAGTATATGGAACTGCACATCCCATCTTCAAGCTGTATTACCAGATCTACAAAAAGAGTAAAGTTTATCTGAATTTTTCAACAATGACAACAACTAAAAGAATATAAAAAGGAGTCAATAAAAATAAACCTAAAAGCCAAAGAATAAAAAGGATTTATATCAATCAGCATAAGGAACAAAAGCAATACATAGCAATACAATTACAATATGTCTGTTTGGGGGTGACTGCCAAAGTAGTGCTTTCAAACTTTTTRCAAAGTTGCTAAAAATATTAAATAACCAGAAAAAAAACCCCAAACAACCCCCATCCCCTCAAAAATAACCAAAGAACACCAACTCCTCTACTATATAGGGGAAATAATATTTAGGTTAATAATCTACTTTAAATTAATATGTTTAATTTGTCTCTAAAATCATAAAGAAGTACATGTACTTGTCTTGTTCACATGCATTGTACTAACAAAACTTAATTTTACTGTACAAAAGGATAAAACCTTGTAGAAATAAAAGAGCTAAACAAACAATTTTTTTAAATAACACATTTTATCTTTCTGGAACTGTGAAAAAAAGATTACATTTATAAATTCCCATKACATCAACAAGAAAAGACAGATGACCCTACTATTCAAATATTTGAAGGTTTTACAYAGAATTTCTATTTTATAAGATGTCAAGCTGCATTGTGTAATACTCACATAAACTACATAATATCAAATAGTTGTTTTACAACACACAATAAAGTGGTTTTGCAATTTTGTAAGCATTTTTAAATTAAAGAAAAAGCACTACTGGCTTTCATCACACACAGCCTTTCTGAGGAAATCCTGAAACTATGTTAATTGATTAATTACAGTTACAGTCATTCTCCTGCACACACATTGTACAGTCACATCTCAGGCTCTGGCAGGGTTACAGCAACTGAGCAGGATAAGAGGGCTGAAGCTGTTCCTCTCCCATCTGTCTGCCCCACTCCTCTGACAGATGTCACCATGTCACAAATGAGAACATCTGAAACCTCTGCTGGCTCAGTACACACCTCAGCCCTGGAAAACTGCAGATTGGCACACTGGGGTAAATGAAATCAGCTTGTGCTCCATGCTGTGACCGACTGAGATCCTGACATCTGATCCAGTGCAGGAGCTGACAGCTGGGGGCCCTGACAGCTACAACTGCCCGCTTTTAATCTTCTCTGAGGCTGCTGAAGCCCTCAAATGTTATGACAAAACAGTCTGTTTACTCTTCAGCTTATGAAAAGAGGTTAGATAGTTCACTGGCAGCTGGGAAGGCAATTTCCCTGTTTGTGCGGCTCTTTGTTACATACTTGTAGTTACTTAAAAAAATAAAGAAGATTTTTTTAAAATAGAGAATTATATAAATCCTAATTCCAGGTTTTCTACCGAAGTAATTCTTTAAATTTCAAACAATACTGTCTTGCTAGTAATTTTATTTGCTATCTCAGCTTAAAAACACAGTTTTCAGAAAACAGAGGCAATGACTCAATTAAAGATAGGGGAACGACTGTCATTCTATTATGAAGTCAGTTCCTATCTCCTATCTTGAAGTGTCATTACAACATCACATACAAATTAATCAGGACGTAAGAAAAGACTAGTTCAAGAAATTGTTTTCTTTTGAAAATATTCTACTTGCTAAGACAGATAATATAGTCAAGGACACACAGTCACGAGCATCTTGCTATCAGGTCAGCAAGTAAGGTACCACACAATGATGGGATCACCTATTTTGTCAGCAGCATGGCCTTGGACTGCTTGAGGGGAGCAGAAAATTTCAAAGTGAATTTGTGTTTTAACTTCATTGTCAGGGATAGCAACCTTTAAAAACTTCTGTGAGCAAACAAACAAAACTGGCACTCAAAGCTGCTCAATCCTTTCAGTTTTGAGATTTCTTCCTAAAGTAAGACTTTATAATGGTGTTTAAACACTCATTTTAAAAACTGACTTCAGTGGCTATGGAAGTCCCACATTTTATAATTCCTCAGAAATGGTTCCATTTTTCTAAACAACTTCTTTTTGCCAAAAACAGAAACTGACATTTTTTGTTTACAAAGAGAACCTGTCAGCAGAGGTTTTCATACCTGAAAATCCAATACTCTGCATGTTCTTCTCTAGCACTTTGTTGTTCAGTGGTGATATGATACTCTACAAAGAACCACAGGATACAAACACTGAAGGTTTAACAGGTCAAAAACTTTTTTTTAATTCCTTAAAAACATTTTCTTTCACAGCTACTTTATAGCTAGCTAACAGGAGCTATGTGAGACCAGCTCACAATAAAGGAAACCTCTGTCATGTGGAACCCTGGCTGCTCTCCCTGCAAACAGAAAAGAGTTTCTTTGAGAAACATCCTCCTGTGCCAGACATGTCTCTCCCCTTCTTAACATTACAGCATCACAAAGGCATGGAATTGTCTCCACCACCCATTTCAGTTCTTTAGCCAAATCTACAAGGCAGATTTATTCAGAAAGATTCCTTTCCCAATCCTGTTAAATGCCAAACTCTGCACGGGAAGCTTGCTCTCCTGTATCCTGCTCATACACCCTCATCACAAAGCACATCCCACCTTGTGCTCCAGCCTGTGAGCCAAGCACCTGCTCTGGACAGACAGACAGACACAGTCCAGGCAGAGATGGTGATCAGTGTGGGGGGACACACTGGCCTCCTGAAGGAGCCACACACCCTTCAGAGGTATTGCCTCCCATTACAAATATGCTCCTTTTGCACACATCCAGCGAGGGAATATGGAGGAATAAAAGAGACCTGACTTTTTTATGGCACTAGGACTCCTCCCTGGCTCCCTTAATGTCAGAAAACCAGGAACTCCCCCACATCCAGTATCACAATCCTGAGTCTCCTAAGGCTGGATTACCTGAAGATTTTTCATTAAAGGAAGATGTGGGCATACCCCGTTATCTCCTCTTCAGAGGAGAGAACTTTGAGAACTCTGAAAATTTTGAACTATTTCAGACTAAATTACAAATGATATTTGGTTCCATTTGGTAAATTATTTCCAAATTTTTATTACCATAAGAAAAAAATCCTCATGGCCCACATTATCTAATCAATTGTCTTTTTTGAAAAAGCAGGATGTAACAATTTATGAATGTTTACTTCAGATATTTCACATGCACTGCAAAATGTCAGGAAGGAACTATAAAATTTGTTCTCCAGCCTTACATAACACTGAGCTTGCTCTCCAAGCTAAATAATGGATTCTCTGTGCAGCTGACTATTCAGAAAGTATCAGCAACATCACACAAAGTGGGTGTTAGGTCAATAATAAATGACAGTGTTATGGAAAAAGGACAGGAAACAACTTCACGAGAGAAGAGGAAGGAAAACTTACTGTGAGGGTAAAGAAAAGGAAGCAGACAGGATAATTCATGGAAAGACCAAAACTGTAATGTTTTCACACTTGATGGAMAACATTCTCACAAACACGCCTTGCRAGTATGAGAGGAAACTTCATCATTGTCAATCCTACCTACAATTTGCTTCTGCCAAAGAAAAATGGGCCTGGGCTGCTGTCCCTTTTAGTCCATGTGGAAGACAGCTCTGGAGTAGAATAAATTTATTTGACCTACTGCTTACAGAGAGCAGAAGGGAGAAAAGTGCAATTTTAAAATTCTAGATATGGGGCTGTAAAAAAAGACAGTAAGACTCATTTAACATCAAACTGATAATATCCAGGTATAGAAAGACATCTGAGAAAAGTTTGCCATTTTTCCAACACATTTCCATTTAAGATTTTTTTCTACTTGAGGTTTTTTTTTATATATAAAATTATATTTATAGCACATGTGGCAGTTACTCCTCCCAGTTATTAGAAAGAAAATTATTATAGTTACAGTATACAATGAAATTGTCACCTTTTGTTTTTCCCCAGCACTGTCTGTAAACTGCCACTCCCTATCTAGTGGTCAAAATTCAAAACTTTCAAAAGGTTTATAAAAAAGGATTTTCTACAATATATTGTGTCATTCTTTATCTGCAGGCACCARTGAGGAAAAAAAACTACTCAGATATTATAGTTGGTGTTTCTGATGTCACCATCAAACACCTACCYAAAATTTCTATAAATTAAATCAGAAACAAACAACTGAGTGGTCAAATATTCATTCCCATTTAAATCAGYCCAAAAGCTTCATGTCCCATCTCCCTACTTGTTGGAAAGAGAGATATGGTGACAAATTCTATACTTGAAAATAATCAGGAGTTCCTGTGAACCTAAGCTACACAGCAAGTATTTTTTAAAATTCCATATACCAGTGTTAGACTGCAAGGACTTACACAGACACAAGACCAAATCAAGGCATCTCTTCAGCATCCAAGACAGGGCTGACCTATCACTGTAGGCAGAATTAGCCTTACATATTTCATAAAAACCTAGCAAATTACATTCTTCCAAAAGCACTCCATCTAATGCACTTGGCACTACATGCCCTGCACCCCCTTAGCTCCAGCCCCCCATGCACTTACATKAGTGGCTGGTGCAGCTTTGAGCTGCTGCATCCCACTGTCCTTCCAGGGCTGTGTATCCAACCCTGCACTGCTGCTGCAGGGACATTCACAGCACTGCCAGTCCCAGCTCTCACCCTGCCATGGGGAAAAGCAACTGCTGGAGGAGCACCCACCCAGCCACCCTGCCAGGGGGCCATGCAGGCCTCCCTGGGAGAGCAGGAATTGCAGCCCCCACACCAGAAACCTGTAGCTCTGTGCCTTCCACGAACATGACATGAGTTGGTTTCTTTCTCCTTTGAGCAAGCTGTGATTAACTATGGGAGTCATATAGCTTTGGGTGTATAATGAAGCATGTAGTCCAGCCAGGAACACTGACTCAGAGAAATACCTTTTTATAGGAAGTATTTCAACATTTCTCAATTAATTGCTTTCATTTTTATTCTGTGAAAAAATCCTCTYTTCTGATTTCAGATGGCAGTCTATAGATGACATGTTAGAACTTCCTGCAGGATGAAAATCCCAAATAGCACTTTTCTTTCATAGCTGTTAGTGAAAGCCAACAGCCATGCTTCAGTTACTAAGCATTACAGATATTATTTTATTAATTTCTCCCAAAATTCAGTACAGCAAAGTGGATGATCTTTGGGTTTGCTGCCTTAGAAAGGAGAATTTCAGTTTCAGTTCACCTTATTCAGATAGCAAACAAAACAAAACATTAGCAGTCACCTTTCCAAGGAGAGGAAAAGGCTGTATTTAATAAGGACTGTCAGCAGAAGGAACAATTAGAAGCAGTTAGAGCAAAAGATACTGTTCACTTCCTTACAGCTGAGTTCATACTCCCTCTGGCTGAAAAATGTTGTGTGTGAGGAAGTCTCAGTGTTTGAAATGTAAAACATCTTGTTAGTTCTATGAAAGTATGTGACAGATCAGCCAAATGCTTGAGCTGTGTGACAACTAGCAGGTTTTGTTGGCTTATTTGTTGGTTGGTTGTTGTTTTTTCCATATGAAAATCTGCTTTAATGGCTGTAAGTCAACAACAACATATTTTGGCAGATATCAGGTCTCAAAAATTTTCAGAGTTTCATTGAAAACAAGGACATAATACATATATTCAATTTTTTTCTAACTGCTGTGTATGAATTCATGTAGTCATAATTTTACAGGATTTATCCCCAGTGGAAACAACACATGACCTGCTAACTTCACTTACTGAGTGCAAAGTAAAGCCTTAATTTTGTTTATGATGAAAATGCTAAGAAACCTCCAAATTTCTCATGTAATATTCTTAACTATTACCACTGCATTATATACTTTGTATCATTATTAAGAGCTCTCTTTTTCTATGTAATGTTTCCAGATTTTCCCAAATCACAAGCAAAAGGGAAKCAGAAACAAAATCAAACACATTCGAAGTATGCTAAACCAGAAGTCAACCCGTACCTGAAATACAGTTCCAAGAAACAAATTCATGTGATGTGCAGTGAGCAGTCGCAGGCCCTGCAGACTGTGACAGTGGTTAAGTCCCTGGAGGGAGATGGGGAGCTGCTCTTGTTTATTCATGGTTCCTGTGTACAAACACCTGCCTGAGTGCATTTGTGCCACGCTACTCTTTCACCTCCCACACAGGCTCAGATAAAGCTCCTGAACAGGTTGGGTTCTGCCACTAACAGGATCCAGTTACTGGGGTCATCTTGTGAGTATCTGACAGTACTGCACTACAATTAATATTTACAAACTTCAAATACAAAAAGCAAGCAACAACAAAACCTTACAAACACTTATTTCAGAGTTGACTATATACACACAATACTCAATTTCTCCCCCCTCAATTTTCTTAAAAACTTGCAAAAAAGGTTAAAGACAAGAAAAAAGTAACAAAGTCACTAAGAGGAAATGTTACTACATATACTCTTCTACTTTATCAAATTCTTGATGTTTGTATCTTTATGTATTGACAGAAAAGGTGGCTGAGAATCACAAAGATACTCACAGATTCTAAAAGTGCTTTGTGATTTCAAATACAATAGCTGGTTTGCATCCAAACATCTGACATGAATACACTTACTCCACAAGAGATTCTGTGTTGTTTCATTACATTTTCCTCCAATTGTCAGCATTAGAAACTGTATTTTGTTCCAAAGGAAATTATCTTAGTACATCTCAATGATATCATCATTGTTTAAATAGAGAGTATCCATTTAGAGGCTTGAGCAAAAAATCTCATGTTTGTTAAGAGTCTCTTAGAAAGCCCTTCTCAAAGGAATGGACACAGCTAGGSCAACCTTTGTTAAGAAGTTTTATAAGTGCTTCAGGAACACATTTACTTATAAAATTATCTTACATAATTAAATAATAAAAGCTTCCTATACTCCAAAYGTATTTCCTTCACTTTAAATGTGACATCTCAGCAGATATTCTTCTCATTTTTCCCATGAAAACTATAATCTTGTCTCCAGGAACTACTTTTACAGCAACCCAACAGATGCAACTCGCATGACCTCAATTATGTGTGTGTAACTTATTCCTGAACAAAATTAATAATGAACTATGAGTACAGCCACTTGCAAAGACCAAGGGCTCACCARTATAAAGACACACAGAGCAGGGTTAATCTCTATGGAGATGCAAGTATTTAAGTACAAAATCTACATGTAAAATAGGCTGTAGGAGTCATATTTACACAGTCAATATAAGGCCACAGCTTCATGTGTATTCAAGCTACTTATGCCTTCCATTTTTCTACTGTTAAACTTTGTCTTAATTACATTGTATTCCTTAAACACTTGGCTTCACACCCATCTAGTTTCTTTCAACTAACTCAGCCATGCGTTTTCAAATTTAAATATGCAGTCAGAACTGCAGGCCCTGGGCCCAGGCCCCACCAGACAAGATGATATCATCACACTGTCTGAGAGACATGAGCTGAGTATAGAAGAGAGAGGTTCAGAAACTCCACAGAGGAAAGGAGCTCCATGGTGAGCTGGACTGAATCACTTAGAAGGGTTACAAAGCCTATGCAGGCAAAGTGACCTGCTGTGGGCCCGGCAAGCACAGGTTTAACCAGCTACCCTAAGCTGCCACACTTCTCACCTTCACACTGGAATAGCATAATTACCAGGGAAATGAGAGAGCTAGGGCTGCTTCTTTATGAAGCTTGAATTGTTTGTGGAACTCTAATGTAACATTACATGCCAATTGTTCTTGTAAATAAAGGCTGCTACTGCTGAACACTTGCTCCCTGCATATAACAGCTAATGGTGTGCAAATAAACGTATGAAGGCATACCCCAACCATTTTCAACAAGGCCAACAAAATATACTGAGCTTGATTTACTCGCTGAAAACACTCCCCCATCTCTATATAAAAGCTTAAATTTTACCCTACTTCTGCATTATGCTTATGTTGAAGCAGAATGCAAATAACTACCCCCTTTTGCACATCTTTATGTACATGAAATRCACCTCCCATTCTAATAAACTCCAACAGTTCTTAGAGATATCTTTCAACAGAATTCAGAATAGGGTTAAAACATTGCTAAAGGTTGGTAATTACTTACCAGGCTTCTAYAAGTGTGTAAGAGAGTTTACATATACACTCACAGAAACACATAAACACATGTGGGTATGACTATGTAAGCACGGGCAGCCTAGACAATACATCTCCTTTTCACACTGTATTTAGCTTTCATGTCCATATTTTAGCYACTTTTAAATGGTGCATGCAATGCACATGCAACTAAAGTATTATGAACTGCTGCAAATGCCTGGAGTCAAAATATGGTTATGCTCAGACTGCTGAGAGTCATACCTGAGTGGTCATGACTCCTTGCATGCCTGGGGACCCTCACAGAAAGGGGCCACCATGGCAATCATTGCAGCATCTTCCAGTCTTACCAAGCTCCCTGGTGGCTTTTTGCAGTCTAAGTGCTTTCTGAGACATTTCTCCAATCACATTTATTCCTCATTGCTCTCTTTTTCTATCAAAATTAAGAAGAATGTGAAAAGTTATTACAGAATATTAATTTTAAATCTCATACTGTCAGCTTGGTTAATGAAACTCATAAATACAAAAGATGGACCAACAGAAATTAAAATACTTCATTTGGCTAAAACTTTAGAGGCATTCTTCAAAAAATTAAACTATATACCTAAAATGTCTGGTTATGAATCTTGCTATCCACCTTATTTCACCCAAAATGAAAGGTTATAAGCCTACATTTGGATAAACTCCTCCAAGGAGGCTGCCAGCTGTGTTGGCAGAGATGGTAAAGATCAGAAAAAATGCAGTGAGCTCTAATCCCAAACAGTGGTGACTCCATGACWACCACTCCACTAAATCTTTAGCGCATGCATTCTTAAAATGTCAATTTTTTGGGGTTTAAGATTAAATTTTCATACTTGGCTACACTGAAAAGYATTAGCATTTTGATTTAACACCATTCAGAGTCAAGGTCATAGCAGCTTCTGAAATGTGTCCATGTTTCCAGATAAACATGCCTGGAATAAACACTCCATGGACACGAGAAACACCTTCCCTCATACATTAACCTGGTGAGTGAGTGAGTGGATTCTCCATTTTTCTGCCAATTAAGAAGAGAAATAGCAAAACCCAACCTATTTATTGTATTTTTGCACATCCTTCCAACACATCATTCAAGATGCATTAAAAACAGAATTACCAAACCTAAGTTCAGGATGTGTCAAGTCTGTACCACCCTCCTCTGTGCAGTTTGTTGAGACCTAGCAACAAAATCAGAGAAATTTTAACACCTTCATCTCATCCTGGCCATTCAAAACATTTGTTAATCTCAATACTGTAAGGATGTAATCCCTTACAAAGCCTGAATGGTATCACTGAACTGATCAGGTAGAAGATAAYGTCCTCCTACCTCTAAAAAAAAAATAAGTGGGACAGATAGAAGAAACACAAATTTCTTAAGCCTGCTTTATCTGAACACATGGGCAACAGGTTGCTGCAACATTTCTGATGCCATTCAGAGTTGCAGAGAGAGTGTAAAGTGAAAAAAATGCCCCATTATTTCAGTGTTCATTGCTATTTCTCAAAAATCTATTAGTACCACTGATCTTCAGCAGATTCTTTGCAGTTCCTTTCTATCAACATAGGTAGATGCTGCTATAGGCTGAATGTTGTTTTGCATAATCAGGCTTGTGTGCTTGTTATTAATATACAGATTTCAGGTTAATCCCACAGTAAAAAGGCTCTAATAATAATGACATCRTCATCACTATGACTTCAAAAAGCAGATATGGTAAAACAGCAGACTGTAGAATGAAACTGTGATGATCTACTTTTTTTTACATTTTTGCATCTGCAAAATTATTTGGCCTCAAAATACTTCAGTAGCTATTTTAAAATAAAAACCTGCCCACTATGATCCAGGCTGAATAAACTCATAGCAYATATGTTCTTCCTGTATTACTTCATGACAAAAGATGTAAAAACTGACATTTGAGGTCATGTTGTTCCACCTGCACATTTCAGATGACACTGCAGAACCCAGACAAACCAGTTTCACCAATACTCCCAGAATAATCAACTTCCTATTACACAATGTACACCAGAAGAAGGAACTGTCACCAATTCTTTCTGCAACTTTGTCATCCTTTTATTGAGGTAAAATTCCTTATACAGGACATCCCATAGACTATTTCTGTAGAAAATTAAATTTCACATCTCTCATAAAAACCCTGGCAGGGGAATTAAGTGTGTTCTCAGACGTTTTAGTAATGACATTGAGATCTAATAATGCAATTAAAAGAAATTAAAATAAGCTRGTTTGCTTGGAGGCAATTCAGGCAGCCTAAGCAGTCTAGATTCACTAGATTTAAAAGCAAAATGTAACAAAGTCAGATAATGAGAATGAAACACAAAAACCCAAACAGTTGTGTGATACACTCATGGAGGAGACAGGCTCTTGGAAATATCAACACAAATATGGGGGATTAGCAATATAAGGCCTTTTTAGGCCTGTCACAACATTAGTTACCTTTGTAGTGTGTATTTGCATTTAGGTGGCATTCAGAAACAGTTAATGTCAGCTGCAATTCAAGGTGTATGCAAACCAAGTAGGAATACTTTTCCTATSATTAACATATTTCAGAAACACCTCTAAGTTGTAAACACACATGTAAAAATATCAGTCACTTTATAGATGCTTCATTTGAAGCACATTTTTTTAAAAACGTGAATATTAAACAACAAACTGTCTGGTAAAAACAAGCATCTTCGCTTATGTGAATGATTATCTTAATATCCTAAGAGAATTTTAACAAAAACTAGAAGCACTGCTTTCCTATTTTACAGAGCCTTCTGTTTTAAAAATGTAGCTGTGTCTCAAAATTAATAACATAAAATAAAAAGCAGTTTAATTGCCTTCCATAACATGACAAACTTCTAAAACATAATGTTTACTACACTGTTAATCACAAGTTTCAAYACTGTATGAAAGTTTTCATTTCAATTTATAATTCCAAAATTGAGTCTTCCAAAAGAAAAGACTCAAGGTCAAACTAATTATTAAAAAAAACAACCAAACAATCAAAAACTTATATCAACTTGTTGCACTTTTACATTAATCAGTAGTAACCACATCTGGCTTAGAACACAGTGTGAGCATAAGCAGATTTCTCCTGGGTCTAACATGAGAAAAAAACCCAAGACAATTCAATGACTATGACATTTCTAGAAAATACAATTGCTAGTCAAACAAGCTCTTACAAAGCACCTTTAAAAAGTAAACAGCAGCTTGGTTTTGCCCTTTAAATTATATTTTATGTAAGTTTTAAAGGTCTGTTAAAACAAGCTCTATAAAGAGATTTATAACTACAGCACACCTGACATTTGTCAGCATAGACGTCAGACACTGAATCTATCAAGTTCCCATGGGAGTACCAGAAGTCAGGATACACTTAGAGGATTTCTGATTCACCTACAGAATTCACTTCTAGGAGTCTGCACAAGATAAACACAGTGTAGATGTTCAGAAAATGGAACAAATTTCAACAAGAGGTTTCCACTATTTCTATTCTGATAATCATTCAACTTGCACTGCAATAGTTTTCTAAAAGTATCTGCATGCTAAAGAAAAGGGAAAGATAAAATTCCCAACAATCGTTCTGTCAACTGCTAATCTAATGCAAACTCACCACAGAAGTTTTATCGCAGCACTRATCTCCCCATAAAGTTGTCATCAAATTGGATGGATATAAATTACATCAGCKGCAAAGTTAATTGGAAGAAGAACAAATGGCAGAACTGCCATTCTAAACTTTTCCCATGAAAAAGAACACACACAACGCGGACACACCCTTTCGCAAAAAATACGCTAATTCGCGGAATAAAAGGGAGATAAAGAAGTCAAGAGTGCCCTCTGCCCAGGAATGCCAGGAATCCCCGGAGGAATGCGCGCGAACAGGCGGTCTGGGCGCCCCGCGGGGGCTCGGGGCCCCGCCCGCCCACCTGGAAGCCAAGGCCGGCAGCGGCACCTCCAGCTGCGGCATGGCAGCCCCGGRGCAGCCGCGGCCGGCCCGGCTCGGGGGGAAGACCCTCGCTCCTAAACACCGCAGAGCAAACGAAGAAAGGCTCCTGGAGTCTGTTCTCCCGGCAGCTTCCTCTCCGTTCAACCGCTGAGCTCGCCCGCCCCGGGGCGGCCCCGCTCCGCTCGCCAGCGCAGCCCCGAGGAGCGCCCGGGGGAAGCGCTGCCCCGGCACGGCCGGCGCTCCGCCGGCTCCCCGCGCGTCACCCRCCGGCCGTGCGGGGAGAGCCGCGGTGCTCTCGCCTCACGCCCGGGCGGGCCCGACGCCCTCGGCCTTTGGAAAGGCGCGTGTTTAACGGAGCTGAGGGCGCCTCGATGCCGGGAGCCACTGCCACAGCCGCGGGCAGCAGCGTCTGCGGCACCGCACGGCGACGGCTCCCGTGCCCGCCACGCTCCGGTGCCACAGTCCTGTAYCCACCCGGCCCCGGCCATCGCGGCAGGGAAAAGCGGGCGACGCGGTGCCCCCCTCAGCTCCCAGACCGCCCGCTGCCGTTCTCCTCACCCGTCCCGAGCCYCCTCTGTCCCGCGGCGGGATCCCCACCAAATCCGCGCCGCTCTCTCGGCCGCCCCGCCAGCCGCGCTCGCCGCCGGAGATCAGCGCGCACTGCCCGCCCCCTCCAGCGGGGGAGGGGGCGCCACGGCCGGGCCGGGCCGGGCCGGGCCGGGGAGGAGCCAGGCGGGGGGCGTCCCGCAGGTGAGCCTGGGGCTTCCCGCCGCTTCCCCGCCCGCTCGCGGCCTTTGCTCTCCCTGAGGGAGCGCGCGGCGCGCACGGGGCCCCCCCGACGGACACCTACAGCCGTGAGCTGAGGGGAGGCCGCCCTGCTCCTCCTCAGCCAGGGCTGCCGCGAAGCGCGCCGGGACGGACCGGGGTGGCCACAACAGCCCTCTGAAGAGGAAACCCAGCCCCGGGCCCGGGTACTGTCGGCTAGAGACCGCCTGACAGTCGGGTTTGTTTTCCCCGGCCGTGTGGAGGCGGCTGGCGAGCCGCCCGCCCGGCGGGAAGGGCTGAGGCAGCACAGGGAGCGGGCAGGGCGGGCGCGCCTCGCCGTGAGGAGGAGGTGAGGGAAGCGCAGAGCGGGGCTGCAGCGGGGCAGCGTGCCCGTGCTGCTCCCAGAGCGGCGTCACAGCGCCTCGGGCACACCTTGGTGCCTCGGGCACACCTTGGTGCCTCGGGCACTTTGGGTGATTTCCACACTGACTTCAGCTAGACTGGAAATATCACAAGGTGATTCCAGAATATTCTACGCATAGAGTGCGAACTGAAGTGCTGCCATAATGCCGTATGTCTCTTTCCCTCATCCATCAGTGAAGGAAAGGTAGGTGAGGGTTCACAGCTGTCGTCCAAAAAAACCCAAAAACCAATGTCTGGAACCATGTCACAAGAAATGGGCCCCAGACAGTTCTTTTCCATGCTTATAAAGTTGTTGTCAAGGTTTGAACAACATTAACCAAGGAGCATAGTCAGAAGGAGGGTTCTACTGAATCTACAGGGAGAAAAAAACACAACAAAATGTGATATATCCTTGCCTACAACAGAAAAATGCTGGGCAGTGAACATGAGAAGGAAAAATTTAGTATATGAGTCATGGAAGGCATGTCAAAGTTGTTCAACAGGAGGAGCATGGATAGGAACACATCCTCTCCTCAAATCCAACAGTGCTGGAGATCACTGCTCAAATTTCTGTCAGAGCTGCTCTGATACCTGTTACATATCTGTGAAAACAAGCCCAATTAGCAAAGACTACTGTGTATGTATATATATATGGAATTTTRTATAATTGTATGGGTTTTCTGTAGAGAATGGCCCTGTTTTAATTAGAATGCATAAACAGAAGAGATTCAACTGGAAAAGGCAGTGTTCCAAATACAACATCTGTATTAACACTACTGGGACACTGTATCCAGCTTTGGGTTCTCTGTTGGGGAAAAAAAGGTAAAGTTCTCACAAATCTACACCAGAAAATTAAATGCATTCTAAGAATTTTTTTAAAAATACGTGTTTTGGTAGTATTACAAGTCAGTATTCCATAAGGAACTGTTGGGTCCTGGATGAAACAGTCCAAAGCAAAACAATGAGACAGTAGTGTCTGACAGCAACTACTTGTGATAAAGTACTATATTGATGGTTAATCAGTAGAAAGAGCTGTAAACTGTAGGAACTGCACAAATTATAAACAGCTCTAAGGAGGCAGCTAGTGAGGAGTTTGCAGACTACTGACAGTGTTTGCTGAGAGGATGGAAGTATTCAGTGGGACAGAGTCTGTAAAAACTTCTGTTGCATGTCTATTTAACGCACTAAGTTGATTATCCCTCAAAATGGTTCTTGAGAAGAAAGTCATAGACGTATGGAGTTTTCTGCCCTTAGTATTAACAAAACTATGTTCATGAGACAGAACAGCCCAAACTTGTGCTGCCATCTGATCTTTTACATGCTTTGCCATTTAACATTTGCTTTTCGTATGCATTTTTTCCACATAACCTCATAATCTTGGAACTGTTTAAGTAAAAGATGCACAGAGTTGGCTTAGCTCCTCTCCCTGTAGTTTTTGAGAAAGCACACGAAGTTTATACCCTCACCCCACCTGAAAAACTGTGAACAGAAACAATGAACAGAAAAGAAAGCAATTAAACCTTTTTTTTTCCTCAGTTACATGAGTTGTGTGGCAACATTTCAGTTGAACTCACAGATACTGTACAGACATTTATAATGGCTGTATTTTATTACAATTAGAGTGTTAAGAAACATGCTGACAGTTTGTTCAGCCTCATACTGTCGTTTGGTAAGATGTGAAGGAATTGCACTTAATAGAAAACAAAATGCTTAATTAAAGRGGTGTATACACCTATAATCTTCACTTTGTTGTTAAAGGTTAATGAAGACCATTAATCAATGATGTTGTACAATGATACATTTCCATTGAATTTAGATGCAAACCAAAAAAAGAAAAAAAAACATAAGAATAATTTCTTGCTAAAAGAACCATTCTATGATGACTACCTGTCATTACTATACAGTCTATAATAAATTTTTTTCATTATATACCTCTCAGGTAACAGCTTAGGAGAAAACTTAGTTGCTATCTGTCATGCTCAGCATTAAACTGCTCAGAAAACCTTACTCTTGGTCTGCACTGAGTTTCAGAAAAATGTGCCAAGGCATTTAAATGAAAGAAGGAAATAAAAGAAAGAAAACTTTATTTTTCTGTATCAACGATGAGGGAATTAAAAAAAAGAAAAAGGTGAGACAAGCACAATTGCTAAATTACTTGTATTAGCTGTGAGCATCCCAAATTGAARTTTTGACTGGATTTTCACAAGCTTTATCCTACACTTCCTCAAAGCTCTGTCCTACACTCCTTGAGCCTTTGAGGGAAGTTTGTTTTGAAACTTTGAGCCTTTAAACTACAGTTTTAATGAAATATTAAGTCAAACATTTTTTCAGACAGTTTCTTACAGATCTTTGGCATATTCTGAGCATGAGTTTTACAAGCACTTAGTTATAGTAATGCTACAAGCATGAACTGTTCAGTAAGAGCCATAGTCCAGCTGTAATACTGCAAAAGTACAAGGTTATCCAGTGAGGTAAGAATTTTTGAAGGAATGTATACAAACCCAGCAATAAGCTAAAATTGCACTGAGGACAGGCTTAGGTCACATACAGAATATCATCTCTGTGCAGGCTGCCATTTCCTTTCCCACCCCTCAGCCAGTTATTTTTCTTTTCCATGCCTTTAAGTAAAGGTTTTGGTCCTTGTTTACAAAACTGGTTCGACACTGTGATTGATGTCTCTCTGTTCAGGCAGTGTATTATCAGGCACTTGTGAAACACAATACAAAATGGAGTTTGCAGCTCAAGCACAAACAAACAGGAATGCCCCAGCAGCCTGTGCTGTAGATGAATTCCAGCTGCTGCCTACTCCAGCACACCTCAGGAGCTGAGCAGCTCTCCTGCATTTGTGCAGTGAGTATCTGTGTTGAAAGCCTGGCTTATCAGTGCTGTGCTTGGCTCCCAGCAAGATGCACCTCTATCTCTCTGCTGTGCCGCTACACATTGAACTGAGTGTTGGCACTTCATTATAGTCCCCCATTGCCTTTCAGGAAAGGATCTCATCCAATAATCACCATAGAAAGTAGTGGGGGAAAAGTCTGGTATATAATTCCATTGAAGCACTGCTTCTGACTTATCCTTTACAATATATGTTGGAAATGTTCTTTATTAACAAAWATTAGACATCTGTTGCCTAAGAAATAGCACTTATCCTTCTTATATTCAGTAAGCTACTAAATAGACATTTTTATCCATTTCTTATTTCAAGAAACACATCTTAAAAATTCAGGTCTTTACTTTCAGAGAAATTAATAAGGCATTTGAAGAAATATAATGATACACTCTTATCAGATGCTTTTTAATGTATGAGCTCTGGTTTTTTCTCAAATACAACTAACCAAAAAAGGAGGTTTTTAATTTTCTACCTATTCCCCACAACTCCCCCTTTTCACTGGGGACCTCCTCTCTCTCCTCTCATCCTCTTCTCTGTCTCTTCCTCTCTTCTTCCACCCCTCTCCCCCTTTCCTGTTTTGGGGGTAGCCCATCTTTTACATTTCTCCCATTTCTCTCTTCTCCCACATGCAGCTGTCAAACACAGGGTCCTGCTGACAGAACCCAGAGCTCAGGGTTCTCTCTATCTCTAACCCTAGCATTCCATGAGCTCTGAAACAGCCTGAATAATCCTAGCCATATATTCAAGAACATATTTTCATTGCAGCAGAATAAGACTTATTWAATAAAATGTAGAAAATGACAGATTAAATTGTAAAACGAGAGATTTAGATTTTCAGATCACTTAAACACTGGAAAACACTTTATATTAGCTAATGCATGGAAAGGAAAAACTTAGGAGATGAAGACTTAAATTGTARCTTATCTTCTGTAGAATTTAATTTCATCTTAGCTCAAGTTTACAAATACTCTTCATGTTGAATATAAGACTGTACAGTTATTAACCTTACTTATGTACACAGAAATCAAGAGTGAGGTGAAGAGAAGATACCATTGACTTTAAAAGCTGTTGAGGGAAAAATGCACACAACARAAAGTTTGATCATAAGTAATATGATAGTTTCAATATTCATTTAAGAAAACATATGTAGTCAAGTAATTAAGTAAATAATTAATAATGATATGAATTTAAGTTAAAGATTTTGGACACTGTTCAGCATCTAGCCACAATGAGGGTTTCTGATCTCCTGTTCTTCTCCTTGGGCAACTTTTGGCTAAATCCATGTTTTTTCCTTCAGCTTAGTGACACAGTCTTGCTCCCACTAGACTCATTTCAGTAATCTTAGCAATGAAAAAAAGTTTTCTTCCAGAAGGAGCCTGCAAAAATCCTAAGTACTACCAAATGCTTTAAACTTCCAGAAACCATTGTAGTTGTTACCTGCTTGGCTGTGGCCTGTGCAGCCCTCCTTGGCCAAGCCCAGGCTGCAGGAACAAAGTAATTTTTTAAGAGCAGCATAGTCTGAGCCTCTATTTCCAGAATATGTAGTGATTTGTTGGCATTGTCAATGTATTTATTTGAAGAAAGCTTAAAGGGTGTATTGTTTCAGTCATTGCAGATATAAWCATTGGTTCATTTATCACAGAAATAGTAATGTAGTAAATGAAATGGCTTCTATGCTCTTTATGCATGTAGCTCTTATTTATTTCAATAGAGAAGTGAAATGTTAAATTACCTGGGTCTAAAGCTAAGCACCACTATCTCAAGTAAAAATTAAGTTTTTTTTCTTATAGGCGTGCATGGATGTCTTAGCAATTACGGTTTGGGGCGGGCTTTTTCCTACTTTTGGACAAAGATAAGGAAATGTTTGTGGGAGCCTAAAGCAGTTCCTGATCCAAGTCCTTTCTCCGGCTGGGTTTGGGGGCAGCAGCCGCGGGCCTCTTGAGCTGCGGGGCAATGGCACCACCTGGTGGCCTCGGTAATTGTAACAGCTCGCTCCTTCGACACGTTCCCGAACAGCTGGAAAATAAAAACCAGGAAAAAAGTATTATCTTKAATATTTTTATGTTTGTTTTTATTTCCAGCTACTTCTCTTAATTGGGTGAGGTAGGGCCATTTGAGCAGTTTCGTGAAGCAATATTTTCGAAGAGATGCAAACTTTTTAGTGATGTCCAATTATTTCAAGAATCAACTTAAAGATACTACCTACACCTTCTCCTTGAAAGAAAATCACTCCTGATTCACWTGCAGTAATTTAGCTACTGATGCGCTGAAGACTTAAGAAAATAAACGTAACTTTGCAMATCTAGGAAAAACACAGACAACTTTAAGGCAGGATTTAGAGGATTGAGTTTTCAAAGCTAGAATGTATGTGTGTATAATCAGCATTTCATGGAAATGAAATTGATGAAATTTCATCAATTTCAATGATTCAATTTTTTTAAATTTTCAATTTCAATTTTTTGAAATTTTTAAGTTTCACTTATGAAATAAGTACTCAATTTTAACAACTCTTTTATGAGAGTTGAACAAAAAAATTMAATTCATCCTGGCCTTTACCATGGTTTGTTCCTCGTTCTCCTTTGAAAATAACAGTATTTTATGTGTTTCCATTCCAGATCCAACAGCCATCATTGCTTTAAGAGAGGAAGCTCACAGCCTAATTGTGAGTCAGCACAGAATATATAAGGTATTTTAAATTCTCAAAGATGGAGACTTTGGTGATGCAATAGATTCTATCTTTGGCATTTGTGCTAAGTCTGCTCCTTTTTACCAGGAGAGATATGTTTATATAGATCTGGCACTATGCAAATGAACTAAACTGCTACTCCAGTTTTCAGTTAATACTATTTTCTTTAGGAAGARTTCTTCCTGGTTAGTGTTTTGTGACTGTAGAGGGTGCTCTTAAAATACTGGAGATGGTAATAATATATGGCAGTCAGTTTCTTTTTCTGTAAAGCTTATCAATGTTAGGATGTTTATATTTAGCAAAGGACATTGTAGAGCTAGTTTGTTTTATTTTTGATGTGGGCAGAGTCACTATCCACATTTGCATCCAAAAACATCCGTGGAAACTTTTTCTGGATTTAGTTTATTTTTGCAATATGTTTCTGCCAAACAGTGATAGTATCTTCTGAGAAAACTATTGATGTGCTCTAAAACAAGTTGAAAGAAATACTAAATAGAGTATATTTTTAGTTGCATGGCCATTGAGAGTTGAATAAGAGCTTATTGTTCCAAACAAGGCATTTAAATATTTTTAAAAATCCTTAGTTACATGAAGATGATGCTTTCAACATTGTGCTATCTGGTATTCTGTTGGGAAGGATTTAACTTTATTTTACTTTCATTTCTCTGTAGTTCTATTGATTGCTTCACCATACTCCCAAGCTGTTTTCTTGTACTTTTGTAATTTAATTAGCAAGTTAAAACAATCCTAGGTGCAATAGACTAAATCAAAATGTATCCTGCTATACTTATCCCTCGACAATACAATATTTTTTTAAAATACAAAATTTTATGTTCCACTCAGTACAGCCAAGAAACAATTGAGTTAATTCTGTGTGCTTAAGAAATGTTGCTTCTTTCCAGTGAGAGTGGAGTCTATAAACCTCAAAAAGATAAGAATTTTGTTTTAATAATCAGAACTGCCCATTTTAAATCAGTGTAASGAGGACTAATATTCCCTAGGTGAGACCACCTTTAGTGAGCCCAAGATGAGGCTACAGACTTGTAGCAGCCCTGCTCTGAGTGAGGGATGTGGGAGGTGATCCCTGCCTGACTGGGCTGTCAAAAACCCTCTGCTRGAGCTGCACWGCCACACCAGAMCTGCCCTGCAGCACCAGAACTGCCCTTTGCCCTCAGAGGTCATGAGGCTGCAGGACATGAAACAGGTACTACAGAAGCAGAGTTTTCTCTATTCAAACTTTTCCTAGCAGCAGCTGCTCCGCTTCTTACACTGGATTTGTATCCTTACCATGAGATGGTACTGTTAGATGTGAAGTCAGTCTGTTTTCTGGGACTTCACCAGTGATCATTCATTGGATTCAGTGTCACCAAGACTGTGACTCTTCACTCTTACAGCAGCTCTACTGTAGGCCCAGTTTAGTGCACCCAAGTCAGTGCATCTTGTTTTGCCTGGGGAAGCCCTCTGAGCATTTTCTGGCCAAATTCAGCAGTATCTGGAAGCTTTGCCAAGACCTCTACATTAGGAAACCTTGTCAGCATGGAGCAAGCTTAGTAGCTGTTTGCTGGCTTCTAGCGAGATGAACGTGTCCTGTTCCAGTCTCCAGCTTCCAAATCAAATTCCTCACTAGCAACTTGCAGGTTAGAGCATGTCCCTGGATCATACAAAGGGGACTTGATGTTACCTAGCACAGTGACTGCAGGCTTGCCATAGTCAAATGAAATTCTTTGTGAGAGCTGGCAAAAATTAACTATTGCCACTCATCAGGCAAGTCTCTTCTACAGAAGAAATGTTGCTGCCTGAGGTCTGATTGAGGAAAATATTTCTGTTCCAAGTCATGAACACAATGGTTGGCCAGAGACAAGGATTTTGTCTCATAGAGCTTTCCTCCTCAGGATTAAGTAGAGATTTGGCAAAAAAAMCCCTAGGCCTCATCCAACCTTAAGCACACAAACTATTAAGACAAATGGTCATACTTAGTTCTCTTTCCATTCATGATATTTCTGGTGGGCAGTGTTCTCACTTCCCTAGGAGAAATAACAAATGTTTCCCCTAAACATCCCTTATACTGAGGCTCTTAAAATGGAAAGTTAGAAATGCAAATCTTATACCTTCAGAGTCAAGACCTGAACACAGACTTCCTCTGATAATTAATCTTTTCCTGACTGAACTATTAGATAAAACAGATTATACTTTTCCTCCCATTTTGTAAGAACAGGTTGACTTAAATTTCTAGCTCTAGGAGAGAGTTCAAGAATATATTTTGTAGATTTTCACACCTCTGCAGCTCACATTAAAGGACCAGAATATCAGAAACAGGTGGAACTCCATACCCATCATCTCTTTTTTATAATGGCCAGTCAGGATGTAACTTATCAGCTTTAGTCATTCCTGTAGTGGATTCTCTTTTCCTGAAGTGTGAAAAGACCAAYGCACTTCATTTGGGGTTGGAGACTTCACTACACAACAAACATCACAGTACCTCTAAGCTGCAGCCACTTCACAAAAATTACTCAACACATTCTACATTGAGTCTGCCTTTACTGGTTCACTTCTTACAGCACTTTCTACAATTGTAGAAAATCTCAAAAAGCTCAGGAAAAAAAAATCTTGCAATGTACAGTACTTGCATATTTCAAGCAGTGAAAGCTGTAAATGATGCACATGCTGGAGTGACAATAAGACAAATGGAAGTTTTCATTGGGAAAATACAAACCAGAAGACAGATAGTTTGTTTTGCTTTAGGCAAAGCATGAATGCAAACATTTAAACTGGAGAAACTCCTCTTTCCTTCTGTGGCCCCTCTGAGTCATTACATTAATTACTTGGAACTATTTACCTACTTCCCTTCATTTAGGCCCCAGGTGCAGAAACTGGGTATAGACAATTATTTTCATTCTTTTTTCTGGAGTGAAAAAACAATATATGGAAACACTCATCATTTCCTCTCTGAAATCCATGAAGGTAAGAAGGGGTGGGATCCTAATACATATATTGTGTTTTCCTGTGTTTTAATACTCTATAGCAAACCACAGGAGTGGTAGGGGGTGTCAGTGATGTTTCATTTCTGARGTGCAGTGAAAATATTTGTTGCATTAACAGGGGCAGCTGGCAGTGTTTGCACTTATGMATCTTCTAGTATCTCATTGAAGGGATACCCCTAATTCTTTAAGAAAGGTAAATATTTTATTTTACAAATGTGCTGACCTGTGCTGCTGCAGTGGCTTTGACAGCCTCTTTCTGTGATCAGTGTTACACTGTCTTTGAAATGTGTCCTTGCCCAGCCACATCCAGGCATACACTTTTCCATATGTGAAATTAGGGATTAACAGAGACATTGAATGTTTAGAAAATAAACAATGAATCACATTAGAAAATATTTTAAAAATCATAGAAGAGGCTCAAAACCTAAATTTCTGAATTGGTAGCAAAGAAGTTSAGTTTCAATATCTTTAGCTCTTTTTGGCAAGATAGCCATGTCTCAAAGCTCTTGCTTAGAGTTTAATTTCTGACTTCTCTCTGGGGAAAAAATGAATTAAGCCTTTTCTTGTACTCTTACTGAGATGTTCTTCTGCTCTTCATTATTTTGTAATGCAAACAGCAGACTGTAGGGCATGGGCTGTATAGATATATTTAAATTATAACTAACAAAATCTATGGCTATTTTCACAAAGTGTAGTCAACTTCCCCCTTCCAAATAAAGAGTATCAGTCAGTTCCAGGGTAGCCYAGGTCATCAGGGGGTGGCTACTGAGTCTGGCTCCCTCTGTCGCAGCTGCCTGGCAGTGGGCCCACCCTCGGGAACAGCCAGCTGGCTCTGCTCTGCATTTCAGCTTCCTCCAAGTCTGCATGTGGACCTGGGAAGCAGCTGAGTGCATTTTGCCTGATCGGCTTATTTGTTGTCAATCCAGAGAGTTTTCCCATTGCCATGAGTGCTGATGATGCAGTCAGTTTTCAGCATGGCCCCTCTGCTCTGTCATTTCTGCTGCTCTGCACTGGCTCTTCAAAAGATCAGATCTGTTTCACAGATTTTGCTTGTTTCCAAGTCAGTTCAGCCTTCTCTGTTCTTTCTGATATGGCTTGTCCAGATGCACAAGTTTCTTTTTGCAGTCTGCCAGGTTTT
Source organism: Cardinalis cardinalis (assembly GCA_014549065.1). Lineage (NCBI taxonomy): Eukaryota > Metazoa > Chordata > Aves > Passeriformes > Cardinalidae > Cardinalis > Cardinalis cardinalis. The sequence goes on from JACDOX010000067.1 coordinate 368,088, forward strand.
GGCCCTGAGCAGACTCAGACTCTGAGAAAGACAAGGCCTTCCTCYGCTTTCTCTTGTATTCCAGCTGCTTACCTGTGAAACTAGACAAGCTGTAGGGTGACCCTACATTTAGAATATCTCCTTACAGCATAGATGGGTGTTCATCATTAATGGCACATCTCAGACTTTACTCAGAWGTATAACTCCCTCATGGAGCTGTGAACAGTAACAATGCAAACAAAAGCAACCTCTGCCATGTTCATCCTCTGAGATGTCAAAAGAAGAGCATAAGTAACATCTGCCACAGAAACAGAACTTTAATTTCTAGGGTGTAAATCCATGTGCTCAAGAATTTTCAGAGGCAATATTAGGATTAATTAAGGAGACTACCTTCAGAATTAAAAAAAAAATTTAAAAGGGCATTTTTTTAAATTAAAAAGATTATATATACCCAAAGTATGCAGCACTTTGTCACAGCACATGCACAGTCAAGATGGCCATGATACACAGAGTATCCCCATGCAATGTCAGCAGGAGCAGGCTTTAAGCATTGGCCCATACAGGGTCACATCAGACATGATGTGCATTGCAATTCACACATTGCACCTGTGTGCTCTCTGCTCCCTTTGGTGTTGGTCAGTGCCCCTGGGCACTCCATGGCTCATTGCTGGCAATGCTGCTCACCTGCTTTTCACAGCTGTACCCATTGGGGTTGAGCTGCAGCCCCACTCCCAATCACCACAAACTGTGTGCCTACAGCACTTTCTATTCCCAAATAAATAAAGTCTTCCTCTAAAAAATAAAGTTGCTTGACCTAAAACATAAGATGAAATTGTAATTCATTTAACTATTTAGTAATATTTTTAATCCCATCAGATTAATATCCTGTTCTYTTGGCTAGATGAGGGAAAGCAATATTTGTAAAACCAAGTTTTAATATCTGATCTTTTTAATTGTACGTTGTCTTCTTATTCAATAGGACAGCAATAGGAACATTGGTACTGATACTCACTGCTTTACAAAACCTCRTGATCTTCCTTACTTTCTCAGCTCAGTAGCACAAGTTTTCACAAATCTGGCACTACAAAAGTCTCTTCAGATTGTTTTTAATCATTCTCAACGTCTGGACTTTTTCTGTGACTACAATATCCTTACTGAGATGTGAATTCCAATGAGGAAAAGCAGTCCTTTCCCAGATTTCAATATCCAATGGTAATGAATTTAAGACATTGCCATGAATCAGTGGTGGCCTTTCTAAGCTGGGTTCCTGCTAAGTGCAAGATGGACCATTACTCCAGCTTCAACATTACTCTCATATTTAAACAGAGGTATTGACAGGCATAGAAAGAGACAGTCACTTGTTAGAGCAGCTACTTCCATTCACTTCTGAAGAAAGAGTGTCAGATCAGGGGCAGCCATGCCTACTGGATAGGTGCTTAAGCAACCACTTAGACTCAGGAGCCATGGCCATCATCACACCTCCACRCTGAGTACTTCCAACAGGCACCAACAAATTTCTTTCAATGCTCTTCCAAACCACACTACTTGGAGTCATCTCAATTAGTATGAATTGTTTGCTTTTCAGCTGTACTCAAGTTTGTCTGCTTTTTAATGGATTGTTCATGATCTTCCAAATCTTGTTGCAGCTGGTCAAGAACTTCCAGGAGCATAGTCCATGTTAGCAGTTAGCACATTCAAATTTATTACAACAAACCTAGTCAGGATGACATCTGAGCATGTGTCCAACCTAGGTGGACAGAATTCCCCAGATACTTTAAACTGCTGATACTATTCCTGCAGAAGTACCTTCTTGAAGTGGAGCCTTTATGTCTGTAAGGATGGGTACCTGCTGACTGGAAAAAAAAAAAAAACAAAACAAACCCCAAACCCTCTGGTATGGAAATCTGTTTTATATTCCCTTCAAAATTTTCAATACTTAACTAATTCTACCTATATTGAGTTCACACATTCTGATTCAAATTCCTGTTTAGTATGATGTGTAAATACTTGGAGTTAACATGGAGGTGTAAAAAGTAAATATATCTGGGAAAGAAAATTAATTTTAAATTGTAAAGTTGTGCATGAAACTTAGTGTTTACACTATGCATGAAGTCTGTGATTCATGTTTATTCCTGCTGTTTCTGATTTTTGCTTCAAATGAAATTGGGTAGATTATGAAAAATGTTACTGAATTCTTTTGCTTATTTATAAAAGAAGTTTGAATTTTTGGAGGATGTAGAGTGCAATCACTATCATAGTATTTGAGGGCAGGGAACTAAAGAGTCTGAGAGATCTTTTCCATAAATACAGTGTTCTTCAGGCACAAAGGCTTGGGAAAGAAACAGTTCCTTCTAATTAGGAAAGTAATTTTAAGCAGAAAAAAAGATGTAAAAGCTTAGGGACTGTTCTTGTCAGAGAGAGATGTTTCCGAGAAGAATTAGGGCAATAGAGGATTATTGTTTTGTTAAGCCTTTGATTGAGATCTCAGACTTTCATCAGTTTTGTGGCAATGCAAGCAGAGATCTAAGGCTCAAATGCATCTCAGAAAAGAGGTCTTGGAGAAAGAAATTAAAATAAAATAATTTTTCTTTTAAAAAACAACCCAGACTAGGATTTAGCTTTTAGGTATTTATAACACCCAGTTTRTAGCCAGAGGGAAGTTTTTCTGTCGTCACCCTGTTACTTTTAGAAACAAAGGGGGAAAAGTGTTGCTTTTGATTTCTAAAAACATTGTGTTAGTTACTTAAAATATTCTAGACTAGAGCATGAAAGATCTTTTGGAGGAAAATTCCAAAGCTGTTGTTTAGAAGCTGCCCTGAGTATAGTCAAGATTAAAGCCCTTAATGAAGGCAAAGCTTACTTATCTGATCAGATTTTAGCATAATGGTCTAGCATGTGATATTATTTTGTAAAAGTTACATAACTTTTTGTTTAAGAGCATACTTTACTTTCAAGCAGCAGAAACAACATTTTTAACCTGTTCAGATCCTTGAGAAATGCAAGGAGATTTGAAGAAAAAAATTGAATATTTGTTAACAAAAGAAAATCATTCCTTTCTGTGGGTTGGTTAAGATGAAAACAAGACAGGAAACTAATAAAAAAGATCAGAGAACCTGGAAATAAATGTTGACAGGCTTGTGCACTGGCAGTTTAAAATCACATATTATTAAGCATTAGCTTTCTGCTTAAGTGTTTGCACACAAGATTGCCTTTCCCTAGGAAAATCTAGAGATTACCAACAACTCATTTGTGTTTGCAGGTTTTCTGTGAGTATGTGTGGGTACATCCTACCATTTATCAGCCACAATGCACTGAGGTCACAAGTCCCCTGCCTCATTAAAAGACAGTGAGCCAATTGAAAAACAACTCTGCTCTCCCGAGGAGCATCTGGACATCTGGTGCAGGAGTAGTCTGCTTAATTTTGAAACAGACTAATCTGGGAAGAAACTAGGCAGTTAGACAAAAAATGGGTAATAAAACCTTGGATATACAGGGTTTTCCTGTTTTGACAATAGAATTTGTGGATTACAGTTTAAAGCTTTTAGGGTTTCTCACACACTGAGAAATAGAGTTTAAAACTTACAATATTAAATAGTGGGACAAGAAAAACAAAAGCATGACCCTACACCTCTGTGGAAATATCTCAGGGCTTCATGAAATCATCAACTGAATATTGAGTGCTGATAGAGCCAGCACACCATGATGTRGGAGCATTTATCATCAGGGTGTTTGGTACTGCCAGAAAACAAAAAGAAGGAGAGATGGTGGTGGCTTGGCTCCTTATGTGCCCCATATAATGCAGCCTGTCACATTACAGGGTGTTCATAAGCCACAGTACAGGCTTGTAACAACTGCCAGGGCACTGCTACAGGCAGAGGGTGACTGCTGCTGGCTGCTGTCATGCCATCCATCCCACCTTTTGCACTGCCATGAAAATACAGTGCTAATTGCTAATTCCTGCATTTCAGACTGCTATTGGCTAAAAATATTTACTTCTTTAAGCTTTTCACTAATCTGTTCTTCCATTGGCTTGGGGAAAGTGCTCTTGTACTTGAGAAAAATTATGTACAGTCTTTTCCACACCAAGGAAGTGCTTGCTGTATTTTCACTCATCTTTAAAAGTGAAATAGTCACAAAAAAATTATATTTGAATGCAAACATCAAGAGTTTTGTTCAAAGTGCTCCTCCAGAGAGCACAGTGAAAACAGTATCTCTTGGGGAAACAGTGAGAAGCTTTCACCAGGACTGAGAATGCAAACGTTCATTGCTTCTATAGCCAAGTAAATTATCACTATTTTGTGACACAATATACTCAATCAAAATAAAATTACTGTTAGCTTTCTTTATTATTCCTTTTTCCTCCTCAAGATGTCACTTTCCTTGTTGAATATTAAATTTATTCTGGTTAACCAGAAAACAGTAGAGTTACCCAGCTGGGAAAAACACTGCATTGCCAAATAAAAGGACACTGCTCTGTTCACCATGATCGCCYAGTGATGTAAATAATAGAGTAGAATGGATAGCAGCACTCTTCTGTCAGCTTAATGCTACAACTTCAAACTTCTGTCTGAGGAAAAGACCAAAAGAATGTTAAACAGTACTCCTTAAAACTAGCTTTCCTTTCTGTTAGGTATAAGCTAATTAATTATTTGTTATATTCTAAACTAACAGGGTAGGGTGAGGCTTTGTAAAGCTCCTCCTACCACATTTGTACAATGAAAGAATAATACCAACAAAGTGTTTCTGCTGTTGAAAGAAGGGAGGGAAAAAAACTGAAACCAACATGGAGGTAGAAGAAATTAAATATATCTTTTCCTCCCTCTTTGCCAGCTGTAGAGAGCTCAGCGATGGAAAGAGAGTGCCACATTCAGTTACTTCCTCCCACAACACAGCAAGCAGCAGAGTAACTGATTTTGTTGTCCAGTTCCAGGAACAGATGTGATTTGAATTTCTGCACACATGGGCCTGAGTGCCTACGCAGACTGAGCGATACGCACCCTGCTTATTTCCACATGCTCACACTCGATTGAGAAGGACTACCTGTAACTTTTTCAATCACCCACAGCCTGTAAACTGTTCAAGCACAGCTCCAGAGCCAGGCTTATGCTGTGTCACCAGCAGAAAGGCTGTGATAATGCATGATTAGTCCAAATCCCTGAGAAGAAGCAAGACAGCTGGGACTACTAAACCTGGCACCGCTGGTTTGTAGTGATCAAGTTGTGCACTGGAGTAGGGAGACACCTGGAAGCCATTTCCTGCTTGTGAACTGTTCTCCCTCCCCCTTCCTCCCAGAGATAAGTGCATGCCATGTGGCTTTTGGCCACAATGAGKTTTTTTTTGAATTTGTAACATCAGGAAGGTTTGCTTTAAAGGCACAAATCCAGATCTTGCCTTGCATACAAAACTTCAAAAGACTGGTTTTTTTCCCCATCTAATGCTCCCCCCTCCTGCTCCCCCCCAGTCTCTTCTGACTTCAACTTTCTCTAACTCTGAAAAAGTCCTTGCAATTTCATCTTTAAACTGACAAATGAACTTTAACAGACTAGAGACTGCTTAGGTACTGGCCTTAGTTTTCCCAGTTCCAAAGCCACTGATTGTTGTTTTCTCACCGTACTTTGCTAACGTGCAACAGGTTAAGATCTCCACACATGCACATACCCCCACCCTTAAGTACTTGAAGTTTCCTTGGCTTTGAAAAGTAAGCACATATTTTGTCCATGAGAATGCCTTTCAGCAGTATCTCTTTTGTCAGTTAGCTTTCTCTTGTGCATTGTAAATCTTTCCAAGAGCCATCTCCTGACTTTTTCCCTTCTTATTATTTATTTTATTTTGTCTCTGGAAATGTTTCATTCAACAGAAGAATCTCACTGCTTTAGTCATTGGGTAAGGAGCCACCAAATTCTAAGATGTCACAAGTTTTCACCTCTTTCATCTCTGCACTGAAGCCCAGAAACATGCAACGCTTCACCAGTTCGAGATGGCTTCAGCCTTCTCTCAATATTTTCTATGGAACTGTTGGTCTTMGAAAAATTAAAGCAGAGGTGGAACACTCCTGTATTTTTGACACAACTTTGTAAACAAACTCCAAATAATTAATTTCTTTGTTGTTAAAGGAAATCCTAGTTTTTGTAACTGAAATCTAGAAGTTTTTGAAAACAAATTCAAAGAGAGACAAATTTTAGTAGGCCAAAAAAATGGTTTTGTGAAATCTCTTCTAAAATGTCACTCAAGTAGTCTTCAAGGTTTTGAGAAAATTACTCCTAAATTTCAATATACAATTCATTAGTATTATGTCACCATACTGTTGCAGTAGTTGTAAGACTTTACTAACTGAATTTCATCTTTTAACCAGTAGTCTCTAACTGCTAAATCTGAACACAGACTTAGCCTTCAAGTCTTACTGGAGAAGTAAGACTTTATAGGAAAGTCACACTCTCCCATCTTAAGAAACAGAAATGGTAAGACAAAGTGATTGGATAACAGCAGGGGTTGGCTCCCACCAAGGAAGCCAAACAGGATATTACAGCCAGCATGGTAGAGGCCTTATCAACCAGAGCTCCATCCCACAGCAGCACAGCAAGAGAAGGGGAGGCAGCAGGGGTTAAGCACAGCCCAAGAGCCAGGGAGTTTGCAGCAGGTGCMGCATCAAGGCAGGCAGGCAGCCCACAGGGAGGGTCAGCCCAGGAATCAGCAGGCAGGACTCTACACGGGAAAGGCGGCTGGGAAATCAGCTCAGCCCATGGTCTGATCAGCAGGGTCCATGGCCAAGCACAGCCTCACCTAAGATGTAGCTCAGGCAGAGGCTAAACATCCATGGCTGATGTTCAATGAAGCCCCTGAGCCCATGGGCAGGGGTGTGGGTAGATGTCCCAGGTCAGGCTGGTCAGGGCTCTTAAACCCTATTGGTTCACTCAGGCCCCCTGATGTAAGYCAGTGGAACATCCAGAGTCATATTTTCATGCATAAGCAAGAGAAGAGGAGAATTATGATTGTGGTTTGACCTGTGCTGCGTTTTCTGACCCCTGAGTGCCTGATTGCTCAACCATGGTATTACAGTAATACTGTGTCTACTCATAGTTTATATAAACACAGAATATGTTAAACAACTGACTTCTGATGTGATACTTTTGTTTCCACTGAATTCTAGGCCATCTGTGTACTAGAAAATCTCTAGACTTGGAAAGAAGATCTGATCTATTCAGTTTTTTCTCTAAGTAGTTACAGATACTACCAGAGTATTCTGCATGTATACTTTGACATTTRTATTTTATTCCTTTTCTCATTGCAATTAAGCCTCTCTTGGATCCCCAGGCTTGGTTGATACTTCTGTACTTTCTAAATATCTTCTTTGCTCATCTTAAGTCTTTAAAGTTCTTTATTCATGTGCTGTTCAATTTATGAACATTAATGCAATCTTGAAGACTTAGAGTTGCTGTAGCAGAGTTTCAGGTCACCTGATKTCTGAGAAACAGTTTCATCCATGTCTATTGACAAGCAATGTTTTCTTTTTCATCTTTCCTAGCTGAGGTATACATAATCTTATATTCTAGGACACAAAGCAGGATGTCAGCAGCATTGCAAGATACAATTCCAACAGGCAGTCTGTACTTCTTGGAATARCTCCTGATCAGTATTTTAAGTGTCCAGTTGGCAAACTGTGTACCCCACTCTATAATTAAAAAATGCATGATTCTCCTGTTGGCAGAGAGCTCCAAAGCATACCAATGTCTACCAACTTCTCACTTGGTAGTGAGAATTCTGGCAGGCAGGATCCATTTCAGTGCTTCACACAAAGGGTTTGCSCCCAGCAGACTGTTCAGTAGTCACTGCACTGCTGTCATTTGCTTCCCTGGTGCTGTCTGACCAGGACTAGAAGCAAATCAGTAACACCAGGCTTTGTTCCAGGTGACAGGAGGGAATTAGCAGTTAAGGGCTGGGGCAGCCCAAAGGCCATCCAGCTCAGTATCCTGTTGTGAAGAGTACTTCAAGATGGGTGCCTTGCAAGAGGGAAAGACTTTCCAGCTTTTCCTTACAAATACTATTTCCTTCACACCTCTTCTTTAGAGARCCACAGTGGGCAAGACAACTGCATAAAAGCTAGTAATTAATGTTTTAAGCAAGATAAAAGGGATCCAGATCTTGCTGATAAACACAGTATGGCTTCAGTGCCAGTTATCTCTGCTGAGGATATTACCTAAAAATTTTACACAGTCTAAATGAAGACATTACTCAGTAGCCATATCAGACTTCATAATCTGYCTATATTTTATGTCTTCTAGCAGATCACAGCACTGCTCTGTTTGTAGTCTGACACTTTGTTTTGATTTTAATAAACCTAATACGAATTAAAATAGCAGGTGCATAGCAACACCTCTTTAGAATGAGYGTTTGATGCTAATAACCATGTTAAGCAAGACTTTGCTGAGCCATGGCTTTCATCTCAGTCTGTACAATATATATGATGAAAAACCACTTAACCCCTTAGCTTCTGGCTCAAGGATTGTGAAAACCACATACCAAATCAATAGAAAAATTATAAATCCAGGAAGTTATGGGAGGTCATTCAGAAAATAAGAATGATTCAATGTGATCTGTTGACTAATGTCACTGTATTCTGCATTTTTGGGATAATGCTGCCCACACTGGAAAAGCTGGAGGTGGTCTGAGAATAGACTAATGCATGTAAAAGGAACCAAACACTACAGAGGACTCTTGCCCAGTGTAAAAATGAAACAAGAATCTAGGCACAGACACAGGCAAACTGTAGTTGCATCTAAGGGGAAATTGAGAGCTCACTAGGTGAAAGGGTTAAGGGAGGGATTATAAGAATGAACTCCCRGCAGCCAGTGGATTCAATTCCTGGAGATAGTTGGGAGAAGGAAAAAGCTGCATATCTTTGTCTCTTGTTATTGCTTTGTTCATTACCCTCCTAAATCCCCAAAACAAACAACAAACAATCCAAGCCTTCCCTTCACGGATACAGATATTACAAAGGTTCTGCTTGTATAAACCACTTTTGTCTATTTCTGTGCTTTTTTAACATTTTATCCTCTTACCAGGTTGAAGGTCAACAGAACTCACAAAGGAAAWATTGTAATTTGATTTGCTAGCAAACTAGTACTTTTTTACTGGAGACGTGCTGCATCAGACTGTTAGTGCAGACTTCATATTTMACCTGAGTCCAGTTTAGAATTCTGAAAAGACAGCTTGGTTGGACCCAATGATCTCAATGGTCTTTTCCAAGTTAAATGATTCTATATTTCTGCTACAACAGCTTAAGTGTATCATTTAATTTCTCTTCCAGCTTCTGGGGCAAACTCTATAGACTCCATTATTACCTTAAACAGCACATAATATGAATTCCCTGAATTGCTGAAGTTTCTGGTTTCTCCATGACTTTAGTACATTTAATGTCTCTTATCACAGCAYATGTCACAGTTGAGATGGCCACRATACACAGAGCATTCCCATGCCATTTCAGCAGGTTTTAAGCATTCACCCATACACAGTAACGCCTCACCTCATCAGAAGATATCAGGCCTCTGCCCATATACAGGAACATCACTTCAGAAGGCTGCAAATGTCTGCTCTTTCTTGTTCTTTRGCCCARCCTTTTATCCCCTGATGTTGATGCACTGCACCTGTGTGCCCTCTGCTCCCTTTGGTGTTGGTCAGTGCCCCTGGGCACTCCATGGCTCACTGCTGTCAGTGCTGCTCACCTGCTGCTCACAGCTGTGCCCATTGGGGGTGAGCTGCAGCCCCATTCCAAACGACCACAAACTGTGCACCTACAGCCTCACTGAATCATCAGACCTGCACCTTCTGATAGGAGACACCAGCAAAATGGCAGATATTAAGGAGAAATCCAGCACACATGGCGAATAAGAAGGATTTCTAAAAGCTGCTTATTAAGTTCTGGGGTTTTTTGAAAGATTGTTGGGTCTTGGTTATGACTTTGTGTTAAAGGCATAATTGCATTAACTCTCAACAAGAAAACAGAATTTCCTTTTTCTTGATTTAGTCTCAGTTTGGACAAAGCTGTTAATAGGCTGGGTTCTGCAGAAGTGTCTGTGATTCCACTGAATCCAGACACAATGAATGCATATTTTACGTGAGTAAACCTGATTGAAGTCAGTGAGCCTAAACYGTGTGGCGTAATTAGAGGAATGAGCCTCAGGTAGCTTTGTCAAAACATTCTTTAATTGCTGGATTTTAGGATTATTGGATTAGAAGATTAGATGGAATGCCTGGAAATCTTAAATTGGAGCATCCAGTAAAGTAAGACTTCTCATGAATCTGAGTTTTATATATATATATAAAACATTATACTATTCAGATATATATATATATATATATATGAATAGTATAATGTATCTATAAACCTCACAGTATGTATAGGTTCTTTCAATAATTGTTAAAAATACTTTCATGATAGGAAAATAATTGTTAAAAATACTTTCATGATAGGAAAATAAAAAAAGGACATATTAACTGTGTTTTCTCTGACTCTTCTTTTTAAACAAACTTTTAATATTAAAGAACTTTTCTTCATGGCAATCACTTGCCAGCTTCTATGTAGCCAGGGTGCTAGAGCTGCTCTGAGCTCAGTCTGTGATTCATGCTACTTCCTTGTCCATAGGATCTAAAGGAATCCTGATACCAACCAGACACTGCATGGCATCCACCTTGCAGTGTGTGCATATTACTTAATTACATCATGATCAGTAAGCACAGTATGGTTTTTTATGGCATTATTACAGGGCTTACTCTGTTGTCAACTCAATCTGTGTTGTACAAACAAGAGTCACAACATGGTGCACTACAGGTGCTCTTCTTCTCAGAGCAATATCAAGTATGGAGTCTTCAAACGTGGCACACAGAAAGTTATTCCATCATTCCAGCTTATCTCATTTCCAGGGAACACTTTGTACTTCACTCCTTAAAGTTTCTGTCATCAAGATTTCTCCAACTGCTGGTGCTCCCCCTGCTTGGTTCCACATGTCACATTCTGCACATACCAGCTATGAAAACCACAAGTACATGTGTGTACAAGTAGAAAAGTAGTGGCTCAGGCATAAATAGATGACCAGATAGGAAGGGAAACTTCAGGCCATGCTTCAAATCCCCCTTAAGGAAAATGCTATGAAATTGGTCATGCCAGTATTGAACAGAACTGTCTGGTAAATTCTGGTGGAGGTTTTGAAGCCACAGGTTTAGAGTCTGGATGTTTCAAATGGGACACTTAATGTAGCAGTACTATGTCCCTCTTTTCTGAGATGGTTTTGTAAGTGTTAGGAAGCTGACTTTCAATTAGGATATTAAAGAGTTTTGAAAGTTAATAGTAGTACTTTGTCATGTAATTCTGTGAAGCAAACAGAAGAGGACTTCTGTTCACAAGCAATATGGAGACAGCTGTGCTAGCTGTATTCTCAAGCCATTAAACAGAATAGTCATCAGCACTTCAAAGTACCATATACCCATATCACKTCATATTTACACTGCTAAAATCACAGCATCCAAAACAGAAGCCAAAGCACTGAAGTGTCCCAGTATGATGAAGATCATGACTGTCTGAACAGAAGGATCAATATGGGAAGGTGTAATATTCATAGGTGTCATATTCACATTTTCTAGGGGTCAAACCCCAAAACATTTTGGCACAATTTTGACATCTTTTATGATCAATTGTAATTTTTGTTACTGATTTCCACAAAGTCCCAACTGTGCTTTTTGAGTCTGACAGTCTTGTCAGGATTTAACATACCTGAATAAGCAGAATTATATGTAGTCATGGCTTTTATATTTTCAAATTGAAACTGTAGGAATAAAAAAGATAATAGTTTGTCACTTCCTTCTTTGGTAACAGAGCTCTATAAGAGAGAAGTGCTTTCATTGAATTCCCACTCTTCTAAAAATTTCTGTATTATGAGGTAGCACAGAGCTCTCCAACTTCCTTTAAAATAATGATCTGTGGTTTTGTTTAACCCAGGGACTGATGAAAATGCTTATATTATTAGAGAGCATAAAATAACAAGATAAATGGCTCAACAGATATTCAGTGGGGTACATTTTTTCTGTATCGTAGGTGGCAGCTCACTACCATTGAATGGAAAAGCAGAAGCCCTGTGCATGCCCAGACTGGAAGGGGAGCCTGGCTAAGTCCTGTCCAAGGTCAGAAGCAAGGGAGTCTTGATCACAGACAAGGAGGGGAGCTCAGTTTAGGGCAGGCCTTTTGCAGCATGGCCTCAGCCTGCTGGCAGGAATTGCAGTCTTCAGTCCTAAAGGTTTTTATATTATCAGAAATTTACAAAAAGAGAGAAAAGCATAGAAAATTCTATAGTAAGTGTATGAATTCTGCCATTTGGATTATAGAAATACTTCTGTAATCAAAAATATCCTTACCAGAAACAGTTTCAGGTTTCTTTGGTATTTAGAAATCCTTTGCTAAACAAAGTAAAAATGAATGATAAACAAAATCGAGTTTCCTTTGAGCCTGATGTTCTTGCAGCTGCACTCCACTTTTAAGAGTAACCTATTAGCAATTAATTTAGAATGACACTGGCAAGCAGTCCCCAGACTTTAATTAATATCTCTTTGACAAGCTCATAATCTTTCTAGTTAATAAAACCTCCCTTAAATTAGTTTAACTCTTRTTTCACTTACCGTTGTAAGGAGCTGGCATCAAATCTAGGGTACTTAACAGTACTTTCTCATTTCAGATGTCTTCAGAAGGAGAAGTTATAGTTAGATTTTACAGAGTAGAARGAGTATTTGATGATGGTCACCCTCAATCCAGTGGCAGTGCTGGAAAGAAAATCTGGGTTCCTGCACGCCCTTCTGTTGTTCAATTGATTAAGCAATGGTGCTGTCTCCTGTCTCAGTATCTTGCAAGGAAAGGATTAAATTCTGATTCCAAGTTACACAATTGATTCTTTTCCTTTATGCCAATATCAAGATCTTAGAAAGCTACAGTATAGTAAATATAATATAGTGAGTCATTGTARAAGTTACTTAAATTATAAGTATTAGTATAGGACAACATAAGGAATAACTTCTTATTTAATTTTAAGCTCTTAATATGCTTCTGAAAACTTTGCCTTTAAAATTCTGTGTCTGAAATGCAGAACCAATCTACACAAGAGCCTTATACAGCCACGTTACCATGTCCTGTGGAATAGGAGATAATGCTGTGAACTGGAAAAGATGCTGAGATAAAATCTTTTGACCTCTTGGTTAGTCAACAACTTTTATATAAGTGTAATAAAATGTGCTATATACATGCCTGTTGCATATGTATATTATGGGGGGAAAAAAATTCGCTGTAATGGGGTAATTTTTGATACATAAGATCACATCAGCCTACCTTTCTTTCTACTTTGCCTGCAAAATAAACTGAGAGGTGCACAAATTACTATCAGGCTTTGAGTCTGATAGGGTTTTTTCAGAACTGAGAAAATTCCAACTTCCAGATTGTAAAGTTCTAAACTGATTAAATCTACAACAAAAGGAAATCTCATTTTAAAGGTAATCAGTGTTCTGTATCTAACTAACAACTGTAAGAAATATCTATGTAAGCATTTATGACTCTACTGTAATGTACTGCCAAGGGAGGCTGAAGTAGGACCTTTTTTGAAGGTAATTTTTGCCGGGTGAGAATATTACAGCCTTAATTTGCTGATTCACAGGAATGGCTTGTTTATTTTTCTTGTAAGATGAAGCTTGAAGTGGAAATGGGGTATGAAAAAAACCAAGATTTGCTTATTAGTCTCCTTCATCTTAAATAAATATAAAAGCTTGATTTAAAAATCTTTCTTATTAGCAAGGACTAAGATAATTAAGGTGGCTGAGRAGGTCAGTTATATATGCAACTTAATTGGGATCGCAAGGCCAGGAGACATCTCACCATCTCTAGAAGTCATGAGCTGTCCATGCACTCCAGAAGTATTTCTCTRGAATACAGAAACCTGAAAATAACATGTCCCAAACACTCTTCAGAACTGTTCTAGYAGCAATAGGTACGAGCCTGTACCACTGCCTTACAATACTAACTTTGTACAAAGGACTTATTTTTTGTTGCTTTGTTGGTTTTTCCCCTTCTTAAGTCAACAGGGGGAAAAAGAAAAGAGATTAAATAGATATTAGCTAGTGAGAAAAAGCGCCAAAAATTGTTTTCAGTCAGTAGCATATTCTTCAGCTGACTTTCTACAATTTTTCCTTAAGCACTTGCTGCCTCTGTCAGTATTGACATGCTGAACCAGAGGCCTTATTGCTATTCCTGTGTTTCTGTGGCAGTGATAATTCCATCCCAGAAGTCACAAATCAGAAAACAGTTTCTTTCAATGAAACAGCAAATGAAACACAACAAGATCATCCTCCTTTCTCATGCGTGTAACTGTAAAAAGTTTCTGTGGTCGGAATGTGGCTCTGATTACATTTCTCTATCCCAAAATAAACATGGTGCAAAAGAAAAGGATATAGGGAGGGGGGGAAAGCCTGTCACTGGGCCACCCTCAGGAAACCTCACAAGATCTACTGTCTGTCTGTGCAAGCCATGGAAGAGCCAAGGAAGTGATCCCAGCTTGGTGGTCTTATTCTTAATTAAAACAAATGAGGCTCTTTCAGCTGTTGCAGATAAATATTTGATGAAAAGAGACAGGAACAGATGTCGAAAAACTGTAGTAAATAAAGAATAAGACCAGAAGAGCAAATGTTACAACAGTATTTTATATTTTTAAAAATATCACTTTACAGATTTCTGTCAAATATCTATTTTTACTAAGATAATTCCATAAGTGGGAAGACTTTTTTTTTTTGTTAAGTAGTACTGAAATACAAATGCATATAGATAGTGAAAAATTTTTAAGTCAACTTGTTGCACATTAGAGGGTTAAAGTAAGCTTTAGTTCTTGGGCCAGTTCTGATGAGACASAAGACTTCAAAGTAATTTGTACACTTCCATGAGAGTCTATGTTGATTCTAGAGTCATTAGTAGAGTTTTGCTCCATAATTTGTGTTAAGGATGAACAGTGAGAAGGTGCCTAGCAAAATACAATAGCAGCATCCGTGGTGCAATAATCTGTCATAATATTTGTAAGTCCCATGCTTTGTGAAGGGTTAATTTTATGCAGGGTAACTGCATAAAATTTATAAAGTTTATAAAGAGGGTAACTGCTGTCAGGTTCCGTGTAAGTGCTCACTGGGCATGGCAATACCAGGCTARCTGGGCCCATGCTGACCTTGCCAAATCCTATCCTTTCTGCAAGGGTCCCTTAAAATTCTCGGTGTCACAGATCCTTGCAACTCAACTCTTCGTGAATTCTCAACTTGGACACTGCTCACCAAAAAAATCCTCTCACCTTTCTTCTGTCCTAGCTAGGCAGTGGGTTGATTACAACTATTCTCAGAGTTGTTTGTCACCTTGAGCCTCACTCAACCTCTATTGAAATCTGCTGGGGTTTGTCATTGACTTCAACAGAATTAGGCTTAGGCCTTTATCAGAAAGTTTGCTGCTTGCTGCAAGTCTGATTTCCATGTGATACATCTGTAAGCTTTTAGTTATCATGCTGCCTTTGAAATGGAAAATTGACAAACTGTTATCTCTGGGAGCTTGTTGGGTTCAGATTGGTTCCATCAGATCACAAGGAAATTGGCACCAAGCAAGGTTGCTATTGAGTTCTTTATGTTTGATCTCCAAATTAAAAGCTACCTGCCTCGGTGGTGTGCACTTGAGACTATCAAGTGCACTTGAGACTACCTGGTTTTGTCTGAATTTTGCAACAATGGAAAGGGAAGGTCTTTTGCAGGACCTGTGGATTAGGACTTTAGTGTCAGCTTCAGAAAACCTCCAGAGGACTGGGATACAATGTTATGCTGAACACTACAAATTTGCAGGTGCTGTGGCCAGAAGGGATAATTAGAAGAGACAATTATGGTCATTCATCTCGACTTTCTGCAAACTACAAATGCCTTGTAGTTTTTATAAAGGACCATAYTTCTCAATTTAACTAATCGTTAGAMTTCTAATGATTTAATTTCCTCCAGTCATGGAAAGTTTGTTGCAGTCTAAGGTTTCTTTTCCTCAATTTTTAAACTTTGTTCCTCCTCTCTCATCTAAACCTGTTAACTTTCATTTCATGTCTCTGGATGCTGTTCTGCTTTCACCTGTGCCTGCTGTGGGACTCCAGCTCTGTTGTATCCCACGTAGACCCTGATGCCGTGCAGYCAGTCAACTGTTTACTTTTTCTTCTCAACTATCTTCAGAGTCAGGTTTATATTTCAGGTCTCCATTCACTCCTAACTCCAGTATATGTATTTACAGAATTCAGATTATATCCATTTATCCAGCTTCTGGTGATCTAAATCACTATATTATTTTAAAACATTATCATTGAAACTACTGTGGTTCACACTCTCTCAGTAGTTTTGTAAGGCCTACTTATAAAATCAGTTTTTTCACATTCAGATGTTTAATTTACATTGGACTCAATGGAAACATCCTTTATGGAATGTTTTTCTTGAATGGCAAGACCAGACCTTAAACTAGCAGGCAATGCCAATATGGTGCTAACAATGAAGATGTTAATGTTGAAGGAGCCAGCTACTGAGATATTTCCTCTATTTCATGACTCAGCTTTCTTTTATGGCCTACCTTTAAGTTACTTCAATTATATGTTTTGGTTTGGTTTTTTTTTTCATAAAATGCTATAAATGCATTTGCTGAAAGGTAAACTAATTTGGACCCAATGCTCTCAAGGTATGGAAAGGGACCWTTGGACTTCATCCTGTAAAAAACCCATTGAGAGCAAGGTGAACTTTCAAGTTAGATCCAAATGTACTCATAAGTAGAACTGCAACTACAGGAAAAGTTTGAATCATAAGTGACATGTTTTGTAGAGATTTACTTCTGTAAAGACTTATGTGATGGGTGAGAAAGAAGAAAAGAAGAAAAAGAAATTTTTCTCCAATTTCTTGTTAAAAAAGGTTAAGGAGAAGGCTGCAAAGTAATATTCACTTCTTTGTGTCCATTACMGATGAGGGTAAGGTAAACAAAAATGAAAAGATTTTCCAAGGCTGTGCTACACAGTCAGGATTTAAACTCAGAACTTCTGAATAGAGCCCCAGTGCCTGAGCCACACATTCATTCACTTCTCTGTATTCCCCCACAGTCTTAGGCCATGTGGCCACTGTTGGTGAAATGAAAAACAGGTGCAGATCCATGAACAGATGGGAGACCAG
Organism: Cardinalis cardinalis; assembly: GCA_014549065.1. NCBI lineage: Eukaryota > Metazoa > Chordata > Aves > Passeriformes > Cardinalidae > Cardinalis > Cardinalis cardinalis. The sequence continues at coordinate 385,302 of JACDOX010000067.1, forward strand.
CCCTGGCTGATCTCTGGAGGATAATACAACGTTGTTTTCCAGCAAAGAGGATTCCAAAGAACCACAGAGGCAGCACCCCTGCCCTAAAACTAGAGCTGCTCTGTCTCACAGTAAATGTTATCTCCACCAGCCCAGCAAGTGGGAGTTTTGAGGAATGGTCTGTTGTCTATCAGCAAAGGACACTGCCTCACTGACCTCTCAGATTTGCAGTATTGACATCTCTGTTTTTCAGGCATGCCTATAAAGATTGTAGAAGACTAATTGCAATTCCATTCTTTAGCAGTAACTGCAGCCAATGTTTCTAAGTTGCTGGAACATGAAATTTCTTCCCTTGAGTAGACATCTTTGGAATGTCTAACTCTCAAAAATGCCATTAGCCATATGCAGCATCTTTCTCTGGGAAAATCACTAGTGGTATGGGACAAATCTCCAGGTARATTGAATAATATATTTGTTCTGGATCTTTAAGGAGAGATCTACTTTTAATTTCCAGTTCATGGGGAGCTGATGGCTTATTCCACAACAAGTGGTTAAACAAAGAATTTGGACTGCTTTCTTAATGGGAGAGTGATGGTGGATTACTCACAGGGCAATTGCCTGGGCCTAAGCACAGGATGGAGTGCAAAGTATTCCCTGCCTTGTGTGACCCACAGTTACTGCCCCTGGAACACACAGAGACACATTTCCCCTCCGTGTGTCACCTGGCACATCAGAGGAGGCAGGGCAGCCCTCCCTTTGCACAGAGCACAACCCAAAAGGAAAGTACTGCAAGAGGACAGGGGAGATTTTTTAGGATCAGTTGGGATTGGACAGGGCCTTGAGGGCCATCTCGTCCCACCTTCCTGGCTGTGAGCAGAGACATCTTCCTCTGGATAAGGTTGCTCAGTACCCCATTGCTTATCAAGGTCAGGTCCTATCTGACCTTGAAGATTTCCAGGGATGGAACATCTTTCACCTCTCTGGGCAACCTGTTCCAGTGTTTCACCACCCTCACTGTAAAAAAATTCTTGCTTATATCTAGTCTGAATGTAACCTCTTTTAGTTTAAAACCATTCCCCTTGTCCTGTCACWACAGGCCCTACAAACATTTCAGCTTAGATACTGCTGGGTCCAGCCTTCTCACTGTTTTTTGGKTTTGTTTTGTGCAAAAACACTCCTGTAGTGCTGTGTCCAAGAGAGATTATTTTTCCTTGCTAAAGCTGCTTTTACAGCAAAAATGTCTGTCTACTTGTGCCAAGACATTTGAAGACAACCTGTTTCCTTAGACTCTGTTTGGGGCACAAGACCTGATTTGAAAAAGTAGCCCAAAACCACACTGCTGACGTGCATGTATTCTGCTCAACTGTGAATCAAAGTCATTGGGAAAATCCATCTTGGAGAGAAACATTCTCCACTGGTGACACAAGCAGAATKAAACAACAAAGACCACCCAGGACACTGGGAATTTCAAATTTCTTGGCCTCAGTTTCTCTGATTTGTTCTTCCCAGCTTCATGTGTGCTCTTTGAGACAGAAAAGAGCATTTCCTTAATTTTGAACTAATATTTGTCTTCCAGTGAAACATTCATGAAAGCAGCTGGTCCCAGAGGTGGAATGTTCCAAACTCCCATTTTGGAGCCAAGTACGTACGTTGTGGAGTCAGTCATGACACCCCTTTATAAAGAACAGACAATGAGTTTTGGATCTTGTGAGTACCTTTTCTCCCTGCAGACAAGTTCCCTTCCCCCATTCTTTTGGAAACATCTCAGGCTGTATTGGAAACAGAGGATGTAATTTATTTTTATCGCCTTCCCTGTCAAACTGGCCAACTGCCACAGGGTTCTGCATTCAGATGTAGCRAGAGGCAGGAGAATCACAATGAAGAACCATTCATTTCAATGGCTCCTCCTCTGTTTCCTTATCTTATTTTGAGGCTACCTACTGTGCTGTCTTATCACTCTAATCCTGCAAAACTTCTCYGCAACTTGACCCCTCTGCAGAAAGATCTGACCTGCTTAGACCTCCGTGCTTCTTCTCTCCTGCTCCCATGCCCACAGAGCGTGTTGCTCCTTCCTTTGTTACTGCAGGGCTCCTTTTTCACTGCCTGTCTTACCCCTCACTCCTCTTTCCCCCAGCTCATGACACAGCCTTCCATTTCCTAGCTGAATGTACATACAGCTGTGTGGGCTCCTTGGGAATGCGCAATTCCTCACTGTCCAGCCTGCCCTTTGATGTCTGCTGAGGAAGGATACATCTTCTTTTCCATCTCTTCACATGTGCCTATTAATTACTCTCTTCAGAGGAACTGTTTACTGACTATCACTCTGTTTACAGTTGAATACTGCTAAACATTTGGTCTTCACAGTTCCCCTCTTCTCCACCACCCACCCAGTTTCTTCTCAATTGTTGCAAAATAGATGTCTCCAAATCTCTTTATAAAGGCACAGATACAAAGTACTTATGTTCCACACCCAGCCTCCTGCTCTGAAATACTGGGTTTGCCTCRCTTGCAGGGAAATAGAGAAAGAAGCTATATTGATGGTTTTGTCTTCAGGCCTCTAACAGAAAAGAAGCATTGAAGCTTTTGCTGCACAGATTCCTACCTTGGGTGCTGTAGAAACCCCAGAAAGATCTGCAAGCATCAGACTCGTAACCTGTGAAGAAATAATACAAACCCAGTATGAGGTACAGAAGTGTGCCCACTGAAATGAGAAGGGCTGTCCTATGCATAAACTGTGCATGTGTATTTGTGAGATCAAGGCCCTTGGGCAGAGGGAATTTTAATAGACTAGGGAGGAAAAAATTACTCTAGCAAATGTGCAGAAAAGTCGAATGGTTATAATGTGGCAGTTCAGATCTCAGATGAAAATTCCTTCAGATTTCCTCCTTATTGCACATGGAGYTTAAAATATTACTAAATAATATGAAATAAATTAAAAACAAATGTGGGRTAGATTGGTTTTGKTTTTTTTTCYAATGAGCAGATTATTGTCAATCATAGAATCATGGAATGGTTGACTCCTATGGACAAGGACACCTTCCACTAGACCATGTGGCTCAGAGCCCCATCCAGGCTGGCCTTGAGCGCCTCCAGGGATGGGGCAGCCACAGCTTCTCTGGGCAGCCTGTGCCAGTGCCCAGACACCCTCACAGGGAAGAATTTCTACCTCTTATGTAATCTAAACCTGCCCTCTGTCAGTTTAAACCCATTACCCTTTGTCTCATGTCCTTGAAACAATCCCTCTGCAGCTCTCCTGTGGCCCTTTAGGCACTGGAAGGTGCTGTAGGGTCTCCCCAGAGCCTTCTCCAAGCTGAGCATCGCCAGCTCTGGGCCTGCCTGCACTGGAGACAGCTCCAGCTCCTCCCTTGGTGACAGAGGCAGCCCCAGCACTGGGCCTGGAAGGAACAGAAGCTTTAAACTTACAACCCACAGTTTGTAACCCATCTCTCATGCAACTGAAATAGGGATGGGCTGGGGCAGGGAAGGGCCAGGGAAGGAAGTTCRGGAAGACCTGAGGAAGGACACACAACCAGCTCAGTTTACAGCGCCTTCCAGCTGCAAAGTGGAGGGGTACAGARACATGGGAATGAACCTGTGTGCAGATAATTTTCATCGCTTATCCCAGACAGGAAAAACAGCCACAGCAGAAAAACAGACGGCAAAGCCTGACGTGTCAATTTTGGTGTCATTCACACTCTTTTCCCTGATGCTCCTGTAAATGCAGAATCTGCATTTATATCCAAAACACTTTTTAATGAGTGCTTTATTGACACATTTGTTCTACTTCTATATAACAGGATAATGATGAACAGCTGGCTACAGATAATGACAGGCACTAATTTATATTGGGTTACTACCTTCAGATTCTGGAGGCTGTTACCTTTTTTTTTCCTTTAAATTTTTAGCATTCTCGCCCTCTGTTGTACTTGCATTTTATGATGCTCACATTTACTATTCTTGTGTGCTAGGAAATGAATAAGCATTTTAAAAGCTTTATGTTTAATTACATTTTCAGCTATTAATTAGACACATAAACAAATTAAATGTACATTTAATTAAATGTTACCCATTTAAACGGGTAAACTGGAAGCAGAGTCCATCGACTTTAAAACCAATATTGTGTGCATTTATCTTAATTAGTCAGGTAGTGTTAGGGATAAATGAACTTTAACTGTTCTATTCATAATCAGATGCATTAGCATTTGTGTCTTTGTGGCACACGGAAGATGAGTTCAGATGGGAGCTCTCTCCTGCTATGTATTGTACAAACAGAATGGGAGGTGCATCTGCAGACTTTCTTTGTCACCTTGCAAAGGAAATACTGATTATTTAGCTTTTGCAGGTGTGAACTGAACATTCAAATCATCCAAAACTTTCCCCCACCTTGTCATTTCATATTTACACCCAGGAGATTTCTCTTCCACAGTGGCCATTCAGCATCTTGAGAAGTGGATCCTCATTCTGGCACACCCAGGTTCTAGTCTGAGCAAATAAAGCTCATGAGGAAATATTGAGCCCACAAATGTCCTAAAGAACTAAGCTGATTGTGAAAGCAGTTATTTCAGAGAAAGTAATTTGGGAGCATTCTGGAGCACCTGATCTGGCTGGGCACAAAACAATTGGCTACATGTTGTCTTCCCAGCAAACACACTACTAGGGCTCGTGATTAATTCCACTTTTTTGATAAACTAATGATTCTGATAATCTCTGCTCGTTTATTGGTGCTGGGAAGTAAAATGTGGAGTCATAGCTCCTCAGGTATTTCATTCTACAGATGAGTTTATAACTTCAAGTTTGGAGAATTTATTTTTAAAATTGATACACACACATTCAAGGTCATAAAATCTCTTTAGTTGTATTGGACCATCACAAGTATTTCTTTTTCCTTTCTGCCATCCAGGATAAGTTACAGTCACTATTTTGAGAAAGATTTTTATCTCAGCTGGTATAATTTTGTATAAGTTTCGTTGGTTTTTTTTTTAAATCAGGTTCTTTTTAACAGATATTATTAATTGGATCAAAACATTTTAAAAGTCAGGATTAGGAAAGAATTGAAAGGGATTCTGCTTACAGCCCAGACAATTTTCAGTTTCAGAGCCTGGTCTGGACAGTTTCTGACTGATACACACAAGCTGAGCTGGCTGCAGTGAGCAGCTGAAGTACTGAACATGCACACGCTGTGCTTGTGGTAAGAGTTGAGCAGTGGATTTGTATCTTCACCAAGAAATAAACTCTCCCTGTTTTGCGAAGGCATCCTGGTTGACAGAGGGATTAACTTCAGTAAAACAAATGAAGATTAAACGGAACAAAACAACCCCCAAACGGCACCTGACTTATCTGCTCTGTGCAGCACAGAGCTGAGGGGCAGAGGAGGAAGGATTGCAGCAGTCTCCTCTTAGCACCCTTCTCCCCCAGCCTGGGAGTTTCACCTCGTTGCCCTGGGCACAGGAGCAGCAGGAAGGCAGAGCTGGGGCTGCCGTGCCCCAGGGACTCCTCCCTGCAGCCCAGGCTGGGGGATGCCCTGGGAGCAGGGCACTGGGAGCAGGGCACAGGGAGCAGGGAGCCCCAGCCTGTGTGCACAGGCAGGAAGGTGCCAGCCTGCTCTTCATCCCTGCTGGAGCCCCACTCTTGATACACTGCCAGGATTTAAAGTGCTTTAAAGTTTCTTCTTTTCACAGGACATTTTAGTATCCACAGGCGAGAGGTTTTGGATGCAGAAGGTACTGGTGTTACAAACAAACAGCAAAGTTTACCACCCACTGCCTTGGTTGTCTTCTACACATGGTTCCATTTTACTTTTGGTCTGCCACGATTTCCAGATGTTGGGGGAAACTGTTTCATTCTTGGGGAAATTTTAATTAATGAAGAATCCAGAATTTTTTTAGCAGCACCTATGCAGTAGCTGGAGGAAAAAAAAGGTAAAGTCCATTTTAAGATCTCCCAATGCTTTAGGTTTACAGGAGAGCTTTCCTAAAATATACCAAATGCTAATTCTAGAACTGTAKTTAACAAAGGTATCCCAACACACATCTCTTTCACATACACACAAAAAAATCAAATAAAAAAAAAAAGATGAAGGACTTGTGATCAGAAAGTACATGCAAACAGGACAGCGTGTGGTAAAAGAAAGATAAAGGCTGGATTTAGAATTGTTGCTGGAGTAAAGTTCAAACTGGGAATGTGTGCTGGGGAAGGCACTGGGCACCTCTAGCACTGCTGCTGCTGGAGCCAATCTGAAAGGCAGCTGACATGGCTGGCTCTGAGCTCCCCTGTTTGGCCAGGCCATGGCAGAGCTTTGTCTCTTTGTCTCTGTAACAGACATGAGCCTGACCTGCACTCCGGGTCCCTGAGGTTACCAAGGACAGACTCTGGGGTCAGCACTGGTGCTGAGCAGAGCAGCTGTGCTGACASCCCACACTCACACATCAGCTCTGCACAGACAGAGGAGCTGCATCTTTGATGTGCCTGAACTACAGACCTTCCCCACAGTGCCACAAAACCTTCACAGCTCCATCAATCAGGTCAGAATGAACTTGGCACTGAACTTCCCTGCACAAAGGGACTCAGACCCAGGCAACCTCTCTTCAGGACAGGCAGAGACAGGAGTGAGCTGACAAGGGGCTGTGCCTGTGGGATTCGCTGTCTGTCTGTGCAGTCCCCTCCCTGCTCTGCAGCAGCACACACAGCTCAGGCACTGCTGCTCCTCAGGCACTGGGCACTTCTGGCCTGGCTTCACAGGACCACCAACGCTTCTTGTGCCTGTGACGTCCTCTGCTCCTTGAGGATGTGTCAGCCTTTGCTCTGATAATGGCAAAAGAGAGTTCTACCACTGTTTTTCAAGCAACACATTGCCTATGAGGAGAGAGAAATTTAAAAAACTCACTGATTTACCATGTTAAAAAAAGATGGCACATTTATTGCTACATAAATGTTATATACATAGTGTTTTCTGTTACATTGACAGAAATTTTTTGAACTTCTTGCTGCTGGTTGGAAAGGTTTATCAGCAATACCTTGAAATTTGACACAGGGTACAAATCTGCAATAAACCAACAATGGAAACTGGAGAACAAGATGAGAAGCAATTCATCTCGGACAATTAGCTCTTACAATACTCCATAGGTACTACACGGTATGCTAGAACCCTACTATGGTCTTACAATGCTATTGTAAATTTCTGATATTAATGAACAGGTTATGGTAAATAACCCTACATTTTTACTACCTAATATAGTAAAATAAAGTAAGAAACTTTTTACTGAAAACTTTTTTTGATTTCAAAAATCTAGAAAGAGTAATATTTAGAATTCAAGAAATTTTCTTACAAGATTATTGTATAAAAGACTAGCTACAGTGAAAAATAAGCCAAATGTTTTTTTCTTTCTATTTTATGAAGGAAAGCTTCTGGGCATACTGCAAAGTCTAATATAGCCAAAAAGACAACAAGCTTAGAAGGAAAAAGGCCAGGCAGTGGCACGTGATCACTTTCACACGTCATAAGCAACAAATTCCGTTTAGCTGATAAACACTGAAATGAAGAACAAGGCCACAGATATAATCAGGTGTTATCTGATGATATATGCAAATTAAAGTAATAGAAATGAGTCCACTAATTCCACAAACTGTTTTGTTAGGAACCATCCAGAACATGAGCTTAAATTCATTAGTTTATTTTATCAATCCATCTTTTGTTCTTTCAAATTAAACTACTTCATAAAAATTATAGTTTTGTTCCTGTTTTGTGTGTGAACCAATTGCCAGTGATGAAAGATGCACTATATAAACAATAGCTCAGACAACCTTGGCTTAGGAAATTTCCTCCCATGGTCATTGCAGTGGAAGACAGTTTCCATGGAAGTTCAAAGGGATTTTAACCATTTCAACACATCTGTGACAAAGGAATACTTATGGACACTATTCTGGTGGAGAAACATTTAAAGGTTTAATGCTAATATGGCTTGGGACGGGGGTATTTGCATTTGATTCACACTATTTTTCTCCACTGACAAGCCATACAACATGACATGATAGTTAACGTGTACAGGAAGGAAAAACTGGTGACCATTGCTCTTAAGATTCCATTACGTAATAAGCCCACCTGGCTGGTGGTTATATCATCACACTACCTGCCACGGTGAATTCAGGGTTTTACTATTCACCAAAGTTACAGCCTGAAAAAAATCTCCTTTGTATTTTAATGCATTTTGTGCTTACATACAGCTAACACTTTACATGTACTATATGTAGTACTTACTGCTCGGAAAACAAAGCAACTCTAACAAAGTAGATTCTCCCCACCCAATTTACACTTCACGTTACAAGCTTTACTATGAAGCCTAGAAGCCTAAAAAGGTTTTGTTTATAATTAGAAAAAAAAAACGTTTGAGGAAAGTCTGAGGGAAAATAAAAATAACTTTTTAAATCCAAGAAACGTTATGGTCACAGTATTGCTCCAGCCTGCAGCCTTCACGAGGCCTCTGAGTGGCTTGAGGCACAGAGCTCAGTATGGAAGGGGAACTGTGACCATAACTGTTCAGATTACCAGAGATCAAAAATAACATAAAAAAAGCTATACCAAGGAATAGTTTCCTATTGCATGGAAAACACTAGTCATATGGCAAAAGGAGAGGAAAGGACAACAAAAGACTTTTCCCTTCCTTTTTTAAGACACTAATAGGTATGCTGGGAATGCTACGGGTCGACGGTTGTCACTGCTTTGTTCTCTGAATGTGAACAGCTTTAGTAAATGCTGGCATTCAGCTGAAATTTTATCAGCTTTTAACATGTTAACTTTTCCCTTTATATGTAGACCTTTACAGTTCCATAACAATAAATAAAATTTGTAGTTACAATGCATTTGTCAATTCAGTTTAGGCACAAGGCAACTTCCACAATGAGTGGAGAGATCACAACAGTCTCTGATTGTGCAGAAGCGACACACTGCTTGCAACAGAATGATATGTTCAGAGTATCTCATGGGCTGAAATTCTGTCTGAAGATCTTGTATCTTCACTCCTGATGCAGGTGTTGACCAGTAGCTTTGATCATAAGATTGCATTTGGGTTTCTTGCTTCAAGTGTTTTCTCCTGTCAGGTTTGTGTCTTCATATAATGTTAGTTGTCTGTGTCCTTGTGAAGAAAGGTCACCTTCTGTGTATCCTACCAATAATTCTGGAATTCTAGAAAGAAGTTTAGGAGAAGAAAGAGGTTATTAGGAAAAGAATAATTAAAAAGCTTAGTATCAACACTAGAGACCTAATTTGAACTGGATTTGGTGGCATTTTYAGTCATTTAGGTGCAAAAGAAGATCACATTGAGGAGCCCCTGAAATCCCCCATTCCAGAGATATCCGTCTTGGACATGATATATTRAAGAGATTACTCTAAAGAACCTTCTGCTGGGCCTCTCTGGATAAGGGAGAAAGAATAATCTGCACATCTCAGACCTTCAGTTTGTGTCTGACTTTGCTCTCCAAATCAAGCAGTGCCAGCTTCACTCCCTCCTGAAGGTAAAGTGCCATGTTCCTGTACAGCCCTTTCTGTCAATGCTGCACTTCAGTCAACCCACAAAGCTACTGCTATTAAAAAAGCAAAGACACCAAACTTCTGAAAGTGGTTCTTTATATTTATATGGAAAGAACAGACTAAGTTGGCTGTAAATTAAAAATYAGCTGACAATTCCAAAGTAGCCAATTACTCTTGTATGAAATAAAACAAATTAGAGAAATTCAAAGCATTAAAAATTAGAATATACACGACAACAGGAAACCTCCCAAACCATAAAATTCAGTAAAGTTCTGGATTAAAACAAGGACACTGAACCCAGTTTTTGATTCTTTTTGAAAGTGGCAACAGGTCTACTGGAATACTCATTTTTTTCCCCTTTTAAAATCAAGGTTTCCCAACTATTTAGAAAACCAACCAACAACAAGAATAAACCTGAAAGACTGATATTCCTGTGGGGCCTCCCCATGAGGGTGCTTCAATGAGATGTTACATACTGGGCTACCTTGCAAAGCTACAAACATTACTTTCAAATTTAACTATTTTTACCAATAGAGATTGTGACTTAAGACAGTTGCCAGTCTCTGTTGGGCAAATGAGAGGAGTTAGAATGACTGGCCTTGAGCCAGAGAGCAAATCTCTCTGGGATGAGGAGTCCCTGAGACTGTATCAGCACTGGGAAACAATATGTGGATTTTTAAATCAACTAATGTGATATTCAGACCATTTAAAGATGTATAATTCATCTCTAATAAGCTTGGCTTATCTAGCAAGCTGTTCACTGTTCCTCTGATGTCATGCCAAGAAGGCCACCTGAGCCAAGAGATGTAGCCATTGGCAACAAGGCAAGAAAATAGAGACTGACGACAATTTCTTGGGGTTTTATTATAAACCCAAACAAATCTGCAGCCTTCTGCTTCTGCTGAGAGATTGAAAGCACAGACGAGTCTGGTGCTGCTGGCAGCTCAGGAACTGAACCCCCATCTCCAGGTGTCCCCCACAAAGCAGCAGAGGCGTCCCCACGTACCTGGCTGGTGTTCACATATGACCCATAGGGTTGGTAGTTTCACTCAGGCCAGGGTGGCTTCCTGGGTGTGCTGTTGGTGGCTCTGCCGATACGGCAGAAACTTTTTCTTCTTCCCTTCTCTTAAGGCAGGCTGCTTTAGGGTTTAGGTTTCGTTCTGTAACAGAAGAATCAGAGTTCTTAATCTCCCATCCACTGACACCAGGGGCAATATCGATACAAGAACCCTGGAGCAAAAATAGCTCTGCAGCTTCCCCCTTCAGCTGCTGACACCCCCTGCTCACCCACAGGTGTCCAAAGCTGCAGACAATCACTACTCAAAGTCCTGCCAGACAGCTCCTAAACTGGTATTTAAAAAACCCAAAGAGACAAAAAGCCAAGCCCAAACCCTTTCAGCAGCCTACATACAGCCTTTCAGCCCAAACCCTTTCAGCAGCATACATACGCCTTCAGAAACTTTTAAAAAGCACCTCCTTTATCAGCATAAGACACTTAAGTGCTAAATGAGAACTGTCTGTAATTTACAATATAATAAAATGGAAGGCATCCATTTTGTTGGTAGGCTGAATTCTTACCAACCTTGCTGACATCACACTAGTTTTAGTAACRTCGCTGCTTCTTCCTTCCCAGTATGGGCCAGCTGTTAGGGGCAGGGGAGGCAGCACACCCTGAATGGACACTTCTCATCAGCCTCAGTCACCTTGTGCCCATCTTGGTTCAATCAAAAGACTGTGATGACAGTCACATACGGCAGGAGCATTATTTTTTTCCAAACCCTATTTCCTCTCACATTAAAGCCAATACTTTATAATAACCAGCTGTGGACCAGCTATCAAGGTATTTTCATCGGTGCGTTTCCACTTCCCCACTTAGCTTCCAATAGAAGTAGATTTGGATCTCATTTCCAAATAATGACAGTTCCTAAAAGTCAACTGTTTCTGTTCTTCMAAATGGCTTTTCACAAATCAAATACAGAAGATGTCAATCACAGGGGTCCAAAAGACACACAAAAAACATGTAATATATTCCACTGTGGAATTTAATCAACATTTTAAGGTATTTTCTAGCTGTCAGTACATTCTGTTTTGCAGTTGGAGATGGCAGATACAATTATAACTGCAAGAAGTCTGCCAAAACTGAACAGACAGCACAAGCCCTTTTCTTGCACTGCTCAGGCATCCCTCTAGTAACTGCAGTTTAGTGACCCCTGTGCAGTTTAGATCATCTGACAGAGACTATTTTGGATGGACTTGATAGTTCTGCTGTCACCAAAGTCATTATCAGCAGCCTCCTACTGCATTTCCTTAAGGATGAGCACTCCTAAAGAGTCTACCGGAAAAAACCCCAAACTGYTAACTTTCCTTAATCACAGTTTTCTTTGTCTAAATGTGGCTTGAAGTTTTAAAGATTTAATTACGTGGAAACTTTGAAAGGAAGTTAATTTACAGTGATTTAGGAAATGGAGATAAAAACCCCTGGCCTACACTGAAAGCTTAAATCTGAAATGGTTCATTTTGAATAGCACCAATCACAAAATGAGAAGCTTCTTTACCAGCAGAAAGAGGAAATTGTTTATGCAATTACACAAAGCACTGTGCAAGCTCCTGTGGGTGTCACACAAAGCTCTGGTCACTCACTCCCAGGAACAGGTGCAGAGGGGGACGGGAAGACAAACGGGAGCCAGGGCCTCTCTCCGCATGGGGAACGGAGGAAGGGAAGTTCTCCATTTACACTGCCTGGACAGCTGAGCTGTTAGCACTAAAGTTTTCTACCACTGACACTAGGGTTGGAAGTCCTCTGACTGAGGCAGAATGATTTTATTTACATGGAGCTTTCTGTGAATTCCAGAATCTGTGAGAGCAGGGAGATGCTTTTTAAACAGCGAAACCCACGCCTGATTAACGTCCCTCTGACTTCGTAACGCTCAACCTTATCTTCTAAACCATGGCAACCATTTTCAGACCAAAAGAGTGCTTGAGATCTCACTCTCAGAGATGCTAAACTGGGTTTTACAATGGCCCCAGCTGCTGTCTCATCTGCAGTTGCTCCATGCCTTGGAAGAGCTCTGGCTGGAGACAGTGTGTTCCTTTACTGACAAGTAGATCAGTAAAAGTGCCTGAAAACACAGCATCTCATCCTTACTGCATGAAGTACGTAAGTTTGTGTTAAGTTAGTTATTTAGCCCCTTTCAATAAACTTCTAACTTTTGCTTGGATCTTCTGTGCAAAATGCAAGCAATAAATGAGAAAAAGGAAGTAAAAATAAGGTTTGCAAAAATAAAACATTGTTATCACTCGGTGMCATCAATTATTCAAAGATGTAGTGCATTAAGCAAATACAACCACTGACATTCCACATCTCAGACTTTTCACTTGACACACTTCCATCAGTGAGACATCAAGGAAGATGGCTGCTAACGAGTCCCAAACAGCAAAACACGAGGAGATTCATTTGGGAAGTGCCACCTCCACAGAATAAGACTATTTCTGTTGGAAGGGACTCCCAGCCACCAACCAGTCCAACTCGGAGCTGACCAAAGGTTAGAGCAAGGTGCCCCAGAATTTCAACATGCCTTTGGCAAAAATAAACATGGAGATTTAAAGTCAACTGTGGCTTCACCAACTCACAAGAACAGAAGAGTTGAAGAACCAAACGCAATCCCTAGAACTGCCTCTCCTTACGAGAATGAATGGCAAAAAGTAGTTTTCCTTCTGCACCTACAGCAAGCCTATTGGTTCTTTCTTGGAAAAATTTGAAGGAATCAGAGAAAGAAGATTCATGCAAACCAAGCTCTGATTCWATTAGAGTACAAGCTTCCTCCCTTCCCCAGTACATGTTTAATGCAAAATCTTAGGARAACACAAATAAATTCACTGCATTTTAATATTTCAATTATAAGGAGTTCAGCCTAAAACAGATCTCTTATTGTTGCTTAATCTTTTCTACTACAAAACAAGTASTTGTTACAAGCATTTAAAGCAAGATGTATCACTATTTGAATAAAAGAATTTCCCTTGAAAACTTAAAGTGATRACTGCTTAAACAGGAAAATGAAAGGTCAAATTATAAACCTTATACTCACTCTGTTCCCCCTTTTTTAAAAAAAGTGATTCTTTGCTTTTTCTAAAGAACTTCAGCATCACTACAGAACAGCAAACACCCTTTCAGTAGCTTGTGCATCTGGCTGAGCAGGTTTCCAGAGCCCCACRCTGCTCCACGAACAAAGCTGCCACAGGGCTGGCCCAGCCCTAAGCCACTGACCTCTGACTTGCTGCTCCAGGCTGAGGATCACTGCCACGGCCTGGTGGAGGATCAGCAGCTTGGTCTGCGGCTTCTCGCTCTTCAGGTGCAGCTGGCACATGCGGCCCAGCTCCTTGAAGGCCTCGTTGATGTCGCGCACGCGCAGACGCTCCCGGGCGTTGTTCGCCATCCTCCGCTCCTTCTCCCGCTCTATTTTCTGCTCGGGGTTCAAATCCTCATCTTCGTTAGTACTGCTGCAACAAAGGAAACGTACCAGGGTATTGAAATAACACTGGTGCTTCAAACAAGTGATCCTGGTGCTGACTACAAATAGATGAGAAATAAAATAATTTCCAACGAAGTTTTTGCTATTTTCCAATGCATCAGCTCATATAAAAACACATTCAAGGAATTTTCAATTTCATGTGCTTATTTAAGAGTTTTACTTTTGTTAAAGACCACACTGGCAAATTCTAAAACTATTTTTTCTTCTACTGCTCAGTATAGAGATAAACAGTTATATTTAGAATTCCTGAACTGCCTCAAATGTTATCAAGTTGCACAGTCTTTTTTCATATAGGTTCATCCAATTTAGTCTAAAACTGTGCAGAACCTCTGTTCCACTAAAACTAACACACTAAATGCCATTGAACATGTCTTAATACAGATTGTGCTGCCTGTGGTTGCAAAATTCTGACTGTTTACTGTTACCTCAGATTTCAATGCTTGTATCAGGGCTATCAGGCAGATCCAGAAGCATTTCCCCAGCATCAGCTGCAGTTTTGTGTCTGCCTTGGGAGGGGACAAAGTGTTTCAAGAGGATATTTAGCCACAGTGTTTGGCCTCAGGCTCCAGGTCAGGAGCTGGATCTCTCCACTGCCAYAGACTCACATCTACAAGGGCAGCCCTGGCCCAGGTACAAAGTATCAGGAATTTCTGACATTGTCCCACCCTCTGTGCTGGGCAGGGCCCTCAATCTTTTGCTGCATACAGGTACAGGCAGACATTAGGCATGGCACTAGCATAAGGGAATGCACACTTCAGAGATGATTTTCCCAGCACATCCTCTACCTTGTATTTAAATATATACAGATACTATACACTTTTTTCTCCCTTTCAGCTGCCTATTGGTGAATGCAGTGCAGTAACACAAAAGCCTTGCAATAAATTYATCAAATGTAAGGACAACGTGCTACTGAGCATTATCAAAGCACAGATCCTCCACGTTATGTCAGCAACACACCTTGTTCTGCCTCTGGAGGAGACCTTGATATCCTTCTGGGAGGACTCATCATCTGATTTCATGTCATCTGATGAGGGAGGTTCATGGATATTTTCATCCTTCTCCTTATGTTCAGACTTGATTTCTGTTGGACCTATAGCCACAGACTGGCTTTGTAAGCCACCCGACAGTGCTGCAAGCAAGCAGAGAGCAGAGAGAGTGTCACAGCACTGAAACTCTGCCCAGGACCTCAGCAGAGAATGGCACTGAGGGGCCAGGGCCGAGACAACAGGAAGAACTAACAGAAACAAGAAATCCTGCTAACACTGCTGCACTTGGACATGTGTCATGGGTTATAAAGCAATCACAGCTCACAGAGCAGCTTGATTGGTAACAGCTTAGTCTAAGGAAAACACTTTTTGAGACAAAAGGACATTGAGTGAAGTAAGGAAATCTGCACCTGACGTCTGGGCTGCAAATTGAAGGGCAAAGCTGCACTGACATCGAGGCTTGGGTTTAGGCTGAAGGTGCAACACCCCCTAAATGGTGCTAGCATGGCAATAAAAGGAGCTGACTTCTGTTTTCTGCAGTTTACTTCTTCAGCTAAAAATGGAAGGAACTGTAAACACGGGTGTGGAATGACCTTCTTCCCTTGGCTGTGCTGAACTCTGCTCTCAGCCCACTCCACAGCTCTCCTGGCAAATGGGAAACTGGGAAATGGCTGCAGCTCTGCAAGTGCATCATGGCCCCTTAGGCTGGAGGAACGTGGCTGTAATGCAGCCTTCTCTTGAAATTATACTGAGATAATTGAGGGATACCCTCAAAATTGCTGCAGGAGTCCCTAACAGTGGTGGTATATCAGACCTGTTATTAATTTTTATTTTTCAACACTATCTATGCCCCCATCCCTTGCACTGATGACATTTTACCAAGATCTACAGCCTCACTGGCTCTGAACTACTGCAGACCCTGTCCAGCATTTAAGCCTGGAAAGTTACCTCTGTAGCTGTCTTGTGTTTTATGATTTAGTTCTGTGCTCTGAGCAGAAACTGTACTGGGAAGAACTGAATGGTTGCTGTTGAGGCTGACACCTTCCTCCCGGTGAGTCCCAACCTAAAGCAAGGAAAAGCAAAGATTTCACATTAAAGATGTGATTCAAAGAAATAGCCCAAAAACAGAAGTTTAAAACACTGGAAGTATTTGCTGGATTAGAGACCCAAGTTTAAATTCTTGCTGAATAAAGGAAAGATTTAGTTGATTGATGCTGTTACACTGAAACACTTGATTAGACCTTACTGGACTGGGCCATGTCTCAAGCAGTGACCAACCCTATTTGGAATAAAATAATCCAGGTATCTAACTATTCTTACCACCTATTTTTCATCTATTCCTTCAAAATACATCATGATTTAATTTCTGAGCAGCAAGCACTGAGATTAAGAGTCTTGAAAAACTCTAATTTTGCATAAACTTSAATTAATGATACTTATGTGAGACAGCTCTGAGTGTGCATACCTAACCTGAAGAGGCAACTTGTTAAAAAACTGCTGCTCAATACAGAATACTGTCATCAACTTCTCTTAAAAAAATATTTGGTAGAGAAAAAGGGGTAAAGATACACTGCCCGTATTTAAATAATTTCCATTTAAAGCTTTTGATTTCTGAAGGCACAAAAGTTCTTAAACATAATGTAACCAACATCATACAATTAAACAGTTAAAAATTAACAAAGAGGAGGGATTCTACTATTATTTGTATAGTTACAAAAACTGGCTACAGATGAAGCTTTTTATTGGAACAGTAGCAAACATGTCAACTAGAAGATTAAGCCTTTAATTAAATAGGTTTATTGCCTGGAGTTACACATGAGAACCACTGTTTTTCAATAAATCCTTCAATCCTAGTAAACTGCTGAGCTTTGAATCCCTCTTGAGTAATTAATGCAGCTTTTACCTTTCATGTCTTAGTATGGGTTTTATCCAGAGAGAGATAAATACCCTTATGCAAGTTTATCCTTTGTTTAATATACACTTGTTCCTGTAAGCTAATGCGCAGGAACAAAAAAAGAAAGGGGGAACCCCCCCTCCCCAACAACCCACAACTAATATCAGGTCATTCCGGGCTGCTATTTGTATCCATTGTTCTGCAGAAAATCTCCTCTTGTATACTGTGGAATATCTGTTGCTATTTCAAGTATATTTTATCTTCCTCTGCGTGTAACAGGCTTTGTTTGTGAGAAGTTCTCCTCTGGATACAGTCGGCCCTGCAAGCTCCTGCAAGAGTCATGAACTCGCTGGGAGGAAGGAGCTGACCTGGGTCTTTCAGCCTCAGAGACAACACTCTTTACAACTGGAACATGAAGTTCATTCTCACTCTCAGCTTTTCAAAACTGAGTCTTTTCCTAATTCTGCCTTGCAGGTTGTGTGTTTTATTTTCTTCTTCTGGTCATGCTTAGTCCTAACACTTGAGGGTGCTTTTATTCAAGCTACAGACTACTAATTGTTTCAGGGCCAGGTTTGTTCCAAAATCTACTTCTTAAAAAAGGCAAAAATTTCTTAAAGCTGTGTACAAACACAGCAGCTGTCAGAACCCTGGCAACTTTCAAATCTAGAGCTAATCTAAAAGCAAGAGATTAGCAAATCAGTTCTGATAAAGGCAACAGAGAATAGATGAGAAATAAAACCTGAATTCAAGTCCATGTTCCAAACCTTTGAAACCAAGATGTACAAATTAAAAGAATACAATTTAGATTAACAGGATTTACACAGAAATCTTAAGAGCTAAAATGTTACCAAACTGACCATAACAGTGATTTTTATCTGTGATCTATGATATACCAGAAAATCCAATCTGGCAAACAAAAAACCCCGAACAACAGGACTTGCTTAAAGTCACTGCATCCCAATCGGAGATCAAAAGCTCTGTTTGCTACAGTTACAACTGACCGGCGGCTACTTCAAGCCCCCCAAGATACAAGTATCTTAAACACCGAGCTGGAAAATTTGCTTTCCTTTCCTTTCCCTGGACTCGCACTGCATGGAGAAAGCGCTCTCCCCATCTGCATTTCAATGGAGCACAACCTCGGGCTTCCTTTAAGTCTTCTGAAAGGCGTCCGGGGCCATCAGCTCCGCGGCGCTCGAAACAAACGACCTCTCGACGTGTTTTATCGCTATTATTTGTAAGCGATTCCCAGTCAGGCGCTTTCCTAGCGCCAAGGGCCGGCTCCGGGGGCAGGAGCTGCCGGCGGGTCCCGCGGTGCCCTGGTGCGGGGATCGCGGCRCTGCGGCGGCTCCCGAGCGCTCCCCATTTCCATACAGCTGCCCCGGCCGGCAGCGCGGGCTGCGCGCGGCACCGGCCCTCGGAGCGCCGGCCGCGGGACTCGCGGCACCTCATCCCCAAAGCAAACTCACTCGGAGCGAATTCATTCTCTCCGGCGCTAATCCAGCCTTGTTTCCACCGTCTCTCCTCCCTCTCCTCCCCAGCAAAGCTCGAAGCTTCCCAGGCACACAAAATGGGAGACAAACGGAAGGCCGGGCTCTGCCACACCGCAGGCAGGCAGAGCACACACAGAGTGCGGGAGAACAGCGGTGAGGAGCAAACAGCACTCGGGACGTGCTGGGAGCAGTGACCAGGGCAAACATCACGCTCGGGATCTGCTGAGAGCAATGACCAAAGCAAACAGCACTCGGGATGTGCTGTGAGCAGTGACCAAAGCAAACAGCACTCGGGATCTGCTGAGAGCAGTGACCAGGGCAAACAGCACTCGGGATCTGCTGTGAGCAGTGACCAGGGCAAACAGCACTCGGGATGTGCTGGGAGCAGCGACCAGGGCAAACAGCACTCGGGATCTGCTGTGAGCAGTGACCAAGGCAAACAGCACTCGGGATCTGCTGAGAGCAGTGACCATGGCAAACAGCACTCGGGATCTGCTGTGAGCAGTGACCAGGGCAAACAGCACTCGGGATCTGCTGTGAGCAATGACCAGGGCAAACAGCACTCGGGATCTGCTGTTAGCAATGGCCAAAGCAAACAGCACTCGGGATGTGCTGGGAGCAGCGACCAGGGCAAACAGCACTCGGGATCTGCTGTGAGCAGTGACCAGGGCAAACAGCACTCGGGATGTGCTGAGAGCAGCGACCAAAGCAAACAGCACTCGGGATGTGCTGAGAGCAGTGACCAGGGCAAACAGCACTCGGGATGTGCTGAGAGCAGTGACCACAGCAAACAGCACTCGGGATGTGCTGGGAGCAGTGACCAGGGCAAACAGCACTCGGGATGTGCTGGGAGCAGTGACCAGGGCAAACAGCACTCGGGATCTGCTGTGAGCAGTGACCAAGGCAAACAGCACTCGGGATCTGCTGTGAGCAGTGACCAGGGCAAACAGCACTCGGGATCTGCTGTGAGCA
The DNA here is from genome assembly GCA_014549065.1 of Cardinalis cardinalis. Lineage (NCBI taxonomy): Eukaryota > Metazoa > Chordata > Aves > Passeriformes > Cardinalidae > Cardinalis > Cardinalis cardinalis. The sequence goes on from JACDOX010000067.1 coordinate 404,675, forward strand.
GTGACCATGGCAAACAGCACTCGGGATGTGCTGGGAGCAATGACCAAAGCAAACAGCACTCGGGATGTGCTGTGAGCAGTGACCAAAGCAAACAGCACTCGGGATGTGCTGTGAGCAGTGACCAAAGCAAACAGCACTCGGGATCTGCTGTTAGCAATGGCCAAAGCAAACAGCACTCGGGATCTGCTGTTAGCAATGGCCAAAGCAAACAGCACTCGGGATGTGCTGGGAGCAGTGACCACGAATCTGCTGTGCAGGCACCCACTCGGTACCAACGCGTTCCCATCACTGCTTCCTTTGCCTGCTTCCTCCACACAATGCCAACCCAACACAGGTCTGGCATCCAGTACAATCACAAAAAACTTACCCCTCAGTAACCMCAGGTTGAGAAAAACAATAGTCCTGTTACAAGACTGTTCGTTGTTGTAATTTACCAGGTCAACTGTATTCATTTCAAGACTTGTACACAGGACAATCTGCAGCCCCACCTCTCTTGCAAACTAAAAAAACTCCAAACCTGAGGGCAGAACATATTTCGGTTGATTTAAGTGATAACATTTGGGATCTGAAACCAGAAAACCAGTTAGGTATTTTAGGCAACTAAATAAAAACTAGACAAATCATGGGCAGTGACGACACACAACTGCATGTAGGAGAACTGAGAGTGACACGTGGGGAAAGGACATCTCTGTCCTGTTAATATTGGTTCTGCATCTCACACTTTAGTCTCATTATTCATTTTGAGCACTTAGCATGGAAAGCTTTTGAGAACTGGAAAACAAAAATACCACTCTTGGTCTGAGTCTTTGAACTTTTCAAGCCCTACTAGCTGGTCAGTTTGGCTATGGTCATTAAAACCATTTTAGCCAAGGTGTGCATAATTAAGGCAATGAAAAGGGCTTTGTAATCAAAAATTTTACACTTCAGACAGCTCAGAGTTGTTCAGTGGGAGGACAGTCTCTGCAGGGAAACAGCAACTCTGGAAGGGTTTGAGCAAGAGCAGAGGTTGGTGCTGGCAAAGCTGCTTAACTGGCCTTTYATGCTTCTACTGGAGCAGGCACAGGGCACAAAGAGGGAGATCACCATTTTTCTTAGATTCCTGTTATACCTGAAAAAACCCTCTGACTTAAAGATTGAGTTTCATCCTTAACTGAGTTTCCAGGCCTTTTATTTATTTATTTTTAATCAGTTCAGGCTGTTCTTTTTCCATTGTATTACAATGACAAATAAAAAGCAGCTTGAATAAGAACAAAAAGTATTACTTCTTAACTTTTCAATAATACATGAAATAAAATACAAATCAACTTCAAAGGCCAGTTAGCAAATATTTGATGAGTTTGAGATATTAAAAATCTATTTGAATAAGTCTAATGGCCAGCCCAGCTAAAAAGAAAACAAGACCATTCAGAGCAAGCAGGAAATGAAGTCAACTAGAGTTGTAAAATAAATCTGGCTCAAAAATTAAGCAAATGTTAAAATAAAACCATGCCTGGTTACACTAATTACATAAAAAGGAGTTAAATTACTCATTTCCTAGCTCCTTCTGCCAAGATCATCATCTTCAAGGGAAATTAAATTTATTTTTTTCCCTACTTTTTTTTAAAGAGCAAAAATGTTTTGTGCAAAGATCCCACCCTCCTTCAAYAAGGAAGTTTCATTTAGTGCTGAATTCCAACGAACATTTCTTGACCCTATGTCAAACAAAACTTCAAAAATAGGTAATCATCGTTATCAATGTTGACATTTCTCACTATGTTAGCCCAATACTCATTATTTTCTTAAAATTTACTGGACGTCATCTCAAGTAAAGCAGTATTTAAATCCGGAATGAAGGCTGGAYCTTACAGTTCAGGTCGTGTGTCAAATCCTCTGCTCTCCTACTTACTATTTAAAAAGAACACCAACCTCATAGTAAATAAGAGTTTGAAATGAACTGGTTATTGAAGAAGAATTACCCCTGACACTTGGGGGGCATTACTGCAATGCAGTCATCACCAGCAAAGCCCTCAGTCTGCAGCACAGCCAGACGTGGCAGCCCCTGCTCTGCACCTATTTCAGGACTCCATCCTCAGCCACGCCGAGCTCCTGCAATTGCCAATGATGTCAAAGGGCTCTCTTTGGGGACTGGGCAAGACCACAGCTGGATGCCTTCTGTTGGAGCCAATTATTCTGATGTAACAAAATTAAGGTTAATCCAAGACATTCTTTAGCTGACTCACTTAACAAGCCAAAACTGATCTGCAAGTTTGTTTCACCAAGGGAGGATGAAATGTACAGGCAAATTTTTTTTTGTTTTCTTAATTTATATTTATTTCTAACAGACAAGYTTCTGTCAGTCAAATAATTAGATGATAAATTAGGTCTGTATTACATTTAAGTTACACAACAACATTAAACTAGAGAAGATCAAGGAACTTCTGTCCATTTTGGAGAGTCATTTTCCACTGTCTCACATTTTAATAAAAACTGAGTTGATAAAATATTTATCATAACTGATTTAAAAGAGAAACTGAGATTTTTAGGTACATTTTGGCACTATCTGGATATATTTGACTGTGTCAGAAGGTATCAGAAGGTTCCTCAAGTCACAGAAAAAAATTGTCACTGCAGTTTCAGTCACACACTTTACACCACATCAAGAGCAGAGGGGGAAAAAGGTTTTCTTTTGTAGGACTAAATTTCAGTCTATCCTAGAACATGATAGAACTTTAACAACATTCTTTAAATATTAAATCTCTGTAGGTACTGTGAAAAAATTCGAAAGTAGTTATGCATCACTTCTTTCATTACTAAAAGTAACTGTGAACTTGTACAGAAAGCTGAAGTTGGATGTGCATTTGGAAAGTACCCCCTCCCCAAAGCCCCCAAACCCATGCAGCTTATAGAAAGCAAGCAGTTCTTTTTGATGTTTACTGCAGTGGTCCTGAGATTAATATAAATGGATGTGTGACGTGCGAATGGGAGAGCCTGGAACTAATTCTGTTTTATAGAATACAAACCCTTCAGCAATTGGGGTACCTAATTATTTTGATGATAGGTGAAATTTTGCCTTGATCACACAGTACCCAGCTGTGAATCTGTTTTATAACAGAAAATTTCACAGCATGTAACTGGTCTTTAAAATTAYGCTGTAAACATGCAAACACATGGCACCACTAAAACAAGCATGTTTTTAAAAGCTCTTTTTCCTTTAAGCATTTTTGAGAAGGGTGGAATGAAAAGGAAGAAAAAGGGAAGTGAGCAATGCTACAAATAGATTTGTTTACTGTGTAATGCTTTTAGCATATTTCTGATCTATAAAAAGCTCAACTACATTTTTTTGGAACAGTTCACATTTTTAAAGAAACAAAAAGAGATGGATTGAATTATTTCACCCTTCTTGGGAATTAATCTGAAAGTAGTTTCCTTTTCATTGTTACTTACACTACAGCTGTGCTCAAACTCCTTTTCGTTTAGAAAAAAAGTTTAAATTTTGAGCCTGCGCACACTATGGTTCCACATTCCAACAGCTTCCTCCCAGTCCTCTGCCAGCATCTGCTATTGAAGACTAGTTCCAATTTACAATAAACAGCTTTTCCAGACCAGAACACTTGAAATTCAGTCCTTCTCGACTGCTTTTCCCATTCAATCTCCCTATTCACCATTTCAAGGAGAAAATGGTTCTGCCAATTATTACACATCTGGAAAAAATGCATGTATAAGCTGAAACGCTCTCAGCAGAAAGTTTCAGCTTTCTGCATATGGTCACAGCAGGATTTTATGGGCCACTGACCAGGCCAAAGTCTAAGTTTTCCCATCTTTTTCCTCCCCCTCATTTCTGCCCACCCCCACTCCAACATTCTAATTGGAAACCCATAGCAGGTGCAAGCTGTCTGCCATCTTTTCCTCCACAAGAATCTCAAGTGGTTTCTTCCTGATAAACACTAGTYTTCCAGCCCAGCTCTGCCTCAGCAGGCTCTACAATAGTTTCAATGCATTGGCTGTAGTTGCTTTGCATAAACATACACATATTTTATAACATCATTACCATGGATGCTTGTCTGCTGGCTGTTACAAGGCTGGATGCTCCATAGTTTGAGTTCAGGCTTCCAATTGGCCCATTGTGGGATGGTCCCAACAAACTATGGATATCTCCATGGGCAGCTGACAGGCTGGTGGAAGGCCCCACAGCGTGGTTCCGCAGCACGTGGATGGCATCATCCAGTCTGTCCAAGCGATCCTCCATCCGGGACTGCTGCAAGAGGGACAGCAACAGCCATTACTGAATAAATCCCCGGGCTCTCCCACCACARCAGAGTCTAGCTCGAAGGTATTAAAGACAGAAGATGAAATGTGGTATCAAAATAGTATCAAAAGACTTTGAGAGCACCTACCAGCACTACAAACAAACAGGAAAAAGGAAATATTATCTGGAGATTTTGTTCAAGATAGCATTCATACCACAAATAGGTGGCAGCTTTGAAARTGAAGCTTATTATAAGGTTAATGTTACTCAGCTGCTATATTGCATGAAACGAAAAAAAGGAATTGCTACAAAATAAGCTAATGCAGGACAAGAAAGAATGATCATAAAATCAGCCTCACCGTGCTGGAAACAATTAAGAGAGGCAGTGGTTTTTTGAGAATCTGCATTACAAAAAAAACTGGACGAAACTTCAAGTTATCATTTTTTAAAATGGACCTTCAAACAGATTAGGTATTTCAGAGATAAAAGCGAGTTGTGTTACTGTCAAAGTCTGTCTTAARATTACTTTCTTTTATTAAAAGGAATACCAAAAAAAAACCCGAAAGCAAAACCAATTCTGACACTGCAGCTCTAGAAACTGAAATAGCAGGATGTTGGAGTCAAAAGATGGGTCACCACACTACACTAATCTAAGTTTTTAATGGGGAATCCAAAGGAAGCGTTAATTGAAACACAAAAAGGCACCATCTAAAGTGAAATAGTACCTCACAGACATCCTTTAAGAAGGACATTGCATCTTGCAAATGCTCGTGAAGTTGCTGTTCAACTCGATTTTTCTGGCAAAGTCAAGACAGAACAGGAAGCAAAGCACAGGTTAAGATTAATTCAAAAAAGAGGTGAGGAAACAGCTGATGTGCATGTCAGCAATAAATTGTTAGTCAAGTTAATGCAACAGAGATCTGATTATATTAAGATAAGAAAAAGCTAATATTTAACACTGCAGTTATGTTAGGATTCTAAGATGTACATAACAATTATATTTAATTGCAAAAATATTGAAGAAAAGAAATCTGATTTAACTTATAATTTATTCTTGTTAGACAGAAAAAACCAGAAATTACATCTGTGGAAACTAGAAATATTAAGTAAGTAATCAAAACCTTCCCTCAAATTTTCCCTGTTTCCTTCCCAACATTGTATCGGAAATGTAAGAAGGAAGTCAGTAAGTGAAATCCTCTGCTGAATCCTCAAAAGAAGAAAATTTACAATGCTGTAGATTACTGCCTGTGTGTTTTTCTGTAAAATGTTTAATTAATAAATGAACATTCCCGACAACAAATAATAATTACAAATAAAATGTATTAATACTTCAATAACAGCGTAATGCAAACAAGCCCTAGAGACATCCATTTGAGGGAGAGAGGGGGAAGGACAAGTAAATGCGGAGGCATGAAGTCTTTATCTTTCTCCAGACTGAACTTTAGATAAGAATTAGCTATGGATTTGTGAAAAGGTACCAGAATCTCATAACAGCGCTTTAGCACCAGCTGTCCTCAGCACAGAAGCCTGATGCCCAAGGAACAGATGGTGAAAGACACACCCTGCACGTCTTATATTGTTCAACTGAACAGGCCATTTGTTAGCAAAGAATTCATTTGTAATGCTATCCTACTGTTTCCTTTAATGATATGCAGGATTTATACAAAACCATGCCTTCAACTCCTAAGTAAAAAGTACTATGTTGCTTTCACCAATTCTTACCAAGGAGTGTAGAGAGTTTTCATAGCTGGGAGATGAGGGGGCTTGTCCTCCACTCCTCGACCACTGACTGGCACCTGTCAAAATTGTCTAGGTTAGTGCACAGATTTACACAGCAGAAGTGGGAAGCAGAGACTGTATTTCTCAACATAATTAAACCCAACATATTCTGCATAAAGGTAAGCTAACATATGGGTATACAAAGGAGGATAAATTCCTTCATTCTGCCTTACTGAGGGATAATTTTCATATCCTGGCATCTGCAGGGTTAGATTTAGATCACTGTCAGTGACAGAAGCGGTGACATCGTCTAAGTACTTCAACATTAAAAAGTGGACGAAGTACACACACACCATATTTGAAATACCTGCTTCTGCCTGTGTCACCAAAAAAGACCTGCTGAATTCTTCTTCAGATTCTGTTCAGTATATGAATGTGCATTTTTTATATTGTTAAAATACATAACAGAAATATTTAAAGTCATCAAATAGGCACCAAGTTAAGGAGAACTGGAGAACCATTTTTATGACACCTCTCTAATGAACGCAAAAACTTAAAACAGGATCTAAAAGCTTTATCTAGTCTAGCTGTATACCAYACCATTTTAGATTTAGAAGAGTAAAAATATATCTAAGTCATTCCCATTTGGTATTTCAGATATACTTAAGGTAAATCACAGCAGAAGAATCATTGAATGTGCAACAAATTGACAATTAAATTCATATTACCTATACACTTCAAATTCAAAAACATAGCCATTCTAATCTGACATAAATACACCTAATTATCATGTAAATTTTTTAAATAATTAGATGTGAAATGTAATAACTAATAAAGCAGTACTTTTAACACAAAGCCTGAAGTAGTACAACATGCATTTTTCTCACCAACTAATAATGCATCTTTTATAAAGATACTACATGAAATTCTATGGCCATTAGAGACAGCTTCCTTTCAGCCATACAAATGTAATAATAAAGCAATTACATTAATAAATTATGGATATACAATCCAACGCAGCTCATTAAAGGAAGAGCCTGTGGGCTTGTTCTTTCAATAACAGCCAGAGCTGTGCGTCTGGAAAACTGGGAAAAGGTTTAATAACATTACAGTTCCTTTGTTCAAAGAGCTGCAAGTAGTTACCTTTTAAAGACAAGGTTTTATTTAACAAAAAGAGTGCAGCTTGCATAGCTATTAAAATTAYTAAAATACCTAAATATTTCCTAATTAAAAAAWAATAAAAACCTCCTATTTCATGAAAGTCCAGAGCTGCCATAATTGTGTTTGAATTCTCGTTTAAAATACAAAGAATTCAGTAAGTAAGTTTATAATTACCAACTTTCACTTCACACAGCTACTCTGGGTCTGGACCTGTAGTCTCCGTCTGCATTGCTCTCATTCCTGAACTTGGGAATAATGCTTGTAGTCCCACCTATTTTTGTATAACCATTAATGAAAAAACTATGGAGCATTTTGGTTCAGCATAATGTTCAAATTTTTCCCCGCTCAGAACGCCATTTTTAGAGACAGGACTATGGTCAGGAGCACTGCTGCTATCAGAATTCAGAGTACCACTCCCTGCAGCACAGCAGCAGCTCAGGATTAAGCAGGAAGGTGGCCAGGYGAGCAGCAAACAGACTGAAATCCTGTGCACCTCTTCCGTTTGTTTGGGGGCTTTAACAGAAGAAAGTCCTATTTCTGTAGTGTAAGCCCAGAACAAAACTGTGAGTGGGGCATCTAATGAAGGAGACAAAAAGAAAAGAAGGGAGGGAACAACCAACCCAAGTGTGACCTGCAGCTTTCAGTGACACCTCGGCACCGCCGGGGCTCCTCCCAAGTGGTGGCACTCTGCCTCCATGGCTGCACATTGCCAGATGGCACCGATTTCCTGCTTGCCTCATTCCACTCCCCCTCCTAGAAGTTTGTGCATGAAATCCACCAATTATGTTAAAAAGCATCCTGGCACCACAAGCCCTGCAATTAACAACTGCAGCTTTTAGGGCAGCACCAACACAGCAGCATTAAAAAACAAATAAGCCAGGCAAGTGTTAGGATTTACAGGGGTCACCGACAGCAATCACTGCAGTATTGTTCTTACCCCCAGTCTCCCCAACACTAATCCTCTGGCTCCCCTTTCAAACACACTCAGAGCTGCAGAGGGCTGGCTTTGCATCCTTAGAACCCACCAAACCTCCTGAATGCCTCTGATCCTGCAGAAGGATTCTTAAAATACCAAGGCTCCCACCATTCAGCTCCCTATATAAACTTCACATGCGTGTACACAATCATTAAAACTATGCAAGATGCTCASCTCTGGGCATGTTTATGTAAAATTAGAAATTAAATGAGGGCAGGGCAGGCGAGACACACACTATTGTCTCATAATACTTGGGGGTTTTCACCAAGTCGTTCTCCAAGCTTTTACTTAACTGAATTAAAAAACGTCATTAGTCCTCATTCAGCAACATAAGAGCCAAAGAGTCAGTCATGACCCTACCAAGGTCTCATGACRTTGGTATCTGTCAGTGCTCTCCCTGTTAAACAGAGTACTTCTACCCTAACTCACAATTAAAGCATGGGCAAATTATGACTTAAGCAATCTGTAATACTATGAATGCTAACTAAACAAATACCTAACTGCAAAAGGGGAAAATGACAATGAAGGCTAAAATGCTCCAAAATATATTATTTCGGTACACATAAAACATTTGTTTTATCTGCAATAACTTTTTGGGTCAAGACAGAAAATGGCTACCAGGAGTATAAATAGCAATAAATGCAGTAGTAATTACTTCACATTGTGCTTCACCGTGTTCTTAGTGACTCATCTGGGAATAAAGATAAAAGTCCAGATTCATAAATGAAGGTAATTAACTACTGGAGCAATTTACCAAAGGCTTGATAAATTCTGTATCACTGGAATTAAAGGGGATGGGAGGGTATAAATGTGAAGCAGATGCTAAGTTTGAGCCTGAAAAGGATTTCAGTATTATTTGCTTATGTCTACTACTGTCTTAACCATCAGAATCCAGAATAAGGAACAAAAAGTGCGAATTTTGTACACTTCATACAGGCTGCAACAGGCAAAGACAACAACAGCAAAAGAAAAACACAAATTTTAGTAACCTCAAATTTGTATTCTAAACTCAGAAATTAGCTAGTGCTTTCAYGCTTACAAAACGAGGTGCAGTATCTCATTAGGCAACTGTTGAAAAAAATCTCTTTGGGATCTTTATAATTTTAAATACTTGGAAATGCCAGAACTTCTTTCTTCCAGCCACAAAATATTTTCAATACTTGCTTTGATGTTAAAAAGAAAATAATAATAATTTTCTGGTCTGATCTGCCTTTTCAGTACAACAGAATACACAAAACATTTTTGTCAACTGTAATCACTAAATCAAAAATCCCATTAATCCCATTATTACTCAATTCAACATGGATTATTCAATAATAGAAAAGAAATGCCCAAAGCAGCTGCTCAGGTAAGCCATGTCAGATATTCATTAATCCATTACATACACAGAAAACCAGAGCAGTGTCCATTAAACAGGAGTGAAGCATGAATGATGGAGGCTTTGAGTGACACTGCATATAAAGATATGCATATTCACAGCCATATGATTATGACTGCATTTTGCATGCAATACCTTTACTAATTTATTCATCTAGATTACAAAAGCATTCAGCTAAACTCATTCTGTATCCTTTTTACCTTAAGGTAATTTTATTGTTTTATAAGAAGCACAACATTTACAAAAAAGTGACCAGAAGCCTGCAGGGATGTATTAAAAAACAGAGAACATGGAAACAGACTGTTTAAATGTTAAATAATTTAACAAATTGCACTATAGGAAAGAACAGGGTTAAAGTTACATCATCTTACTTGTAATTCTAGTTCTTTGTTAAACAACAAATTTAAGTCAATGGAGCTTTCACAGTCCTCTCTATATGGAGAACAGCTGTTCAACTTTTACTAGACAGCTGAGGCCACAGTGTCTGTGAAAGCTGCACTAGCACTAATAGCTGTAGGCAGCTGCCCACAGTTCATCTCCACACTGGAATGCTTCTTCCCACATTCACACTACAAACACACAAAGCACAGGTGACAGAGGTGCCTGTAATACACAGCATTTATTTTAAAAAATGCCAGAAATTCTTATCCCAGAGAATGAAAACATTCATGAAATATATGAATGAAAAGCTATCTTGTGTACAAGTTGGATAGTCTCATAGCCTACTATATTTTCATTAGAGGGAACACACATCTGCTGTGTTTGTCACTGAAAGCTGACACAGAGCTTTAATATATAGCTTTAAAAAAAACCCAAATCAAATCAAATCACTCTTCTTTCTCTCCAACAGTGCAAATCTCTATAGCCGTCATATGTATGGTCAGTTAATGCTTCCAAACACTATTTTAATTTGCTAATTTTCAAAGCAAGTTGCCAGGACTCAAGTGAGTGCCCCTAACAAAATGTCTAACAATCTGGATTTATAAATCTTCTTTTGTGCAATGGAAAAATAACCAAAATGCACAAGCAATTATGCAAGGAAGTTAATGCTGACTTCCAACAGGACATTTTCAAAACCACAAACACGGTATTGACAAATGGCCAGTCTGTACCTGTAAGAGGCGATGGTGACCCAACTGGTGTTGATGGATTCGATGGAAAACTACTGCTGGTATGATCAGGAGAATAAATCTGATGACAGACAAAGAGATTATATATCAATATATGTTACAATACACAGGAAAAACGCTGCTAGGATTCTTTTTCATGTTTTAATTGTCACTCTTGATTCTGGATTGATAAAAAATGCAATTTGATCCTTCAATCATAGCTCTGCTTTATTACACTCAAGGYTCTAAAAATGTCCAAAGAACTTTCATTTTCAAGCAGCTGTCCAAATAAGCACAGCCTGTATTTCAYAGTGACACAAGTATAACTGACCTTCCTGCTCATTTAAGAGCAGCAGAAATTACAGCCTTTTTGTCTCTGCAGAGGAACGATTCACATAAGAGTTCACAGTACACAGCTAATTATATCAAACAAAACTTCAGGAAAATGCCAATGAATAATGACTTTCCAAACTTTAGAGAGAGATTTTAGCAGTCAACACGTTATCTGCTAAAAATTAATCCTTCACTAAATACCAAGAAAACATTCAGGCTCTCTTGTTATTGGTACCTACCAAACAAAAAAAACCTTGAAATTTTGTTCCTCTTGCAATGTATTGCAGCACATAACATGCTTCTCTCTTATTTCAGTATCAATTGGCCTCTTGAGATACTAAACTTACAACAATTCTTTTCTTGCTAATAATGAAATTAAAAACTATTGGTAAAAATAGAAGACATAACGCTTAAAGCTTTAATTAAAAATCAAAATCTCAAGACACTGGGAAAATTCATTTTACAAAAGGAATTTAATAGATTTAGAGGCTGACTGTGGACTTCAGAACATATTTTTATAGGTCATCAGTTCAAACCTGTTTTACTTGAGCAGAGACCAGGATTTGTTAGTCATCAGATGGCAGTTAAAAAAATCTTCACTGGCAGTGTGGTTGATGTCTCTTCACACAGACAATATGACATTTCAGCATTTAGCTGACAATAACTTCATTAAGTTCCATATTGTATTTTCTGAACTGACAAAACCAGGACCTGATAGACCACATGCTCCTTCCTGGTATATTGTACTTTTCCATTAGAAAAGACCATCAGTTCCCTAATGGAAATGCTTCCTCCTTTTCATACATGCTAGAAAGGAAATATATTTAGAGCAAACTACCTCATACTACCGGAGGAAATTCATGCATTGTACATCAGCATAAAAATAAATCTTGGGTGTCAGTATAAGAACTGCAGAAAGTTTCAGACAGATAAGATACAGAAAATTAAAATAAAGTCAAAGGCCACAAAGTTTTCTCTGAAACTGCTCATTTTCCACAGGCATACCTGCCAATTTTATTTTGCTGTATTTTATAACAGGGAAAATCTACAGTACAGCAAAGCCCCAACTAAAATACGAGGTCAGAATTCATTCTGCATGCAGTCCCTGGCTGCTGTGCTGTTAAATGACCAATGATGAACAACCCTGACACCTTCTGCCAGGCTTAAACGGTAACATGACTCATTTTACTGCAACAAATGAGACTCCTCCTCCTATCAGTCATGGTCCATTCCAATCAGTGGGGTGCCAATATGCCAGGGTCTAATGAAAAGGCTCTTAGACAAAAGCCGCACAATTGAGAGCCTGCAGAGCCAAACCTCGGAGCTGTTAGTCCAATTTTTTAAACACTACAGTGTACATTTCAGTTAGGCTTTGTTATGTTAATGTTATTGAGTCTAAAGCAACAAAGAAACTTAATTCATGAATTACTTTTAGAAGTCAACTTCCCTACATTCTCTTTTCTTTTGTGGAGAGACCAGTGGCTATTTAACTACCGAGAAGGTACAAAGGCCTTTACCCCAGTGCTGAGGTAGGAATCAAAACATAAGTTATCACAAAGAGGTCTGATATAATCAACAAAGTTAAACAGTCCTCCTGTTTGATCTCCTCTAAATTAAAGACCAAGTGTTTTGATTTGGCATTAGGCAATGAAATAAACCAGATGTTTCTCCTGCCATATAACCCTCCATGGGCACAATCTTAAAGGGTTATTGTTTGGCAAATGTTCAGGGAAACACATTAGAAATGGCACGAATACCCAGATTTTCTTTTCTTTCTATCTATACTAGTTCATTATCCAAACTAATGCATAATCCACAGGGCTTTGGGAACTTTGTGTAAATACTTTCATGTACAATTCTCTTTCTTGCCTACCCTGAGATTAAGACCACAATTATCCAGGCTTAAACCTAAAATAAAAGAACCTTTGCAAATGTATTATCTGGCCTTACATGTTTAATCACATACTATTCTGTATGGTCTTTAATACCTAAACTGAAGAACAAATGTCGTATCCTCTGATGTTTCACACATGAAAGGCCTATTGTGAGATGTACATCAACAGAATTTTAGAACTAGAAATTCCACTCAACAGTTGCAGCAGCAGCATTTAAAGCCAAAACAGAAAGAAACACAGTGGCATCTTAGGGGGGAAAAAAAGGCACGCCAATCGCCGTATTCGAATAAAACTTTGTTCAAACAGAAAAATATTCTTGATTTCCTAGCTGTCAAAATTCATGTGTGTCAGCTTCACCTGCAGGAGAGCCCAGCTCCCTCCTGGGCCAGCCGCAGCCGCGCTCTCGCAGAGGGAGCGCAGGGAGTGTGCTGGGTGCGCGTGCTGCGGGGTGCGGGGGAAGCAGATGGATGAGGCGAGGGATTTGAAGTGTGCAGACTATGGCATGCACTGATAGAGCAGATGGAATGCATCACCATCAGCTATGACAGAAATGATTTATGGAATGACCTGGCTGCTCCTGCCAAGCAACAACACGGGATGACAGAAACAAGTTTCTATGACAACCAGAGCCCACCCACCAGTTAGATTAAACATTTCTGCCCTGACTTCCACTCGCAATATATTTAGTTTTTCCTCAAAACATCAGCCTGGCTTTCTCAGCTAGTGACTTGGACAAAAATACCTGAAAGGAGGAGAAAATCATTTAGAAAAGGAGAGCAGTGGAAAATGTCACAAAGTCCCGCAGGTCTAACTGGCCAGYGTGTCAGACTTAACAAGGAAATCTTGTTCCGGCTGCAGAACAGCAGACACCCAAATACATCTGCAGAGCAGTGAGCAGCCTGCAGTATGYGAGCACTGCCATTTCTAGCAGGCAAAACCACCCCAGCTCTTTTCTGACAGGTCTCAAACAGACCAAAAGGGAGCGTTAACTGCCCTCTGGACTCCCAAATTGTTATCTACTTGCTGAATCCCTGAAAGCAACAGGGACATTTTTCTCCTCAAAGACAGTAGGTCAGAGTTCTCCCTCCCAATATGGACATTACAGACATTATCAGATCTGGTAATCTTTTAACATATGACCCTCTGAGGGATACAAGGGTAACAGGATCTGCATGAATATGCACATTTGCATTCACTGGTATGAGGTGAGGGATGCAGAACTCAACACAGGGACGGTCATTTAGGGCTGCCAAGTTTGCTCCATACAAGAAATACAAAGTGCTTCCCCAGCCACCATTCCCAAATCTGAAATTTCTGCTGCTGTGTATCAATTACTCTTTTATAAAAAGTACATCTGATTGTACTAATGAAAAATAATGAGTGTATGCATGCATATGGAAACAGAACTTACAGTAGATTGAAGATACTTGCCATGTTTTACATTATTCCAACAGGAGTTAAAAGTTTAAATTTATGCATATAAACCATTCTAAAGGCTCTTCCATAGATTATAGCTATACAATACAGCATTCAAAACCTCTCAGTTTTCTAAGGCCACTGAGAAAACATTTTAAACCTTGAAGCAGGATCTGCTCTAAGACTATTGTTAAAAATATTTGACTTCACCTACAACACTACAGAAAAAAAATTTTAAATCAACTTTTTGTGATTATCTTTTACTTTGTCTATCTTTTACTTTGTCTAACCAGCTTTTTAAACCAGATCTGCCTTAAATCTTTTGATCACCTGAAGAAGTAATTCAGAATGAGTATTCTTCAAATAAAAGCATTTTCACTTGCATTTAAAAAGGGCATTTTTCTAGTATAAGAAATTGCATCATAGTATATTGTCTTGCCTTCATATGTGAAAATTCCTGATTKGATATTATCAAATGAATGACACATAAATAATGGATTAAAATATGCATTTCAGATCTGAATATTCTAACTGCTACTTACAGATGCCAATGCCTTTCCAAGTGCATCACCTGTCTGTGAGCTTCCAGCACCATTTCCTCTGTTTCCTGTAATAAGGAAAGTAAACCCAACACTTATTTTTAAAGTTGAAATTTTATTTACTTTTATTATTTTATCTATCACATAGAGTTGAGCAACCACTTTTTAAATTGATTTTCTGAGGAAGTCAGCATCAATAGAATCAGTTCTCATTAGACTTAAAAATTTAATTAAAACAATTAGATTTACATTTAGATGCTCTTCTCTTAAAAGTCAAACACAGTACCACTGTGATAACTTAAGGACCAACAAGTGAAAGTAGCTAGAAAAAGACAAATTATTTTCTTGGATCATCGTCTAATTTTAATGAAATATGAAAAAGAAAATCAAAATCAGAAAATTACATTATTGCAGCTTATTTCTAAACTGCTATCACTGAAGTGCTGGAAGTTTAATTAATTCTTAAAGCCAAATTCACAGAATAGTTMCTTGAGTCTCCTTGGTCCCCCTGCTCTAACTCCCTGCGTTGTGCTCTCATCTTTAGTTTCAGAAGTCCCTGAAAAGCTCTGATGCACCAAGCTTTCTGTCTCCCCTGCTCTCAGTTGCATGTCAGCAGCTTTGCGTGCCCTTTTGCTCCACACACGATTAAGCCAAGAGGAAGTCTGAAGCCCTGCCAATTGGAAACACAGAGAGGAACTGAATCCTCAGAAATATCTGCTCTGCTGTAGAAGACAGACCCTTTAAAAGCAAATCTTCTTTCTCCAATTATCAACTTCTAAAGCCAAAAAATGTATTGAATGTGAATGTAAGCCATTCACATCAGAAATCTAAATAATGCAACGCTCACTGTTTCCAAGTTTGTGACAAACTTGGATCTTCCAGCCTGAATTTCCCATGCAGATTCACTAACTGGGTTCTGTTTAAAGATCTTGGTCTAAAACATGTTCCCAAATCAAAGCTAGCATAGTCACCCTAACTAAATTCCACTTCCTTAAAATGAAGCTAAGTGCAAACCCTATCAAATCGACAAGGAACATCTACAAGCATTTAACTTCTACAGCTGTATCTCAAGACGAGCAAATATGTGCAAGGAACAGATGAACATCCTGCATTTCTTGCTTCCTAGGTGAGCACAGAGGAGGCTAAACCAGCCACCATACTGGCTACTCTGTAATCTCTAAAACTGTTAAGAGAGGAATTTACGATGCACTTTATCAACCTCCCCTTGGAAGCAGCCTTCCTGCCTTTCTCCAGAGCAGCCCTGCAAACTTCAGTGCCAGAACTGCCTATACGGGCACCCACATGTACTGAACTACRGAGGGACAGTGGCCATTAAGTCACACACATCCGGTCCCTGAGCACAGGTTTGACTGTGAAAGCAAATAAATGGGAAAGTCTTAAGCTGACTGAAAAACAATTTGCCTTACGTCAGCCATCCTGAGGACAGAAATATCACTGCGGTGAATTTTTCCTGATCTACAAGCATGCCATAAATTAAATCTTACTAATTTTGTGCGTCATGCAGTCCTAAATCTCATTTTCTTGTAAAATGAAAAAAAAATCAGAAAGAACTTTTTACCCAGAATATTATCTGATCCATTGACAGGTGGAGTGTGTGAGGCAGCTACGTAAGGTGAACTGCTGGTACTGCCACGATGGAAGCTGGACATTGGAGGAAGACTGGCATTTATATCTGTAGGTGAGACTGAATGTGGGGGATAGCTCTGGAGAGAAGAGAAGCAGACATAAGACATTAAGTAGTCCTAAAATAAATGTTGATATTTCAAGATACCAAACATGTAACACCCAGCTCTTTATTAGAGTACAAAGGGACACATTCAACGTCTGAACCAACCACTACTGGCCACAGATTTTTATTTATACAACAGACATAACTAAAAGGACATAAATCTAATAATACACAAAGTTTGTGATTTGTAACTGGGTTTTTAACTGACATATATGAGCAGCAAACGAGAAGTTAATTCTCATCAGCTAGATCTCCATACACAACTACAGATTAATGTGTGCTGAGTCTTACCAAACGGTCGTGTGTGTGCAGGCTGCCGTAACTGCCGGACTGGGACATGTGGGAAGAGGAACCTCCAAGCATCCCACCATAGCCAGGCTGGCTCATACCATTGGATGAACTCCAGAGGTCAGAAGAATTGTGGGTCCCATCTTTTTTTGTAGTATTTTTTCAGTAGAAGAGAAAACAAGAAAAATACATTTAATGAAGAATATTAATTTCTCTGTTCCTTTACAGATTATTTGAAACAAATGCAGAATTCAGTTATTGAGACTAATATCAGTGGGGAAATGATAACCAGTTTATACTGTATCTTCTATTTTCATACCACCACACTGTTGCTATATTTATTTTTAAAAAACCAAAGAAACAACAGAAGCTTTATAGCTGAAATATAATCCAACCACAGCTGACAAAATACCACGCACTTCTGCTAATTACACAGACCTCAGCAAGGCCAGATTTAAATCAAGAGTGTTGATAAAAAGTCCAGACTGAAAGAAATAATAAAAAAGGAGGTGGAGGGATAAGAAGTTTGGCCAAACAGAACTCATCATAAACATACACTGCAAAACATCTATTTACCTAAAACAAGCAATTTATAGTCTAAGATACCCCAGAACTACAAAAAYATAAAAACATTTCAAAATAGCAGATTTAAGTAGCTGAAATGACTACATTACATAAGCCTCAGCCTGTGTGTCAGTGCAGTTTCCCTTCCCTTCTGTAGCACAAAGTGAAGTGCTCTGTGAATTCCCGTTCTGAGACACTGAGCTCTCAATGTGCTCCAAACCCTCACCAGACTGCGGCATGAGCTAATTGTGTGACGTGAGGCTGAGGAAATGGATTCTGCTCTTGTTTCGTTCAGTGCAACCCCCTTTTTTTCTGGCATGCTGGATATACAAGCATTTGAGAACATAAGACTGTTAGCTGATATTGTACAGTCAAATTCCAGAAGAGTCAATAAGCCCTCACCTCATTTTTCTCTATCACTCCAGTGTGCTGCTCTGAAGCCCCTACAAATCAAAGGATGGGAATTCTGTCCATCTGGCCTGGTGTGTAATCCCTTTAAATTTCAGTCAGCAATTAATGTCATGAGAAAAACTTTACATCAACAGACAGTTCCCTTCATCTAACTGTGTCAAAAGTATGTAAAACTTAACCATAGGCTCTAGCACAATATGCTCTCTTTACACTTCTCCATTCACCCAGTAAAACGGTGTCTGACTGCAGATTTCTGCCTAAAGGACAAGCGACATTTTACCCACCTTGCATAAAGAAAGTGCTTGCAAACATACTGCTTGGTGGCTTAGGAGATGGGTAACTTGGAGATTCTCTGTTGAAATCATCAGAACTCGGGGATGGTGCATACACCTACACATTGGAGTGCAATAAAAGCAGGTTAGCCATAACTGGGTGTCGTGCATAAAAAAAAACCACAACAGCACACAGATATAGAAAGAAAAAGCACAAATAAAAAAAGAACAGTGTAGCAAGCCACAGCATTTGTTGCCCTTGTTTTATTTGCTTTTTAGCAAGTTGCCACAGTACAGAGGAGCTACAGTAGAATGATCCTAACAACACACTTTCTGGTGTGCCAACTCAGCCAGGTGGCCTGATAAAAGCCTGAATGCTGATTTTGCTTTCTAAGTACATGACTCGCACAGACTTGTTGCTCAAGATAAAAAAGCAAGATAAAACAACTGGGCCCCAAACAAATTTTATTTTAAAACAACTGTATGCCTATTTGAATATTTAATTAGCTGGCATCCCAACAATCAGAAAGAAAAGAACATCTAGTGACAAATGGAAAGGTTTTAATGCAGYCGTTTTATCATCCATTCAGAAACTCGCACGCCTTTGGAGAGCCATCAGAAACACACGCATGCATGTCCTCAGGAATAATCTTAAAACTGCAACAGCAAGCACGTAATTTTCACACTGGCCTAGCATTAAAGAAAAGCAATACTATTGTTTTTTCAGTGTTAACACACCAGTGGAATGCCCGTTCTCAACTTGTGAGCAACAAATATTCTTTTCAAGTTAAAAACGTAAGATGCCAAATAAACATAATGACTCAAAGTCTTTCACTGCAGCAACTCTAAGAAGAAATATAAAGTGTATTCAGGAATAAGTTCAGTAAAATGAACAAGGGCCAGTATTCACAGAGTCGAGGACTTTACCCATAAGTAGTTGTTCTATACCGAATATTGCAATGATTAGCATGTGCTAAAGATAAATTAAATAAAAAGCAAATCAACATATATGACAGCAAAAAATATAAAAAATGTAACATCAAAACTGGAGCATTTTTTTCCTATGAAGTAAAAACTGTGGTATTTTTAACTGTTTATCTTATTTGTTAAATACAGATGACTTCATAAATACATATATGATGAATAATTTCACAACTTTAAAGCTTATATAATGCAACTTRAAAAGTGCACTGTGCCCTAACATTCAAAAGTGATTATTCTGATCCCCTCCTATGCACGTACAGACACACATATGTTTCTACGGCAYTCACAACTCTCCCTGGTCTGAGATGTTGTTTACCAAGCAAGAGAAGGGCCAGGAAAACCAAGCCAACCAACAAAAAAGCCTAAGTTCCCCTAAAAAAAGAACCATTGTCCTCCCAGAGGCGGACTGTTCTGATAGGGACATTGAGGATAGTGAAGTGGGCAAGTCCCGCTCCATTTGCATCCCAATCCCCCTCCTCCCGCTGCCGAACGCTTTTGCAGCCCTGCTGTTGTGGGAACAAATGGCCGGGATGTGCCTGAGCCAGCGCCTCTGACATCACCCGCACCCAGGCACTGCGCCCTCGGCCTTGCTCACAGCGGCACCATTGCAGCTAAACTCTGCGATTCCACAATGGTGGAACCAGGACAAGGGCACAGCCGTCGGGACGAGCCCGGGAATGAAAAGGGCAGCAGGTAAACAGACACCTGGTTAGGAGAAGTCAAGTGGAAAACTCTAAACTTTAAGCTACATGCTTGTTTACCATTGGTTTTTATTGAAAACAAATGAAATTTTTTTCGGAAAGCTGCTCAATATTTTACTCGAAATTCTTCAGTTTATGGAATAGACATAAAATAGAGATGCTTACCAGACCTGAGTGACAGAATGACAATACATCCTGAGCAATGTTCGCAGTACATATGTATTTACTCTATATGATGAATGCATGTATATTCCATGCCTGGGACATATTTTAACAGAAATGTCACTCTGTCAAATTGTAAATACTCGCACTCATAAGACTGCAAACATATTAGGTAAAACTGGGCTTAATTTACAAGTTCTCTGTTATGCAGAATAACACAGCATATGCTATAGCTGATGGATAATCTATCACTGTCACAGGACAGCAGTGGAAACAAAGCTTTATGACATTTAGCACTGCCATGGAGATGTACACTGATTAATGCGAAGTCACCTACAGTGACGAATACTACTTCTTTTAAACTGCAACGTTATCTACGAGATTTGTAAATACAAGCTTCAGACAGAAATGTTAACACTTTACATAATTGGGTGATTTATAAAAACTGATTAAACACTATCTCAAAAGGGGAATTAAAAACTCCTACAAATGTATAATTTACAAATATGTATGTACAAGTCATTAACATAATAAAAATGTTATGAATTTTATAAACGTAAAAGAGGCCGTTCCAAACAGCTACATGAAAGTCTTAGCACAGACACATAACTTCATATAGTTTCTGCTTGTTTTGGTATCTTAACTATAGCTTGCAAAAACATAGCTGCAATGTTATGAAGCTGCACTTGTGCCAGTCTAGATTTTTCAGATCAAAGGGTTCTTGCGGCAAAACACAACTGATGTGGTCTCAAAGACTTCATTAACTCCAGATGTGGGGAAATAGCCAGCCAATTCCACAAAAGGAGCGAGTCTCTTTTAGTTACAATCAGAACTACCCACAAATTAAAACCAGGCCTCTGATGTCATCTGATCACCTGCAGATGAGCGCCGGGTTTTTTCTGGTTAATGACCTAATCATAATTTTTGTGTTCTGTTACTACAAACAAAATTTAAAAGCAAAGGAGAAATTTTACTAAAATTAACCCAAAGTTTATGAGATGCAAAATACAAAGGTTTTAAATAATAAAGTTGACAAAAAAGATGAAATTTTATTTTTAAGTGGGGAATGCATCAGGGCAAGCGGCCAGCTCGCTCTGAAAGACCCGCAAGCAGTGGGACCCCTACCCAGCCAAACGTACCCCGGGCTGCTGGCATGGCCGTGCAGCGGCTCCCYGGTAGGACTTGGTGTCCTACTTAAAGGGCTTTCTCTTCTGCAACAGCTGAGTAAGGCAGTTAAAAATATGACGTGGGTGCTCAAGACRGCCTCTTTTAGCTATTAAACTGATAACATTGACATCCAGGAGGCATCAAACCAGTTTTTCCTGGCTGACATTCCCGCTAAGACAAGGAAGGAATACTGTTAAAAGGTCAGCCTGTTTGCAGYCTCCTGGAAGAGGGCTGTCTTCAGCAGGTAGAAGAGGAGCCCATCTTTAATCCCCACRAAAGCACTGTGCCCAAAGGCACCGAGCGTGCCTCCATGCTGACAAGCAAAACACTCTCCCATTATGAATGGGAAATTCCCTTCCGATAAACGCAAGCCAAAACCAGTTTTTTACATGACTTATCAAGTCTTGGACTCAACTTTTTTGGAGCTGTGCTAATATATACATCAATCCTAATGCTGCAGTGCTCCTGAAGGGCTGATAGCCTCCGCTGAGGCAAGCAGGACAAACGGGTTTCAGAGGACATCAAGTCAGAGACCCACATCAGTCTCTCCTGAACCCTGAACTGGTTTACATCTCTCCAGCAGGAAAAGAAGGATGACAACTCAGATTTCTTTATCTGGGGTAGTGGTGGGGCCTGACCTCAGAGCTGAGGAGACATTAGCTGTACAACATCAGATTTTTGATTTGGGTTTTTAAAAAAATTTGTTTGATTTGTTTAACCAAAACAAAAACATCATCCCAGTTCTGAAATCTGCCTTGGTGATTAYCACAGGTAATGAACACTACCATGAAACGTATATGGACCTAATATATCTAAAACATTTCAAATATTACTCATTGTTGCTTCTGTTCACTAATACAAGCACCAATAACTTCAACAGTAATTTGAAGATCTGGGTTTACCAAATTTTATGCTACGTAAAACTTCCAAGTCTTGTTCTATAAATGCATTTAATAAATATAACACTTGGAGTCCTGTTGGCATCCATCCTCTCAGGCAATTTTCCTGTTTCAAATTCTTAAATATTTATCAATGTTTAATATTAATGTTAAAAGCAGATTAAAAAACCAGCAGTGAAGCAACCAAACTTACTTCCGATGAGCTCATGCTATCTCAAGACCAAGGCTCCCATCACACACACTGTTTATGAAATTATGAATTATGTTACTCATTTAAGCATAGTTATTAGCAATTCTTGGAAGTTCAGGAAAATATTTGTCAAGCTGTTTGAGACAGAATTTTTTGAAACCAGTAAAGATGAATAACCTATTCTGTAGCTTGTAAACTCTGCTAAGTAGCCTATCTGCATTCCATCAGCATCAGTCATGCAAGTGCGCACTGATGAATGATTTGTACATGTGGCAGAACTTTACACACTATTATCTGCAGGTTTTGCAGCAAAAGCTAATTTTGCTGAAAGGCAGTTCTAGGAAAAGGAAACTTGTTTTCATGTTTACTGTATTTCTGACAAAATCATATACTAAAACTTGAGGAATGTATAATATTAACTATAGTTTTCCATGTTCCTCTTTGCAGTAAACAGCAGCTTCAAAAAAACCCAAACCCAACCTAACCCAAGACCCAGTCTAAATTCTTGTCTAACTAATATTTAAGCAAGATGATAAAACAAAAAGCCCTAGTGTACTAAGTCAGTATCACCACATCCTCAAACATACTTTTGTTTCCAACACCAGGTATAAAGGTCCATGTATTTAAAAAACCCTTCTCATCATCCAAAACGAAAATAAAAGACCCCTTTAAGAGAACAGTCCTGTCTGCAAATCAAACCATATTTTTTAAGGATGGTATAAAATTCAAACTTCTTAGAGTAGCTAAACTGAATTCCATCTTAAATAAATGTTTATGCAGTTTAGGCATGCTATACATGCCTATTTGGGTATTTTTGAAATGCAGAACCCCACTGTAATGATACATAGCACAAGCACTTCCTAGCTTCTTCCCTAGGGAATGACAAWTTTAAAGTCATGTTAAAAAGCAAGAGACAAATTTAGCAAAAATCTCAAATTCAGTATAGAGAAACCTTTTGGCCTGGTTTGTTTTATTATTATTATTAGTTTTTATTTTTATTGTAGTGTGAACTAGAGAGGGAAAGAAAAAGAAGGTAAGGCAGCAAAAACAACATTAGGAAGAAATATGTGTTTATATAGTGCTTGAAGATTCTTTTTATGTTTTATTTCCTAAGCAAAATCTCTTCACCACACTCTTCAAATCATGCTGTCACTAAGGGACACATGTAACTATGTCTTCAAAAATCCCTGATTGAATTCAGATTTTTCAGGAAACAAAAACCAGAACACTTGAAACTACTCTGCCTGTTTCTTAACCTGTTCCCCGTATTTCAGAAGGTTGCTCAAGCTACGGGAGGAATCCCCAGCACCAGCAGTGCCTCCAGAAACACGCAGCAGCGGATGCAGGCCATCTCTTCCGCTTGTCCCTCTGCTCTCTGAAGCCACTCTCTGGTCCTGCACCTCCAGCACAAACTATTGTATTTCTCCAGGCAGACCTTGCTGTGCACGTGCTGAAGGAAGCCAAGGCAGGGAGCAAACGGGGCGTGTTCCTCCTTGGWGTGCGCCTTCTGAGAAATTCAGAACTGCCCATCCAGCACCTGAGCCCTTCCCTGGCTGCTGTCATGTGCCCAAGGAAATGGACAGAACCTTCACTTTAAAGCATTAATAAAGCTTGTTGCAGACGAGACACCCTTCTGGCAGGAGACCACTGCTCAGCAGACTGGCAGTTCRACCCAATGGAGTGGAGCAGGGAAAACTCTCTTGGGCTGATGAATTGTAACCCATCGTTTTTCAGTGGGATGGGGAGGGGAAAGAAAAGAGTAGGAAACAGAAAGAAATAAAAATCCAGCTGACCAGTGTTTACTACCTCTCTCTTTATTCAATGTCCACAGCCGGGTACCCCTAGAGATTTTCCAGATGATCTTATATTTGTACAGACTCACAAATGTTAGCTTTGACCTTGTGTAAGTTGCTGTGGGCAGCATATGGTACAGAACAGCTTTAATTGTACCTTCCTCCCTGTGTACTAGCTGGCCCAGTACTAATAAAAGCGAAATTGAATCTTAGCACCTGGTTGCTCCAAAATTTACAAACCAAAACCATTTTACATGGACGTTCGAAGCCTGAGTCCACTCCTGCCTGCAGAACAGGCACAGCCAGGCACGCTGCCGTGCCAGCTGAGCATCGCGCAGGATTAGCAACGCGCGCTCTGCCCCAACGCTCAGTAACGGCCGCGGGAGCGGCAACTGCTCCCCTAAAAATCCCCAAACACACCCAGCTCTCCCCACACTCTGCGCACTTGCTCATCTGTACACGTGCTCATCAGCAACGTGTTTATAAAAAGCTTTTTACACTCTCAAAATTCTGAAGGAAAAGAGTATTTTCTCAAAAAATATCCCAGTATAAGCTAGTTCACGAAAAAGCAAATCACAACACACTGCGTATATGCAAAATACCTAAATCTCCTGACTCTTTTTTTGTCCTTTTTAAATAGGCATTGTAGAAATCTACTGTAAAAGACRTAGGTTCTCTACCTTGGAGAAGGGCTCAATCTCAGCCTATGACGAGAAAAATAAATATTTATTTAATAATAAAATGTACATAGACTGGTATATTAAAYCAACCCATAAAATGCACAAAATAAAACAATAAACTGAATATACTCACAAATCTGTTTTCATATTAAATAGTAGTAATAGGTGATATAAAATAAAATATAATCTTTTCTTCAAAAATTATTTATTTTGGTGATAACTGACRCATTACTGCATTGTCATCTATATTAAAATGATTCTACAGTACATTTAGAAAAGAAATAACCTATTTCTATACTTTTAGGTGAACTGAAAWCAGTGGAAATCATGCAAGTCTATTTTACTTTTAAACAGAAAGATGGTATTAGACTTCAATTAAATATCATTTCGGAACTGKTCCACTTCCTAAAATCTAAATGAAAAGGTCACAGTGAATGACAGTGTGCTTAATGCTGTATTAGTTAAAAAAAAAATGAAATAAAATAAAACCACAAAAAGACATAATTTACATTTGTGCTATTATCTCCACCTAAACATTTCTGCAGCTTTATTTTTAATGGAGATTAGTTACTTGGAATATTTCGGGGGCTGAGGTCTGCAGCATGGCTTTTGAGTGAAAGAGAAGATAAAACTTTATTGATAGAAACAATTTTTAAGTATAGTTGTAATTTTTTTCCCTAAAAGCTCTATACGAAAATGTTGTAAGCTTTCCTTAAACTGAGAGTATTTTCTATATGTCAACAGGTGAAGGGCAAAAAAGAAACAAAAAACCCCCAAACACAACAACAACAACAAAAGGCTATGTCTAGTGCAGTGCAATTGCTTTATTTTCTTTATGAAACAGATTAGGTCTTTTTTCTTTTTGATTTAAAGGGGATTCTTGAAATTCATACTTTTTTCCTATAGCACCTATCACACATAACAGTAAAATTTCAGTCCTCAGCAATGGATTTGTATTAAACCACTACTTTTTACTTTGATGTGTCCTTCCTAAAACAAAGAAATTTTAAAAACTGAACTTGTTCTAACAGTAAAAGCCTCTGATTTATATTTCACGCTTTAATATATGTGTCAGCCCTCACCRAATCTCCTATTGGGCTGCTCATATCCTTGGTTTTAAGCATAATATTAAGCTTTGTTTTGGCTTACAGATTAAAGAAACTGAAAAGAAGAAAATATTTTTAATCAAAAGTTTACACATTTTCTACATGTGATTTCTCACTTAGTTTGTGAGTAAATAAATCAGATTTTATAAACATTAGCAGGTATCGAGGAATGCCAGCACCTAAAATCTAATCCAATGATCTAAATAAAAATCTCCTACTTGAACAATGAGCTTCATGCTAGCAACCACTAATTTATCAGACAGTACAAATAAAAGTACCAAGACACCAAAATTAGGGTATGTACTGTTCTCTCACTGTAGAAAGGTTCATACAAAGATTTGGCATACACACCAAGAGGCRTGCTTCAAAAACTAACACAAAAACCAATCCCACGACTCCACATAACCTCCTTATGTATATTTAAATTAGTAATTTAGGCAAACTTGCAATATTCCTAGGAGAAACAGTGGTAAACGTTACTAAGATGTCTTTTTAAAAAAAAATTAAATAAAACCTTGGGCAACATGATATAGGATGATCATATGATTTGTCATCTATTTACTAAGTTTTCAAGCTCATAAAGGTCACCTCTGACCCATAACAGGCACATGCTATCAATTTTCAACCATGCCCTCCTACAGTACCAGCACTTCCATCTACTATATGCCTGGAAATACTTAATAAGATCAAAGCCTTTTTTCCTGCTACAAGAACAAAGAGAAATGTTGTAATAGAGTGATCTGCGCTCTAGAAAGAATAAAATCAAAACTCCATGCAAGTTATATTCCCTTTGCTTCAGGGGTATTGTATAGTTAATTTTACTTAAGTCTTATATATATCTTCACATAAAACTTCAAACAGATTGTTTTAGCCTAGGAGCAGACATGAAAGAAAAATCATTTCATATTTGAAAGACAGCTGGCATTTATACCAAAGGAAATGAAATAGAGACCAAGCGATTTTACTGATTCCTCAACCTCTCCCTCCAGTGTCTTTGCTGTTATTCAAGAAGCTCGTACACAGCGTTTTTTATGAATATAAAGATTCATATTTTAATTACCACTGAACAAAAATCTTGGCAAAAAAAAGTTTACTAATGAAAGCAAAACTCACACAGGCTCACGGGAGGTGGACCAGCAATAAAGAAACAAACAAAACAAAACAAAAGCCACAAAAAAAGATCAGTATCAGCATCTCCCCTTTTCCTACTTAATACTATTTTTATAACAGAAGAAAGCCAAAACCACATACAACATAAACAGACTGGAAGAAACACACCGTTGTTAATTTACCACCGTATGCTAATTTTTACACACAAAAATCAGAACTGGTGTTCTAATTTAAAAGAYAGAACTATCTACCACGAAACAGAAACACCTCGTCCAACTTCCACTAAGTTCAATCCACAGAGACGAGATTTTTTTTCTTCCCYCCCTCTGGAATCCGCATTCCCCCCTCCCGCCTTTCAGGAACATTTGATGATTCCGAAGTCCCGCGGCGAGCGCCCGGCGCGGGCAGGGCAGCGCTGGCGGCCGGCCCGGTGCGCGCCGCTGCGCGGGGCTCGGGCCGCCGGAGCCGGGAGCGCCGCACACGGCAGCCCGCAGCGCTCGGGAAGGGCCCTGCTTAAAAACAAACCCGAAACAACCCCGGCCAAACCTGCGACCCCCAAAGAAAAGGCGCGGGCACGCAGGAACACAAACTTCGGCGGSTCTTGCGCGGCCGCCCGTCCCCCGTGGCACAAAGCAGCCCTCCGCCCCAGCCCGCTCCCCTCAGAGCCCGAYCCGCGCCCCCGGGGAGCTCCCGCCCCAGCGCTGCCGGGGCCCCGGAGCGAACTTGCGCGAGYCCGGCGCGGCGGCCCCGGACAAAGGCGGCCCCTCACCGTCTTGCCGTTGTAGTAGTACATGAGGGAGCTGCTGCCCACGCCGGGCACGGGGTAGGCGCAGTACATGGCGCGGCTGGCGCGGGCCGGGCTCAGCGCGCCGCCTCCCGCTCCCCACGGCATCCACCCGCCGCCGCGCACATGGAGCGCTCAAAGGCGGCTTATGCAAAGCAGGACTGAACCATCTCCGGCCGGCGCGGGGGTTGGGCGCGGGGGGCGCGCCAGCCCCCGCTCCGCGCCCCGGCCCCGGCCCCGGGAGGAGGCGCGCACGGGCCCGCGGGCGCTGAGGGCTCGGCACACGCAGCCCTACGCGCCGGGGGCCGCAGGGAACCCGCACATGGGCACGTCCTGAGCCCTGAGATAATCGTCTGCTTTTTGTTTTAATTAAATTAGAGCACTTGTGGCCGTGCAGACGCTGCTCGATGCAGCTCCAGCCACACGGCCATCTGGCTCTGTCTAAAGTTGTTTCCAACTTTGGCAAACGTTTCCCAAAGGCGCGGGGAGCTGCTGGGAGCGAGTCCCAGGGGACAGCACGAGCACCCCGCGCACCCGGGCCCCTCCGAGCAGGGCAGGATGGGGCAGGCAGTGACCCTGACACAGACAACACCTATAAAAGGTGTTGGGTTAAAAAAAAATAAATAAATTCATGTAAATATTTTCACTGTATGGAATCATCCAACATCTTTAAGACGGGGTACACAAACTAAAAGGAAGGATTCTCTTGGAAACACGAGTCCAGGGTCCCTTTATATTGTATAATACAGTTTTGTATGAATAAAGCACACATACGTGCCCACWCAAGACAGGGCAGAGAAGGGAAGAGGACCTCAACAACTTTGTCACATCACAAAATCTTGAATTATTCAATACAGCAAACAGACTGCAACTTCCGGCACAGAGATCCCTCAATATTTGCACACTAYCAATGCCTGGTAGGCCTTTTCACTTTCTTCACTGAGCAGGGGCATTAACTAACATTAACTCTTAATGGGGCGTACAGTTTTTTTATTTTCTACAAGTGAACCCAGCTGGTTATTAACTGAGCTTCTGCTAAGTCACATACTGACTTCAATCCAGGGAAAAAAAGGTTAACATTCAACCACGTTTCTCCACCTCCAGTTGTGTCTACTGCCAATGCTGTGAATTCTCCCTGCCTTCCTCCTGACAAAAGCAGGAAAATATTTCAGGATAAGGAAAAAAAAATGGGTAAAGTTCAATTCAGCCATTTACAGGGAGAGAAAGCAAGTTGCAGAAGTCTGGTTCATTCTGCCAAGCACCTCCTGTGTCAGTGAAACCCTCTGAACTAAAAAGATCCACAAGGGTGATAAACTGACTGCAGCTGAATACTACAATCAGATAAAAATCTCTGTGTAATGTCCATTATCTCAGGACATAACTACTGTAATGTCTATAAATATACAGAATATATAAACGCTGACAAAAAATATTCCCATCTCAAGCTTCAAATGCTTTTTCAGTGAACTCTTCCAGTCAATTAGACTACTGTGCTCAGAATATGTTGGCAAATACATCCTGAAGTTTCCATCTGCTGAAGAACACTTGCRTTTTTACTGCAAGTCAAACTACACATCCAGAACTGTTTAACTATGCAGCAAAGCTAATGATATCTGAACCAAACTCCTCTCCAATACAAAAGGCGTAGCAGCAGCAGCTGCAAAAAAGAACATCACTATACTGCAGACTATTAAATTGCCAGGCCTGCAGAATGACTGGCGGCTTCCTCCTTCCCTAGGGACCACAAAGACCCATTTCAGTCCCCAGAGAGTCCCTAAGAACCTTTGATTTGCAGCTAACAATGCTGTTCCTTAAAGCTTCCCACTAATGTTCAGGACTCTACAGATGAGACTTGCTAAAAGATCTTCAGATCTTGCCTGTGCTACTTCTTATAGGGCACTAGATTAAGAACACTACTTGAGAATAATGTACAACTTAGAAAAGTTGGAAAAGACACTTTAGCTTACAGACTTGAAGTAGTAAGAGAACCCCTTAAAAATAATTTTAGCATGCAAACTTTTGAAACATTAGAAGTACTTCCAGGGTAACTGCAGTCAATTCTTTGAAGAATATCACCAACACAGTTGTAATTGCTACTGCACCTCCATGTACACATGCCCAGTTTTCAAAATAGCTGTATTAGAGATGAAGAGCATGATCAAGCCCCCTTCAAACAATAACTATTACCTATATATAAGCAACTGGAAAAATGTTAAAACCATCAAGCACAGAAACCTAACTTGACTGTGTAGCACTGGTGGGAGGCTGCTCTGTGTTCAGCTGCCCTATACTCGTACAGAGCAATGTAACAAAAAATATATAGGTAATATTAACTGGTAATGTTCACTAACACTATTAACATTTATCAGTAGAAGTAAATCATTAACCTTGTTCACCAGCACATGGGTAAGACAAAAGCAACAATATGATCAATAAAACTGAGGAACGCCACTGCAAACGTCGGTTTGTAGACAAACTGGTCCCTCCATAATGAGTCACTAAATGAATTTGCTCCTGGCTTGCTTCCCCACAAATCAAAAGGATAACAATTGCATTTTACTGAAAAGTAAATTATTTGTCCTACACTCAGTTACATCATTGGGAATAAAATCTTGAGTGCCCAATGCTTGAAACATATCACTGTATCTGCTCTACATTTACTGTATGAAAACATTGTTTCTCACATTTGGTACATTGATTGACCATACAGGATCAGGTCATAATTCCATCAGCATATCAAACTTGATACCACATAAGCTTACTTTCACCAGGATAAAATATGAACCTAAAATGGAAGAATTTGAAAGACTGCTGAAAAAAATGCTATATTGTTAGCAATAACTCTGCATTTGCAGGAACTGCTACCAGGTAACTATTCCAAAAGCTCCTGAAGTCCAAAGCAAGTTTTTGTTTTGTGGTTGCAATTTTTCTAATCCTCATTTAAGCTAAGCAACAGCTGCTCTGAAATTTGTTTTCTTAAGAGAATCATGTTACAGTGAAATGAATCATAGCTGGATAAGTGGTACTGTACAGGGTACAGTTGTTTACTCCATTTTTCCTTGGTGACAAGTCAAGGGTTAATCTTATGACTCAGCCTGACAAAACAAGTCAGCTGGAGACAGGGCCAATTTTTTAAACTTGATTTCAGACAGACATGCCGTCAGCAGAGGAACACTGAACTGACATGCACTTTGTAGCCCGAATTGTTTCCACTCATGACCCTGTAGTGTGTGTCAAAAACAATAAACTGCCTGTTCCTAAAGTATGTAAAGAGATTATGAAAGCTGATGCAGAGTGAAATACTGACCTAAAAATAAATGAAGCTACCTGTAAGAGAATATTTTCAAAGATGATTTTAACGCTAAGAGATTCTGTGAATGAACCACATTCAYATTCTCCCTGAAAACAAACATTTATGTGAAATACATTTTTATTCCATTTGTCAGAGTCACAAAGTAAATACACCATAAGCATATGTAATTCATCACTAGAATTTATAAAAAATAAACACAATTTCCACAGATTACTGAATGTTATACCATATGAAAGATAGTTACATAACTGTCTCAACAGATGAGCCATTCTCTAGTCACATTCCACAAAACTGAAATATAAAAATGCTTTAAAAAGGTTAATGCCTTTGATCAGTTCTGTTATTTTAGATGTTGTAACACAAAAAACCACCAAATCTCTTTAAATTACGTGCTACTAGAAATTAAAGCTCCTCTTTCACCAACAAAAGCAACTGTGATGTGCA
Source organism: Cardinalis cardinalis (assembly GCA_014549065.1). Classification (NCBI taxonomy): domain Eukaryota; kingdom Metazoa; phylum Chordata; class Aves; order Passeriformes; family Cardinalidae; genus Cardinalis; species Cardinalis cardinalis. Next base: position 436,044 of record JACDOX010000067.1, read on the forward strand.
AACCCAAGTATCAAATATCTCCTTATGGAGAGCTAGCTTCAGTCTTGTTGAGAAAAACAGTAACATGGTCAGAGCCCGAGCCTACTTTCCATGGGGAACCCAGATATTTTGTTCTTACCAATTTCCATTATTTTCTTAGGGGCTAGGTTAACCCCCTAGCTTCAGAAATAAGGCAAAGGCAACTGTCCTAGAACTCTCTCCTTTCCACCCCACACTGTCCAAGGCTGGAACTTCTTATCAATTTCAACCACGTTCAAAGAGGAACAGAAGTTTCACAAGTGATAAAGTTCTTATCAGTTCTAAGAAAACGGGAACCTGAACAGGAGAGACAGACTGGAACTGATACAGAACAACCTGTTGCTATCTAAAATATACACAGTAATTTTGAGCTGTTTGTCCAGCAAAAACTCAGGGAAAAAAAATCAATACATCTTTGGATTCCAAATATAACTTATTTTAAAGCCAAACATTTATGATGATTAACTATAGCAAAGSCAGAGTTAGGACCATTGCTAAGCCATGCACTGAATATGCTGCATAATGTAGCTGTCAGGATAGACAAGATTTCAAGCTGTAAGAAAGAAACATGGCTGTTTTCAGGGGAAAACACAATGCTTATTATACTGTCCTCCATGTAATTCATCAGCTAAGTAAATGTTAATTTATTTTAAAATCCTGGAAGGATAGCCTTCTGTGTTAACCAGCCACTAAGCATGCTGCTCAGCAGAGATGGAGCAGATGAGCTGTATGGAAGGCAATTTAAAATAACCCAGTAGACTAAATTTTATAGGCAATGCCTCYTGCCAATATCCAAAGGATGATGTTTTATGCAAATTAATTTGCTAATCCACAYAAGAGCTAAAATAGTTTGGTGGTTTTCCTTTTCAAAGGGTTTGTCTTTAACTGCACATTTAACATTCACGTTACTATAACCAAGGTGAGGGTTTGAAGGGATAGCGAATAGACAGTAAATACTAATTAAATATATATTAATTGCTATCCACTGTTTTCACCTTGCAGTATTACAAGGTTGAGGGATAGTTGTTGGGGATTTTGTTGCTGAGTTGGGCTCTTTTTTTTTCTGCAAAAAACTCCAGTTAGCTGTAGCAGACAKGAGTAAAAAATAACGAATTTTTTTAATAGGAAACTGCAGCCAGGACTTTTCTGTTCAGTACTTCTCTAAAAAATAATGAATTTATTCAATGTTCAAGTTGAAATGACTGAATTTTATGAGATATTTAAATTATTAAACAAGTATTTTCTTGGAATGGGAAGAATGAGGAAAAAAGCGTGGCATATCCTATTTTTCACAATCAATCCCAAAATCATTTCTTAGAGGAAGTTTGAAATTTGTTTCAAAASCATTCAAATATAACTTTGATARGATATYGTTCAAGTTCAGAAAGTTCTATTATTTTTCTGGAAATATAAAGCACTTACAGTATGAAAGCCCCTATACGAAGGCCTTAACCACCCACATCTGCATTTAAAAGTAAACAAACATGTTTATTATCCTGAGGCAATAAACTCTCCTTTCAAAAGCCAGATAATCACCACWAAACGTGCTAAAAGCCTATCCAACCTAGAAACCTATGCAGATCTTAAAAGAGTTTTAAACCCTGAGATAAATCAGCACGGCTGTTACTGAAACTGGCACAAGACTACCTGCAGCACAGATCCCTGCACACCAACTGCAGCGGGCCGGGCCGATGGCCGTGCGCAGCTGCGGGGCCCTGCGGCTCCGTCTGCCGGCCCGCCCGGGGCTCCCTCCAGGCCCGGCCCGGCCCGGCCCGCCCGGGGCTCCCTCCAGGCCCGGCCCGGCCCGCCCGGGGCTCCCTCCAGGCCCGGCCCTGCGCTGGCGGCCTCGGCCTGCAGGGGGCTCCAGAGGCACGACCTGCGCCCGGCCGGGCCCGGCCCGCACCCGCCGCCGAGGCAGAAATCGGCTGCGAGGGAGCTCTGAACATGGCGAGGCGGAACGTGAGCGCTGGCTGTGCCTCGGCACGGAGCGCCCTGCGTCCCTCCCCTTCTCCTGTGCTCCAGCTCGCTGCTCGGAAAACTGCTCTGCGAACGAAGCCGAGAGCTACCACAAGCCAAACAATCCTTCTGACATCCAGGATCAGGAACCTGCCCGTACCTTACAGAAAGGAAGAACTAACAACTAATCCTAGCTATCAATGCAAGTGGAATGAAATCCCACTACTGCATCTCCAAGGCTGAACAACTTGCTTGCTTTATAAAACCTGATGTCACAAGCAACTGTGGCACTAAAATAGGAGGTAATTTAATTCAATTTCTTTGCTTCATTGTGTAAAGGCACATCTACATCTGAAATTTTACTTTAAAATGATGCAGTACTTTACTTTCAGTACCATTCTTTTGAAAAGCATTTGTTTTGGTTTTGAATTTGTTTTGGTTTCGTATTGGCCCCTGCCCCCCTCTGGGGCAGAGCAAGCAAGGGAAGGGAAACCTCTCACTTCAACAGCCCGTGGAAGTCCAGCAACACAACATTCCTCACGACTTTCCCAGCTCACTTCAAGCATTATAAACATCTTCCCACCAAAGCCACAAGTATTATCAAGCAAAAGATAGTAAGAAATAGTCTTCAGAAAAGCTTCTATCCTTATCTATTGTTATAAAACACCACACCAATTTGTGGTAATGGACACATTCATCTTTGAGGAAAAGCAGAATTGCAGAAATTCCATGTAACTTCTCCCTAAATAACATGAGCTGCAACTCAGTATTTTTTCAATAACATTTTTTTAACTATTGCCAAAATTTAAGGTTCTTTTATGCAAATCTACACTCTAATTTAAGAACATCCAATACACTCATTTTGATATGTGATGAATACTTCAAAAATAAAGTACCTCCAGTAAATCCAAACACAGAGAAATTATTTGACATCATTATATATCCATCATGGATGTATGTMTATGCAAGATTTTCAGAGAAGATCTCTCAATTAAGCAACCTTACATTAGTTCACACAGTCAGATGACAGGACAGTTAGTTTGGAAAAATAATCTGATTGCAATTTTTAAAAAAAGCTTTTAAGAGAGGGTTGCTCAAGTACCTTCACCCTAATTCAGTGAGAAGTCAAGCTGAACTCTCACAGCAGGAATTTGCAATGGGCTGCCTGCTTGTTTAATGACAGCTAAATGTTCTCATGCAGCAAAGAGCAGGTGGGATGCTATAATCTGAGGCTACTGCGGTTTTCAGAGATTTCAAATAAAGGCCATGTTGAAAAAAAACCCTACAATAATCTAACCAGAAAAACAGACCTTTTTCTTATTAAACATAACATCTCAAATATTTTTACTTGGTTTGTAACATAATTTAGAGTTTGGATGTTTTATACATTTGCATTTTGTTCAGGTACATAGATGAACACAGTGTTTAAAAAGCAGTACTGAGCAAGTCCCTAAAGACTTTATTCCATAAATCAAGCAACCAAAGAACAAGCAAAAAGCAGAAGATGGAAGACTGTGTACCGAGGAAGAAATGGTAAGTTCTGAGTGGCATTGTCCATAAAGATTTATTTACACAGTTTCATTATTTAAACTTGCTTTCTAAAACACAGCCGTGCAGCAGAGGAGAGGGTCAGGAGAGTTCCTGCTGGCTTTGAGAGCTCTCACTATTAAAGACAAGTGACAGTTGAATGTATCACTTGACTGTGCAAGGCGGTTCAGAACAGATCTGAACAAACTAAATCCTACTTTTCACATTTGGGCACTGTTTGTGGGCAGTGGGAAAAAAAACTCTTACCAAAAAATGTCTCCCTAGAAAGTCAGTTAAACACAACATCACAGTCAGTTCAACATCACTCAAAGTATCTGCCCAGGATGCTCTGAAGTTTTGTTTCAGAGCCACGCAGTTCATAAAGTATTCCCGTGGTGTTACTTTACACCAGGCTACTTCAATGCACATGGAAATTGCTAATACTGACAGAGTCCACTCAGTGTGGTAAACATTGTATTATTTCTAATACACTTTAAACTCTCAAAAACCTCAGATAATAATTCAGAGGRTACTTCCCATTCTACCATTTCAAATAATCTGTTTTTACCCTTTAGAAGGGTAGAGGAAGGAGAGAACACAGAAGGGAGTAACATTTATTATTTTTCTTCTTGTGCCATTAGTATCTTTATGTGACATGTTTTATAACATCTCTACAAGCTCAGTCTTTAAAGACTGGCAGGAAAGCAAAAAGAAAAGTGCCTTAAATTGGTAGGTRGTTCTATGCATGCAAACACAGTTTGCTGTATCTTTGCACCATAAATAGTTCTTGCAAGAAATTAGCACCCATGGACTATACACATACCATAGAAGGTGATATATGAGAAACCCCTATAATGAAACTACAAGTTGTTTTACATGTATTGAAAAATACAAGTTTGAGTTTAGAAAGAAATCCCTGGTATCAGAAAATACCAATTTGACAATTTCTTATTAAATAAGTGCAATCCAAAGTTTAATATTAAACTGAACATCACAGGTACTATGGAAAGCCTAATATACTCAAAATACTTATTAGAARCTACACAGAAAACAAGCAGACATTTATGTCTGTATGTCACAGCTCATTTTCTTTAACAAAAATCAACAGATACAATGTATTCCAGCTATTTCTCTGATATGACACTAATTAAATAGCAAAAGAATGATGATAGATATTCACACTATTTTACTTAGAATTATGACCTCATGATAGCCACTGATTATGGTACTAGTAACAAATGTTAGTTTGAAATAATTCCTGACTCCACATGTAAATAGGAGGCTTCTGCTCCCAGCCCATCCATTTTTGGATGATGATATCCCTGGGCATTTCTGAGAGAGCCTCCCTTGTTAGTCTTGTCCCTGTGCAGCCTGAGCAGCTCTCTGGAAGCCCTGGCACTCTGCTGTGCCTGGCCGAGGAGCTACGCTGCTTTTAGGTCACATGATGTTATTAGAGTCTGGCTTACTTCACTCCTACAATCAGAAGAATTCTCAGAAATACAACAGCTTTCAATCTCTGAAGACAATTTAACTCACTGAACAGTATTTTCCCCCCTATAACATGAACAGCATAGCAACCTTGCTGTTCACTCAAACCTGGCTTTTTTAAAAATTTGGTTTTTAATTTCAGTCCTCAGAGTGCTTTACATTTAGTAGTTGTAGTTTAACATAAATGCTTGCATGTCAACRTTCAAAATGTTTTGGGCAGCGAGTCACCACTTAGCAAGTTACAACACAAAAACTTTAAAATGCATTTGCCTGGAACATTTAATTTTTACAGTAAGAGGACAAATTCAGACTGAGTTGCATTCCAGAAAGAAGCCAAGCAATTCACCAGCACTTTTCTCTGTAACTGTTTTTACTTTAGGCCCTGATAAGAAAACATTTAAAAAGATAAATCTCAAAACTAATAATTTCAGAAAATACSATATAAAACCAAGAGGAAAAGAAACAAACTAGAGGAAGGGTTGTTTGGGGTTTTTTGAATCATTATTACTTAAAAGACTGTTATTAAATTATAGTTATCTAGGAAATTAAATTACTGCTGAGTATCCGTTGACATGGCAGCCTTAGACTAACAAAAACATTGCAGAAACCAGTATTTTAGAAACTGAAAAATTAAAAAACACAGATTTGTATAACAAAATTAAGTATCATCTTTCCTCTGACTTTTCGTATTATAATTAAACTTCTCTGCACTAAAGCAACTTTTTCCCACAATACATTCTGACTTCTTAGGAAAGTATATTTAAAATAAAGCCTACACTTACATAATGATCTACTCAATTTAAATTTCTCATGATGCTCAGTGAAATTTAGTTTTGTATCATCTTCCACATATGCAATATCTCAAATTTTTGTAATGTGCCATTTTACTTCAAGGCTCTACTCAGCGGTGAAAGCATTGAAATACAGAGAAACAGTGCTTAAAACCTGCAGCATCACAATCATTGATTATTCACAGTAACTGCACTTAATTGCACAGATCGGTACAATGTTAATACAAATAAAATCTACCAGCATTTCATTGTCTCCAATCTTACAGAAGAAGAATTAAATGAAAACAATTTGAAAAATACTGCTTGTTAAAATAAACCCTGGTAAGACAAATAAGAGAAATCTTTCGTTCTCCAAAATGATCTCTTTACCTGGCTGATGCTACTAAATATTAAACATGTAGCGTAAGCTTTATTACTGCCTAGAATTACTGTAATAAATTTCACGAAAATTGCACTGCTATGTGTTTCAGCTTCTCTGACATTTTAAATATATTTTTGTTAATCTAGCAGAAATCATCTGCTAGACTGTAAAGCCACCCTACATAACACGCAACTGTTAAAATGTAAATTGCCAAACTATTTTTAGCTGCTGCTGAAGGGGGAAAAAAAAAGGGAGGGGGGGAAAGAAGAATATTCCTGGCCTCGGGAATAATGATTTGAGGCATTGTGTTCATTTTGTTTATCAAGCAGCTATTCAGCCTCTAGTGGGGCCCAAGTGCTTATGCAAGCAAAAGCTTTTAAGAGTGCCTGCAGCTGCAATCCTGGCTTCCAGGTAGGCTGCAGGTTCAGAGCACAGCTGCCCCAGGCTATCCACACTATCTCAGCTCCATCTGGAAGTACTGTTAAAATAGGATTTCAGATCTCGGGTTCTGTCTGTATCATCGTGAGCAGGGGGAGGAAGAAGGGAAAGAGAGGGAGGAGAGAACAGGGGAGCTGCGAGGAGTAGAAGACACCATCCCTAGTTCAGGCTCAATAGGAAATGAAAAGCTCAGCCCCATTTTGCTGCCGCTATATTGCTGTTCCTGTGCACTGTGTTCTATTCAGCCTATCCGGCTTTGAGTTATGACTCATCCAAGTGCACCTGCGCCCATGTGTTAAGTACTGCCAAATAAAAGCCCAACATCCATTTACACAACAAAGAGATGTATCCCGCAAGGCAGCGGAGCTTCCCCCTCCCCTCCTGTTTGTTCTGAGCAAGGGAAAAAATAATTCTGTCCTTCACTTCACTGGGGATTTTTCACTTCACGTGGATTTTTAAATGCAGCTTCATTTATAAACAATTTTCTTCCTTTTAAGAATAAAGCATATTTAATACCACAAAACACCCCTATAGCATTAGATTATCACAGCCATTAATGATTTTTCCACCAAAACCCTTCCAACCTTTTTTATCAAAGCCCTTTATTCTCGAAGGATAAATTTTCAAGCAAAGAGGGATCAACAAACTAGTTGCTTGAAAGCTTTCCTGATGCTAGGCTGAAGTTAGGAAAGGCTTAATGAAGGCTTTAAAATCCACCAGGACTTCACAATGAACATCTGACTCGGTGATTTATGCATATTAATAACCTCAGTCCTACTGAGGCAAGCTGAGCTGTACATGTCCTCCGAATCTTAATGTCTTCAGCTCCACTGGGATTATTACAAATGTAAATTTCTAAGATTCTCAGCTATTAATCTCTSTCTGTCCTCCTGTTCAGCAACATAATGACTAATTAAACATCAAAAGACCTGTACAGGAGATCTTCTTTGACAGCTCCTGGCCCAGCTCTCTTCCCAAGAGAGGAATTCAAATGACAGGGACAAGTGGGTAGGAGCATATGAGCGAGCTACAAATCACTGCTATGAAATCTAAAAATTCCACATCAAATATGTATTTAGTCCTGCAGAACCACTCCCAATTACCTAGCCTAGCTGTTCATGGCCAGCAGACAGCCCTCCTAGTGCTAAAGGTAAGTAATTGGTATGTATGGCAGGTAAGGAGAATGCAGTTTGAGCCCAGTTTTTATCACTACAAGTAAAAAATGTAGTACTTACAGAAGAAGGCAAACCAGGGGGCACCTTTCTTACTTTCTTTGTCTGTAGAGGATCTGTACAAGAAAAATAGCATTTCATCAAGTATCTACATTATAGGTGAGAAAGAAGAAATAGCTACACTGCACAGTTTTTTCCTTCCATGATGAATGTCTTATTTTCCAATTTCATGCATTTTTTTTATTCCCTGGCAAAGAGATTTGTCTTTCACATCAATATAAAAATGTAACATAACCACGTTCTCCTCTAAAATACAGCTTTGCTAAATACTTACTTTTGATTCTTTTCCTAAGGAAAACAGTTATTCCTAAGAACAGTTACTCTGAAGGGTATACTATGACCTTGTACACTTGCTTAAAAACAAAGTATGGTTTTGAGATATACAAGGAGGAGAACGGGACTTATTAGCAAGAGAAATGCTTTATTTTCTGTGCATCAGAGTCAAGACATGTCAAAAGGAATTTGACATGATTTATATACTAACATGATGTACATTTTATAGTTTTTAGAGTCTTCCAAGGTTGTAAATAGACAGCAAATTTAATGACCTAATTACTTTCCTTGAGTAATAAAGTCAATACATCTCAAATTTGCATGTAATAGTAAAGTTGGAGGTATAATACCTGCTTCTTTCTTCCAATAGGTGCTGTATTATAACAGAAGTACCCAGCAATTCCACTACCTAAACCAAGAATCTGAACCAGTTTATTCAGATGCTAATACAATTAATCTGAAAACTCTGCAAAAAACCCTGATTTTTGAAGATGAGTATCTGGTGAGATTACCGGTTCAACAGTTAACCAATAAAGTATTTAATTAAAACACAAAATTCTTATTTTTCTGTTTTCATTCAGAACATTTATGATGATATGACAAGATAAAGGTGAGATAAGGTGAAATATCTGCTGGATATCTTTACTCTCATCGTTTCCCATAGGGCATGCTCACAAAGAAAAGAAAAGGACTTTTGAAAAACATATTTACATTGGATTTAGAATGTCACCTGGAAGAGAACACTGGTTGGTTTCAATGCAATATAATATGAAATTCAACAAGAGCTTGTTATAATCCTGGTCAGACAACTCCTTCTTGGGGATAAAATGGGGATAATTTGACTTTGTCAGAAATTCTCAGGCAGCAGATTTGTAGCACTTAACAAGTCCATTAAAAAAAATAAAACTCAGACATACTTTCTCAAGCTATTGGAAAAGACTTGAGATAAAAGATTACTTCCTCCTCCTGACATTCCTGAAAAAACATTTCCATGGATTTGTAACCACCACCTGCCATATCCCAGGCCACAACCCTCAGATTCAACCATGACAGAAAGAGGAATATCACCAGCTTAAACACATTTATACCCCCTGAGCTTCTCTTTCAAAGAAAAAGCTAAATAYACTCTGAAAACTCCACACTTCACTTCTGTTTATTTCATTTAATAATATCAGAAACTTCCCAAACTCTGTAGAGTTTGCACAGGAAACAAGAATCTCATTCAGGACCATCTCAGTGACTGCTGCACACAGCACCACCCTGTGCCCTGCTCCAACACCCCCTGCCACTCCAACCCAGAGCAGGTTACTACTGCAAATAGTTCCTCACCAAAACCAATTCAGTTTGGGCTAAAACACCATCAGCAGCAGCTTAAAACACAGTTCTTTTCTCTTGAAGTTCAACCACCCTTTCAAGCTGTAAACAATTWAAGTGTTCTTTTTCTGAAACGGGTGTGAGGAACTGCTCTGTTTGTTCTGGTATTCCAAGCAACAGGAATACTTACAACAATCTTCATAAAGGCAGCTAACCCCAAGATMAATGGCAGTTGGTTTGACAACAAGTAAAAAGATCATACAAATATATATTTAAARTACATATATACACACATACATTAGGAGAAGAGGAAATGGCCTTATGTTGCACCAAGGGAGATTTAGGTTTGATGTCTGGAAAATTTTCTTCACTGCAAGGACGGCTGGGCMCTGGAATAGACTGCCCAGGAAGCGGTGGACACCATCCCTGAAGGGATTTAAAGATGCACACATGTGGCACCTGGGGACATGGGTTAGTGGTGGACTGGGCAGTGCTGGGGTAAAGGCTGGACTCCATGGTTTAAAGGGCTTTTTCAAATGAAATGATCCCATGATACATAAGATTAGGTTCTAAAGTAGTATTTTTTTTAAAAAAATATTTTAAAAACAATTTCAAACACGTTCAGGAGTATTTTAGYGCCCAAGAAGTTTGCAGTTATAGTTAATATTGAAGTTACTTCATAAAGCAATTTGTGTTTGAAAATTTTATTTTGGGTAAAGTATGGTTGGAGTTACATGGTGCCAAGAAACAAGATTTTTACTATGGAACAGAAGTGCTGTACAGAATGAGGGGCACTAAGGACTCAACTATATAATTAGAGAAATTCTAATGAGAGAAATTCTAATGACCTATGACACTAATACCTAAATATACGGTRACTAGAATATAAGGTTATATAATTAGAATATAATGGTAAACTAGAAGATAAGGTTACAGTCTCTCTTATTATACCAAAAAGATTTTTTTTTTAAATTTGCACAATTATTCACAATAGTCTTATAGCAGATACTATAGAACAGCTGGCTCATTCTTGATTCTCTGATTCAACAGAATTAGAAAGCTATAAAATATTACCACTGTCTGTGACCAAGTATGAAAATCCCATTCACCTCCAGCTATCCCCAGATTAAAATACTAATACTGTCACAGGATTATAATAATTTTTAAGCAAGTTCCTGCCTGCATATTTTGCAAGGTAGCTTGATTTCAGGATAAACTACTACCCCCAATTGCTAAGATCTTTAAAGGCATGTTGAACCAATTACAATGAACTATATATTGCCCTGAATAAAGTTACTTTTAGCATATAAAAGGATAATTGTTTCCCCTTTGTGTCCTTCCCCTACTAAATAATGGTAATGACCTCAAGGTCAGGCATTTCCAGGAGTTAATGATGGCACGGGTTAAGGGCACTCAGCTGGTCATCAGCTCCTATCCATCTGTCATTATTGCTTTTGCAATTAAGGGTTTTATTAGAGTTTCTTGTTTGTTTTGTAAGCCAGACTGACCAGCGTTGAATCGGAGCTAGCGTCTCAAAGAAAACATTAATAATTCCAGTTTTTCTCTTATATAGCAGTTTGGTGTAACTTCAATTGCTCAGCACAGAGCAATCTCCTGTATATTAAATGAACTGTCAAAAACCAAAATCARGTCTGCAGAGAAGCACTGGGAACCCAAGTTGAAATGTGTGTGTATCACTYACCAAGAGCTGCAGAGTCGTGCAGCGGTCGGCGGCGCTGGTTGGTGGCAGAGAAGGGGTAGTAGGGGGTGCCAGGCTTCCCAGAGGATGCCAGCTGAGCTGCACTGCCAAGCCCCATGTCAGAACGAAGCAGACTGGACTGCAAAGTACACAGAGAAAAGTCAAATTTAACTCTACAATGCAGCTGTTAATATGCCAGGCTGACAAACTCTTAACCACACTTACTGCTCTTGGCATTTAGAGGAATGTACTGGGATTTAGTGAAGGTTCTAGAGTTCAAAAAAATATAGACTTTTTAAAATCAATGTTCAGAGTATGTGCTATAGCATAACTCAGAAAGGCAGAGCAAGTTTAGCTGTGAGCCTCCAGAAAGCCATAACCATTTCAGCTGAAAACATCTGAAAGAATTAATTCATATTTAAATTTTAAACAAAAATCATAATCCTTTGTTTAGTTTGCAATATAACACTTCTTCTATTACACAATATAAACATAATTGATAAAAACTGCTAAGAGTTTATAGCATGACATTAAGTTTTAGCACATACTTAGAAATCAAGACTTAGATTACATTCATAAAAACATGGAATAAAATTGTCCAAAAAATAAAATCAAATGCAGACAAGAGATAACAGAGTAGATTAATGAACAGAACACGAAAAATTGACATTTTAAACTCTTCAAACTAACAAGGTGGCTGAACCCTACCCTTTTTGTTCCCTTCCCATGCAGTAAAAMCAAAAACATTCTAAACACCTAACAAGTGCATTGTATATTGTTTGACCTCACATTATTTGGGTTTCCTCTGTAAAACTGAAATGAATGTTGGTGATTTAGAACAACATAATTTTTCCACGGGTGATGTTTTGCTTAGCTTTATTTTAGTCTGAAAATCTGACATGGAGGGAACCCACAGAACTGTCTGTACAGAAAATGTTCTTGTAGCAGGTGGTAAAAATTCACTGTGTTTCACTCCTGGCTGGTGCACACAGCTTTCCTCATGGAGCAGCATGCACTCCACATTCCACACAGCTAAAGACACACTGCTGTTAATGTCTGCCAGTATTTAAGGTCATGTGGAAGCAGCAGCCTCAGAAGCAATTGGATTTCTTCAGCCACGGTCAGCACATGGTGCAGCCTTCCCAGACAAGGGGGTAAAGCACAGCCGGCAGGACAACGGGCATGTTTTCCTTACACTCACCTGCACTGACATTTCATTGCCAGCTGATGCTAAGACAGGAACTGCTAACTGGAGTAACTTTTATACCAAAACCCCACCTAATTCCTCCTTCAGCCTGGCTGCTCCCAAGCCAACATTCCTTGTGCCATCAGCTGCTCTCCCGGAGGAGCCCTCGCGGCCACGCAGGTTCTGGAGGTTTCACCAAACCTGCTCGTGGGCTGGMTTATGGCAGGAACTGCTCCAGTGCTGCTGCCTGCCTGGGGTACAGCAGGCTACTCATTGCTCCTCACCTTCCTTCTGAGGCCCAAATACCCCATTCATAAATAAATGTATTTTTGGATTATACTAGATCATCAAAACTGATGTGTCTGGTGTGAGAGGATGTGAAAGGTGAGGTTCACTCATACAGCTCACAGTAAGGTACTAAATGCCTTCCACCTTGCAGTGCACTGGGATTAGCAGAAAATGAAGACTTCAGACAGTTACAGAATATATATAAAATAAGCTCTTTTTTTTTGCATTGTATCATCATTGAAATGTCTCTCTTTTCTTGTTTGATGACTAATTTGAGCATGAAAATCTTATATTTTAATTGAATGGAGTGGGATGTGAAAGAATCACCACATCACAAACTAAAGGAAGGCCCAAAAGTGTTAAGTATTTTATACAAAAGTGTGAAAATCAAAATTTATTAAAAGTGTTACTGCATAGAAATAGCTTCCTCTCAGCTTAACTTCTTCAGTGTTATTCTTACAACAGTCTTTGAAACAGAATTCTTAATCTGAAACTCATATTAAAATGAAATCCTCTGATAGAGTGACAAAAGTATATAGCAAATACATGCAGGGGGAAATCTGCTGGTGGGCTGTTCCAAGGTCTTCTAATTTTTGCTTTGGTCAAATAGTTAAGATTTCATTGTTTTGCAGAAAACATGAACATCAGAATATGTGGCTTACTCAGTATAAATCTGAATTTAGCAAAGATCCTATTGTAAACACTTACTACAGTTTTAGAGGTGAACACTGTGTAGGAAACGTGGGCAATATTTTGTGAAAAGCAACTCCTCCAAACCAACACTAGCCAGAAGAAGAAATGAAACCAGTTCTCACTTAGGCCAACACTTGACCTTCTTGACCAAGAATACCCAGGACTGAAGGAAAATTTCTTAGCATAGCCTGTGGGTAAGGGAGGAAGTATTGTGCTAGTTGTCATTTCAAGTAGCTGAGGCAAGGTCCCCCTCCCAGAGCAGCAGAAGTGCTGAGGCTGGCAGGGAGCTCTGGGGTCAGGAGCGCAGCCCTGCTCGCTCAGAGCAGCTGTCAAACACAATCAGGAGCCACGGCCCGTTCACATTAAAGACAGCCCTCCCTGCCACGCAGCATCTCCCCTGACCACTGCAGGGATTTTGGAAATGCAATGGGATACATACAGATGCTT
>JACDOX010000067.1:449819-475557 GCA_014549065.1 Cardinalis cardinalis
TTAAAAAAAAAAAAAAAAAAAAGAAACAACCAGTAAAACCTCTGAAATTCATTTCTACAAAGTCATTCCAAAAGGTATGAGTCTATGTCTTTCCCAGACTTAACCTCCAACCTTTACTTCATGATATTTGCCACTCTTGCTCTTGTCCTAAGTATTCCAGTGTTTGACATTTTCACCAGACCCTGAATTTCAAAGCAGCCTGGCTTCTACAATAACATAAAGTTAGTGTGTAAGCACTACAGTAGATACTCAAGCTATASTAAATCTCAAGCTGTGCAACACACTCTGAAGAAGTTTCCTGATCTATACTGTGTTTGGGTAAGCATGTTTTTACTTGTAAAAAAAGGATTAAAAAACCAAAGCAACACAAAACCACAACCCTCTTCTACCATTGGCCCAATCAAATGAAACATCTGTTTAGAATTTTATAATTGTTCCTCAGTCTTCCAAAAGAAAATAAAAATAGATGTCATTAGTTCAGCTCATTGATTTTTCTGCCTGTTTGAACCAATTGAGAAAAAATATTGATTAGGACTGATCCTTTCCTAAGGGCATCTGATAAAGAAAGGAATACAAAAATACCACTGAGGATAGCAGAACAGCTTTGTATTATCAGCATCCACCTCCTCCTGCCCRAGCGCCTGAGGTCCCTGTGCAGAGGCAGATCACTTACACTCGTGGTTAGGGGCATTCTCCACAGAGAACCTGCACCCTCACTCTGAACCTCATCTGCCAAGCATGCATCCAATTACCAAAGAATAATCAATGACTGGTTATTCTCTGAATGCTTGGCCAAGTCCTTGTCTGTATTACATTTTAAATAAACAGGCATCACTCCTAAAAACTTGCCTCTTTGGGTTTTATAATGCATATATCCAGTTTCAAGATATACAAAAAGTTATTTAAAGCATTGTTTTCCCTAAGGAATAAATGTTCAATAACTTTAAAAAAAATAAAAGAAAAAAATTTATTATAATCAACTAAGAACACAGCAAGCCTGATTCAGAAGAGAAAAGTGAAAAAGATGTGAACATGACTGCTTTACTTTTGAGATTTATCCCTTTCAGAGAAGCCAAGAACAGTTTTGACAGCCTCAGGGGAAATGGCATGGCCTGACCCAAATAGAAAAGGCTTTCACAAGGGCCACTATCTCAACAAATGCTTTAAAGGGGTCACTTTCCTCAAGTATTCTCCTTTAAATGAAATGCAGGGGAGGTGTCTATTCAATCACTGTATGGATGAGGTGGGGGAAAAAGAATCATATCTGTATATTGGGGGTGGATTTATGCATCTTTGTCACAGGAAACAAGTAACTTTGCACTGCAGCTGCATTTTCATGCTGGCAAAGTTTGCTTCCATTCAAACTAACAAGCCAATCATGCATATGCTTTTATCAAAATTATATGCTTGAGATAAAAAGAAGGTCCTCGGTCAACTTATTTTAAAATAGTTTTTTAATTGATTCTTTCAAATAATTTAAGCATAAAAGTAAAATATAGTTTGACTAATTCCTAGGTTTTCTTCTCTCCAGCCCAGCTCTATGACACTTCAGATACAATTTGATGCCAAAACACTGCTCTGATTTCAATGAACTTCTAGGACATCAGCCAGCAGAATTCTAATACATTGGTAAACATTTATCTGATTTTACTTTGATATTAAAAAAAAAAAAAGTGGACAAGTAAAGGCCACAGATGTCCTTACACAATATTCCTTGCAGCTCTCTAATGTTTAGGCTCTATGCAAACAGGAAAGCCAAGCTGTCCTGAAAAGCACACAAACAGTTTGAACAAACACACTCCATACACTGCCTATMTACAGTTTTACCTATTCAAAGTTGTGTTTGCCACAGGCAGGTAGCCTTGTGCTTCCTGGTCTAAATCTTGTCCACGTTCTTTTCTTAAACGCAAACAYTGGCAAACACTTTTAAGAATTCAAATTTTCCTAGCATAGCCATAGCCAAACTATGTGATAGTTTCATCCAAATACAACTGTGTGCCTTTACATTATTCATTATTTTCTATCAAAAGAATAATATGGTTGAGAATAAAAGCATTAGCCCATTATATGCAACTGATTATGACAGGCCTATTATGCTGGCATAATAAGGCAGTCTGCTTTGGCAGTGAAATGAGAGCTGCTCACCAACTGCAAACTTAGATCTTGAAAACCTCCCCAACAGTCAACTAGATTCAACTAGATTTTATTTTCCTATTTTTTTGCATTAGCTTCCTTTTCATAAAATTTATGCTTTCAATCCTAGCAGTCAGGCTGTACCTATTTAAAGCAGCAAAACTGTCTAGAGGTAAAAACCAAAAAAAAAAGTACTTGAGTTTTTAGTTAAAAATTGTGAGCTTGAGTACTTTACTTTTACAAAATAATGTAATGCAACACCATTCATCTCAATCAAATCCCTCCATTATCCCGCCACAGTCGCTGACAAACTCACTTGGCATCTCTCTATTTCTCAGAATTACACAGAGCAGATGGCAAGTGCATTCCTTGCCTTACTGTAAACTTGAAATGTTGCCCTGGGTAGAGCACAAGTTTCATGTGCATGTCCTTTTTACTCAGTGAGCTGTTTGGATGACTTACAGCATGGATAGAACGTGTCTCAGTATTGCATAGCTTGCCTTATAGATAAACCTGACTATTTGCATAAGCTGGCTTAAAAGAACGTAACAAAACTGAAAAGTCAAACTCTGGTAAACTTGAAAAATCCCCCAGCAAAGTTGTGCATTTTGTTATGGTGTTTCCAAAGGAAAACCCAGCACAACACTAAAACATTAATAATTGCTCTGAAATGCTAGTCCAATAGAGAGGTTAGGGCTGCAAAAGGACCACTCACTTGAGTTCCACCTCATGCAGTTCAAGCCAAAAATATAACTAAGATATAAAGGGTTGAATTTCACTTTACTCAAGTCTCCAGACTTTGGAAACTGTAATGAATATGCACTCCAAAATAGGAGCTGAATTTGGAAAAAAACACTGACATATGATGTAAATTCATTTTAAATTTAAATTTTAGAGATATGTTTGCAATTATCAGCATGTTGTTAAAGAATCTCATCCTGAGAATATCATCAAATAGTAATGTGAAATACAGTGTTACCATTTTGAGAACAAAGGGACTCTGAATGAGTAATCAATAGCAACTGGCAGAAAATGAGGCATTAATTATGATCCTCTCTAGTGTTTTGTCTCAAACAACATTTCATTAAATATATTGTGCTAACCTGTACATCTTCAAGCCATTACCAATAGATTTGATCAGATACATTTTTGGTCTGTTTCAGGAGGAGGAAAATATCAGAATTAGAAAACCAAAACAACATCTAAAGTGTTATACGATAACCTGAGCTTTTTTTTCTTGATCAATTTAAAGGAAATCAGGGGTTGCCAATAAAACATCTCAGGAGAGGATCCTCTAACAACATGTTGATAATTGCAAACATATTCCTCATTTAAAAAAAAATACTTAGGTCTTATAATCTCAGTGTAGTCTCTTGAAAATTTAATTATCATCTCCTATACCTAAAGTATCATGCAGGTTTGAGAAGATAATGACAGTCATCCATCAACTGCATCCTGCCAGTGCAATCAGGCTAATCTTGCTCACTGGATTTAAAACCAGCTACCTAGGGTACTAAATACTGAAGTGATGCAACACCATAAACAAAAYTACATTTGGCTTTACTGTCTTTCCAATTAATGGTAACTCCAGTGAAGATCAGGTTATCAATATATTCTCTTTTTATGCCAAAGCTTTTCCAGATCACCAAGAGCTGCTTATTCATGTGTGCACCTAAGCAGAGGCTGCTACTGTGGCAAATTCTGTTCATGTGTAAATACACTGGGACTGAGCACAGGGGCAGAGGAGAGAGAAGAAAGAATTTGATTCAAAATTACACATATGGAGGTTTTTTTAGCAGTGAGGAGAGCAAAGATTAAATGCAAAGGGAAGAAATCATTTTGTATTCTTTTTGCATCTAAATGTCTTTAAAGACTCTGATTAACACARATATTGTGAAGAGTCCCTTCCCTCTCTTTTGCAATATTGTCTCCCCTGCACTGATGCTGCGTATTGGCAAGACTACAAATTCAGTTTTACGCCTCTAAAGCAGCACCCTGCTGATGTTGTGTCCAATCCCCGAGGTTATGCTGCCTCAGCTTGTCTTCCTTCATCCCCCCGGGCAAGGGATTTTTGCCTTGCTGACTGAATTCTAGGAAGGCATTACTAAGCATTGTGATTACAGGTCAGGCACCCCTCCCTTTGCCTTTGAATCTTTTTGCTACATTATGAAAACAGTAATTTGAACAGCTTCCTTTCTGTGATTATACAAAAGCCTCTTTCTGGAAAATTCTAAAATTTTACAAGAGAAGTTGCTAAGTGGTTATTCATCTAGTTTTTAATTTTTATGGTACCACCCTCCTTGCTTTCCTTTATGATTACAAGATACTAGCATGAGGAGTCAATATCATAATAAAGGATTTTATGCTGAGTCTTATTTACAGAAGTTAGACTATAAAAGACATTATAAAACTCTAACTATCTTTGCATCTGTTCCTTAGTTCTCAAACTATTCTCTGCATCTTCAGCAAAATTATTTTAAAATATTTCAGACCATTAGTAGATCATTTCATGTATATAGTATGGAAGCTGTACATCTCCTCTCCCACACGACCAAGAGAAAAATCTTGCTCTAAGAACCAAGTCTGAAAATTATTAACATGATGAAGGTTTGTTAATTAGCAACCAGTTAATCCTTAGGACTTAACATGGAGAACCCAAACGTTTTCACACGTTATCAAGGGAGAGCTCAGTTCAATAGTAGGGYGCTAGGAAATGGCCAGGAGATATCCTAGGCTACAATGCCCTCTCCTGAATAAATGTTATCCTTCTCTCCCTGCTCTTCAGAAACCTGTGCCAGCAGGAGCACCAGTGTCTGGAAAAGCACTCCAGAACACATCCAACAAAACAAGTTGGATGGTTTAGTTCCATGGAGGGGGAATGTAAATGCCAAACCTTGTGCTTCCCCCCAGCAGTGCTTGAGTGGCCAGGCTCTGCTGTCCCAGCCAGCCCAGGAAGCAGAGCTCCGAACAGGCTGCCCACAGCACCAACTCCCCCTGCCCAGGCCTGCTCAGGGCCCTTGTTCTTCTTGACACCAGCTACTTGTGCATTTGTGAAGTCTGGGAAGGGACTTCCTATACCTATTAATTCAAAGAGGAAGGTAAATGGGGGCTTAACATACTACAGTAATTACAGACAAAAGGAACGCACACTTCAAGAAGATCCAAAGGGCAATCCAGCTCATTCAGATAAGCAGGCATGGCTGGGAGTACAGAGCTGAGCTAATATTCTCTCCATCCTCCACTAATACCATAAATTTGTAATTGAGAAGTACCCAACTCTGAGGCAGTCAGAACAGCTGGATACAAATAGTAASTCACCAAAGAAGTTTTACCTGCTTTCTGTGCTGTGGCATATTTTTCCTTCCTTATGTAGCAATATGCATATTAGTTTACAGAATACCCATAACCTTAAATACAATCAAAAATAAACRAAAAAAATAAAGGTGGCAAGGAAATTTGCCAACCCTAAATAGTGTGAGAAAGAGAAGGGCAAAGACAAGAAACTGTTTGCTTGGTAAAGGCATTGAAAATTATTCCTTACAGAGCTGCTCCCCCTTTATAAATAGCATCCCTCCTCCAACTATAACAAATTCCTAACACCTGCTACCCACTTCATTCCAGGGGGAATGTCTTCCCTGATTAACTTCAGGTGGTCACCTCCAGCGCTGGAAAAAGAAATCTAGCCTGTGCCCCATACATTTTTACTTTCTAAAAAGGTTTTGCAGACTCCTTATCTGCTGAGTGACAGGAGATATTTTCCCAACAGCACGATAAGTAATTCACTTCTAATAAATCATGATGAAAAGAAAGCTAATATTGCTTGATTCTACTTGAGAAGTAAAACAGAGCAAAATAAACTAAAGTTCAGGCATTCCATCTGCCCTTAAACTATATATCCCTCTCCCCATCCCAATCTTTCAGGATGGTATCAGCTGGCAGAATCCAGAGTCACTGCTTCAGTTAACATTGTGTCAGCCTTTCCTTCAGCAGCTGCATTTCTTAGAGATTGATAGCTCAGCTGTAAAAATCTGCTTCAGGGAGACACCTGATATCAAAAGTGTCACAGAAGGGGAGATTAAAAAGAGAGAATTTACAAAATAAAACCARTTTTTCAGCATTAAAATTATATTGGCATCAAAATCCCCACACATGTACAAGCCTTAAATTTTTTTATACTTCCATAACTCAATATAACTTGGATTTAAGGAGACATCATGTTCTCTGTACTGCTTCTAAAACTACGTGAGGAAGGAAGAAAAGCAACTGATGCCACTGCTTGTACCCTTCCTACAGCCCCACTCATCAGAAAGGTGCAGAAAATGATGCAATTTTCTGCCTCATTGGAAAGATGCATCTGAAGCATCCTCAGACACACACCAGCAGTGAGGAGGAAAAGCTTTCTGGTTGTTTCAGGGACACTGGCTGGCAGAGGCCCTGGCAAAGCATCCTAGGAGCACCTGCAGTGCCAGGCTGCCACACTGCTCCTGCAGCCTGAGGAGGATTTATCTGTGTGCCTTTGCACCCATCTGAACAACAACCACCCGGGAAAATACCCTGTGCTACCAAGCCCTTTTTCTAGTCTAACTCTTACATTTCAATAACATCCCAGCTGTCAAATGCCACTAAAATCCTGCTCTACCCCACTATCCACAATCACTCATTTCTTTCACTGTTGTCACTTCTGAGCTTTTTGTCCTTAAAAAACTTGTATTTCCAATTACATTTTTCATATTCTTCTCTACTTTTCCATTTTTGTCAGTAAATGTCATTTCTGCTTCCCACATACATTTTGCACATCCTTATAATCTAACGTTCACATTTTTGTCTGTGTGCTAATCTCACAGCTGCTTAATGTTACCTGATGCTTTATTAAAAACATTAAAATCAATCTTCTCCATTACACCAAATACACATCTTACAGTTATAGAATTTATATAACTGTACAAATTAAAATTATAATATAAATAATAATTTACATAACTGTTTTATATACAAATTAATATTTTGATCAAAATAAATTTTAATAAGAATATATTAATTTATTGTTAAATATAATTTATTAATTTTAGTTAACATGTTTAGGAACCTATTAAAATACATTTAAGTTGGTGCTATTTTCTGGTATCTATATTCTTGTAACTTTTGGTTGCTTGATTCTCACCACCTAGCCAGTAATACAAAAAAGTTGCCACTTTTGCTTATCCACAATACGAATGAGCTTTTATGTTCTCCTAGACAGCTCAAATTTCTGGAGTTATACCCTTATTACACTTCCTCAGCTATTAGAGAGTGAGCTCTGAGATAACTACTTGCCCCAACATTGCAGGATTGCTCTTTAGGTTTGAATTCTGCTCAAGCTGCTTTAAAGTCTCTTTAAATTTTAAAGAAGCAAATTACTGACTATGCAAAGACAAAGTAACATACACTTGCAGTCATTTCTTTTGCAGAAGTGATCATCTGTTAAATTGCCCAAGAAATTGATGCTAAAGGCATTTTTTGGGTTTATTTCAAAAGTTCTTATAGTGTTTGCTCAGAAACAAATTTTTTTACACAAAAATAAAACAAACTTTTTAGTCCATTAAGGATGTAACAGCTAACAAATACAGCTAACAAATGCTGCCATTTTATTCTTTAACAAATAGCTAAATTTGCAGGCAACAAGATGCAAACCTCTAAAGTTCCACGTTAAATTGTGAAGAAAGGAGAAATYGGTAAATTCTGAAAAGTTGTCTGAAATCATGTCTTAATCTGTTTACTTGAAGTATATCCCCATAAGGAGCACTAAGTGTGGTGCTAATGTGCATAAAATGCTACTGAGATACTGCAAAATTCAGGCTAATTTAATAAAGCCTGATGTGCCTTACATCATGTTGCAATGATGCAATAATATGCTGCTAAATGAGTCACCCCACATTAGCTTCATGGCAACAGCAGAGTTGATGGCTATTGAAGGGAAAATGGGGTAGAAATATTACTGCAAATATTGATGGAGCAGCTTTCTATTGGATTTTTTCATCCAAGAAAAAGCTGCCTTATTTATTGTGTATTACCAATACACACAAAACCTATATAATAGTAGCAGCAAAAATGAGTTAGAAATCCATCTGCCACTAAATAAAATATCTGTAGAGTACACAACATCATATAGATCATCCATATACTGTCTGTGTAGTGCTTTCCATTTCATGCAATATGCATATACATCATGTGCTATAGTGTATATTTTATAAATTATTTTATATATATATATATGATTGGACATGGTCCAAGTGAAATATAATTACTAAATTCAACCCATAGCTCCTTCCAGCACTCATATATTCTACAGTTTTACCAGCAGCAGCTTTTTCTAAATGAGTTTTATAAGTTCTGAAGTGTCCCATCATCATGCAGACCACAGAGATTAATGAGTAACAAAAATGGAGTAAATTAAGAGAGGACTCTTTATAAAAGGCTACACTTTAAACCACAAGTGCTGAATGCCTCTTTAGTTCCTGCCCAGCATCCATTACRTTCAGCATTTGATTCTCCTCCTTTCCCACACACAGGATAGAGTACAGACTTCAAATGATTATGAAGGGAGGAAAAATGTGTTATCTCCACATGTCAAAAAATCCATCATGTCTATTTTTCATGCGTGATTGTTTAGAATGAAAATAGAACATTAAAGGGTAKAGTCACCAACAATTTCCTATGCTGAGCCCAGTGATGCCAGTGGGGAGAGACTGTGCCAGGCACTGAGAACAGGCTCAAGAAACATCTCCCACCAATTCCCCAGGGCACTCTCAGGCTCCTGGGGACAAAGTTACCTCCTGGGAAGACCCACACAAACAATTAGAAGAATTAGTCTAACAGCTACACATGTACTGCACATTTATCTCAATTTCACTTTAAAAAYAGTGCAGACCCCTGGCTTTCTTTGRGCTCAGAGCTGTCAAACCAATGTGCAGTGACAGCTGGGGACCTTTTTGATGATATTGGAAATGGGAGTAGTGAATTCAATATCTGAAGTCTAATCTTGTTTCTTTCACATAAGCTACTGTTTTCAGTACAAAATCACACAAATGTGAAGAAAACCCTTTTTATCACAAGAAGCTTTCTGAAAATTTAACCTTTACCTGATTCATAATTTGTGAAAAGTTGCCATTCCCAAAACTGCAATTACATGGCCAACAGGAATAGTGGAGTTCCCCACAAAAATCACAAACCACCACCCCCACTTCAATTCAAAGACACAAAAGGAGACTTTGTGTCAATTTATGTAGCATTGCATTTCATTCTGACAGCTAAATACAGTTTTTACATTTCTTCTAAAAGCTGTCAATTCTTCCTCCAGGTAAAAATTTTTGACATTCATCTAAATCAACTCTGCATAAGCCTTAATTTGTCATCTTAACCATCCATTTCAAGTCTATATACTTTTGGATGTTCCTTTTTGGCTTGTTTAAAACACCTGATGGAGAGAAAACCTGAGAACCTGCACTTCTTGCTAATAAAATATTTGTAAGTTAGCCACATTTATGTTCTTGTGACTAAATGTTACAGCTGAATCAGATTCTATTACCTAAGTCACTCAGGTTCCTAAGCTACATTGAAAATCAATCACACTTCACTCCTACAGCCTAAATATAAAGCCTGTAGGTAGCAAACAGTCCCTACAAATCATTGCTTAGATTATTTTCAGTAAAAGGTGAGAAGGATACTAAGACTCTGAAACACTGCAGTTTACAGTAGTCTTGAAAATTTTCCTTGCAGCCTTCTGTAAACTCAGAAAGTAAAAATTAAAACTCCTCACACTTCCATACTAGGTTATTAATACCTTTTACACCAGCAACATAAGGAAAGGAGGTAGGAGAAGGATGGAATCAAGTGTATTTGGAGAAGTTAGATATTTTCAATTTATCTGTACCCAATAACAAACTCAGGAGACTGACTAGCTCTTGCCATTTTACCATTTCAGAAACCTTAGCCACTGCCCTTGAAGAACTCATGGTTCAGAGCAGAGACCAGAAAAGAGTGGGGTTGGTTGGTTTCAGAGAGGAAGAAAAGTAGTGGCTTGTAATTCCTCAACAACCTAAATTTCCTTTTTTTTTTTTTTTTTGAATACTGGAAGAAATAGACTGCAAATGTCAGAAAATAATGAAGAAGTGATACCAATTCAGCTGGAATACCCTATATAAAATATATTTCCTTCTTAGATTGCATAATAGATGTTTTAATAAGGCTTTTACCACTTCCACATTTCACAGGTGAACTAAGGAACCAAGGACAACTAAAACTAGTGCTGAATACAGAGAAAAGCTGATTAAAAACAGCTAAGAGTTTATGATCAACAGTGGGTGAATGTATTAGCTGAGACTTTGCAGGCCTCTGTTTTGGGCATCATTCCACCTCTTAATTAGTGACTTGGATGAAAAATGAAGACTACATTTACTGAACTCACAAAGCAAATAACCCATAAGGATCTACAAATGCCGTGCAAGCCTGGAATACAAAATTGCACTGACAAATTTAGAGATGGTAGAAGCAATGTGTTAAAAAAGTAAATACATTTTTGTACATGGAACCTGTAAACTGAAAAACACAGGGTGAGCCATAGCAAGCTAATTTCCCATTACCATAAAAAGGTATTGGGAAATTTTTGACCACCGCAATTCAAATATGTATCAGAAACTGGATATTTGTTAGGAAAATAGGCAAGTACTACCCAGCAAAACATTCACAGTACTGTCTGAGAGATCCAGGAAATGTCTTTTTGCCAYGGTGGTAAGGCCCTAGGTGAGGTACTTAACCTCATTTAAAGCACTGGAATTCCCTAGAGCTGTGAACCTACTGGAGAACATTGAGAGCAGAGCATAAGCTTTTCTACAATATTTCAGTCTGAGATAGATCCTGTTATATAGCCACTGTTAAAATATACCTGCACTACACACACCCAGGTCAAAATTAACTCCAGCTATATCTTATCTTTTCYAAGGACTCCTTATCATCTTCATCATCTAATGCTTTTTCCAGCCCCTACAGGCTTAAAAGGGAGTAGATCCATGTCCACTGGCTGTAAGACAAGAGTTAGCTACTTCAATTACAGTGATGTTTAGATAAGGGACCAGGGAAACTTTCTTAAAGTAATTACACTTCAGWAGTTGAAAACAAAACCCGGGGTGGTCATGCAGCCTCTTCCAYCTCTGGACTTTTTTGAGAACTGACCCCATGAAGCCTCTGTCAGGGACAATGCAGCTGATTCTTCATTTAGACTGTAATGACCTCAACATGATCACTTTGGACCTTCTCTATGACAGATTTCAATCACTGKAGCTGCAATGAGAGCTGTATTTCAAGCACTACCATGCATTCAAACAAACAAGCAAACAAATCAAAAAGATTCAGAAATCCCAGCACAGTCCAAGCTAAATGAATTCAAATGCTGTCAGATTTACCTGACAAAAACCAATCTAAAGTACAAACTGTAACTTACACATGAATTTAAATGGAATTAAAATTTAATTGAAAGTTAACTCTATGTTCATTTTTTACTTTCCTGAATATAGAACTAATACAGATTTACCTACAGTAATATTTTCCCCACATACTAAAAATTTTAAGGAAAAAGAAACGGAGGGAGATTAAGTAGGCAGAAGCTTATCAGAGGGATACACTGAACTAAAAGTGATGTTAATAGAAACAAACATGTGTAAGACTGTAGGTATATGTAAGGTAGGATTGTAGGTATATTAAACAGTACTAGATAGACACAATCCTAAATATGCAGAGATATAAAAGGATTTTCCTCACTGAGAAACTGAACAACAGAAATTACACTCATTACTGCAAAGCAGAGTGGAATTTTATGCAAAGTTCACATAAAAACATTTTCCAATACAAAGCATTAATTTAAYGAAAGAGTAATGTGGGAATTAATTTGATTCCAAACTAATGCCACATTTAAGTTATTATATTTAAATAGAGTACATACAGAGTTATTTCAACAATAGTAACTACACTAATACAATGTTTTACTGTTTAGCCAGGCAATAATGTGAAGCCCATAACTCTCAGGTAAAGAGCTATACTGCTTTTTGGGAGAATGTTGCTGAAAGCTCACCCATACAGCTACAAATGGGTCTTTGTTTGCCACATCTGCGTTGCAGAGAAGTAGTAAAGGCTGTGAGAATGATCCTTTCTTAATAGGGGAAGCATTGCCACATGGTGCTGCCCATTCACACTTCCCAAGCTACTAGTTAAAGACTGAAAACCAAGATGTCAAACTCATATGCTAGATGTTAGAAAGATACTTCTGAAAATATCAGCTCAAAGGAAATAGTCAACCTACAGTAAAATTAAAAAAATTATTCCTCTTTGAGAAAATAAATTAATTTCTTAGAATTATAAACATATTYGTTATTTAAATCTTTATCAACAGACACTGAATGTAATCACATGCTAATTATACTTTTTAAGCAGTCAAACTTCCTGTGCATTCAAAACAAACTTTTAAACAATGATCAAAGTATTCTTAGTCTGGCTCATTAGAAATAACATGAAGAAAATCATCACTCTGAAATGAAAAGCTCTGTACTTACTTGACAGCCAGGCAAGCCTGTATCCCTACCATACAGTGGAAATGGACCTCTGTCAGAGGTTTTTCCTGAAAAAGAATGAAATTTAAAATTTGATTATTTTTAAAATCCCCTAGACATCCACATCAGTTGTCCTTTTATGCAATTCAGAAAATCTATTAGCATCGTAATAAATTTACAAACATTAAGTTCCATGAATAAAATCAGGTTTTTATACCTGTGTTTAACATGCTCAAACAACACTGCAGTGAAAGGTGACATATTTACCTAACTATATTCCTTTTGGAATCAGTCAGATAAAATAAAATATTCCTATTCAGTATGTTTAAATACAAATGGCAAAAGTCCATTTTTATTCCCATTATTAACAAGCAAAGGTAGAGACATTTTCAGACATTTCTCCTTTCTACATGAAAGTAGCACTTAGCTGGTATCCATCTTAGACAATTAATATACTGAGCAATAAAATCAAACCACATGAAAATCAAACAAAAATCTCATTTAAAACACTAAAACTCACATCACCCTTAAACCACAGCTGATTTATTCAGCTCTTGGCACTCACCCCTAAATCTCTTTTTGTTTAGTGTACAGATCAGCAGGCACAAAACTCAAGCAATACAACTGGGCAAGACAGCAAATGCAATTTTTGTGGGTAAGCAGCACACAGAGAACACGGTGCAGAGGCTGCCTTCTGATGTTGCTGCCTCAGGTCACAAGACATTAGCAATGGGTTTGGCAGCTCCAGAAAATCTACTTAGTGCTGTATTTGTTAGGTATGCCACCAAAATGGTGTGTTTGTAGATGAAACCTCAGTGTGCGACTTCTCCAGTAGAGCTCAGAAGTTTATCMAGCTACACTTTGAAAAAAATCTTTAATAGAAGCCCACAGAACAATGCCAAGCATCAGACACTCATCAAGTTTGTGTGTAACAAAAAGCACCAAGTGCATGTGCCTGCCCTAATTACAGCACAGTTAGGGCTCAGAAAAACCCTGTACCACCACTCAGAGCCTTATCCAAAGGCAAGCATTAATTAACCAGATCTACCCATTTGAAAATGAATGCTATCTCACCCAACTAGGCACTCCCTTTGCAAATGATGTGTGTGTTATCCTGTCCTAATAAGAAGAAAAAGTAGCCTCTCTTTCACATTCCCATTTCAGTGTTAAATAGCTCCAAGTTATTGCAATTGCACTTCAAGAATAGGACTTCCTTTGCTTTTTCTGATTTTTCTCTCTTACTRCCAGAAGTCCCTAAATACAATTTCATAAGAGGAAAATCTAAAGCATGCTTTCTGTTCATTTTAAAAGTGCATCTTGTGTAAGCAGGGAGGAAGAGGAAGTTTGAATCTCTTGGAACAACATCTCTGCAACGTTATCATCATGATAGCTACCAAAGGTATGGTCAACAATAGTTTGCCTGAAAAATGGCAGCTCTGCTGTAACAAAGGGAGGAAAAAAGTTAACATTTTTCTGCTGAAGCAATTTGCCTCTAACAATCTATCAAGCACCAAGCAAATAAAATACCTAGCATGCAAAATTATAAGTAGTAGGATGAATCATGCTGTTCATTTTCAACCAGACTCAGCACTTTCTTTCCAGAAAATGAGAATCTCATATCACATGATAAACAACTTTGACTGAAGTATGCAGTATTCCAGGCAGGCTTTAAAACAAATATTTGTACAAGAGTCAATTACAGAGGCTAGAAAAATTATGATTTAAATTATGGTTTGTGTAGCAAGCAAGAAATTGTTAGATAAGAATGCATAAAATCGTGCTATTTGAATGTTATAATTTTTAAAGTATGGCAGATTCATATTAAAGGAGAAAAGCTTACTCCAACAGCCTAATCTATAGTAAATTTGGTTCCAAGAAGTGACCAGGAAAAGTCAAAGCTTTCTGATGCTGCAGTGCTAAATATTTATCAAAAATTAGCTGAGCAAATTAACATTTAATCTGAGTTCAAATGCCCTAGCTTTTCAACGAAGGGTTTGGAAAACAACCCAGGATCAACCATGAGAGTGCCTTTCACAGACAGTCTCCCAAACACATTCCSCTTTCAAGAACTCAGACAGGACTCTCAACTTGCAATAATGTCATAACATTCAAGGTACACGCTTTTTAAACACCCAAAATGAGCAGTCACACACTAGAGCAGCACCCACTGAGCCCACACTCAGTCCTGCTCCTGGYTCCCTCTCAAGCCATGGAGCTGCACCCTGTGGTCCCTGGGTGGGACTGGAGCAGGGTCAGCAGCTTCATCTCCACATGGGAACAGCACAAGGGTGGGACAGAGGAGGGGGATCCTGGGCACCATCAGAGCACATCTCTGAGTGCAGTGAAGCCTCTGAAGCCCCAGTGAGAAAACACCAAGGTTTCCCAGCCTGGCCATATCATAGCACAGCTTCACTTCCAACACAATGGAAAGGTGATGGAGTACAGACTTCAAACTGCTGTTGTCACCTCAACACACTTCAGCTGCTCCAGCCCAGGCACAGTGCTACTCTCACTATTCAAACCTTTGTAAGCTAAGGCCACAGGTGATGTTTACTTCTCAACAGAAACAGAAAATACTCAGCACTATTTCACAAGTACTTGGAAGGTGTGTAATGTCAGGTGTGAGAAGATGACACTTCCTGGATGGTTCACACTGTGATCAATGCATGGGCAGTCTCTAGCATCCAGTAAAGTTCATACACATGGCCAAATATATCAAAGCAGAATCCCTTTGGTGGTTTTCAGCTTATGAAATACCTTTCTTATTTACTATACTCTCTACAGATTGACAGAAGAGAATAAAAACGTAGAGGTTACAGTAAAACCCCAAATTACYGGAGTCCCAGTGCTTATGAGAATGCAAACTCTAAAAACACAATGAGAGTGAGAGCCAAAGCAGACCCTGAAATGACTTGCAGGCTWACCCCACAAGATTTGCAGCTGAGTCTGTTATGCCCTCTCTCAGGTCTTGTCTCAGTCAGTGCCCACTACACAGACAGTAATAGTCTCCTTTGCATTGCAGCTGGAAATTCAGAAACACCAATGCTCAGCATTTCAGGGACATAAGGACACTTATCACTGTGGCACCCAACATTAATTAAAAGAAGGAGAGCAAAAAACACTATAAATTACAAAATCCTTGTTGAACATTAATTAGAAGAAAGAGAGCAAAAAACACTATAAATTACAAAATCCTTACTGAATACTTTCATTTGCACAGGTTTGTGCAGAGATGGAGGTAAGGTAGTGTGCAGACTTATCAGCTGGGAAGGTAAAGCAGATGTTCAGATGAAGTTTATT
The DNA here is from genome assembly GCA_014549065.1 of Cardinalis cardinalis. Lineage (NCBI taxonomy): Eukaryota > Metazoa > Chordata > Aves > Passeriformes > Cardinalidae > Cardinalis > Cardinalis cardinalis. The sequence goes on from JACDOX010000067.1 coordinate 465,830, forward strand.
TCCTCTTCAGATCTGATTTTATTTTCCCACAACAAAAAAGTTAGATGCTGCCATTTTAAAAGCAAAATCTATGCCTTGCTTACAAACTAGTGTCATGGTAAACTTTTSCTCAGGTTACATCCTAGTGGCTCTATATACCAGAGTTGTGCATTCCAAGCAGATTTGGAATAAAGCAAAAGAAATTTTWAAAAAATTGAGTTGCTTATATGCAAAAATTTCACATTTGCACAGGTCAAATCACAAGGCATTTCAATCTTTTAATAACTTGGAACTAATGTGTTTTATTGGGGGTTTTTTTTTGAAGTTTCATGTGTTTTTATCAGGAAAAATTTCAAGGACCTAGTCACCACCTAACAGGCTTAAAGTTCAGGGACTATAGAGTTAACAGAAACCCAACCAAGAAAATCCCACTAGGCATTTTGAACCACAAATATTTCCCAACAGCATAAATTTAAAACTCTGACACATTCTCTACCAATTCAAACATTAATAGGCATTTAGTAAATAAATTTTTTCTCTTGCAACCACTTGCCTAAATGTGATATGCTCACAACTTAAAACAGCCTTTGAATACCACACGAGGAATTGTCTTCCACAATCCATCTATACTATAACAGCTGTGCAGCCCAAATACTCTGAACACAGAAGGAACTGAAACAGCAAGATGCAAAGTGATAGTGAGCTGAAAACAGCACTGCATGAACTCAGCTGAGGACTACTTCAGTGATTGTGCTATAAATGCCTGCCAGTATCAAACAGCCTTTTCCCACTGCTTCTAGAAAATGCTTGGCTTATGAGAAGATGACAGAACTCTCAAAAAATTATTTCAATTCCCACAGAATTAACCCTTTACAGACTGGAGATCTTTCTGTGCATTGCTAAGAATTTGTTTGGTTGGCAATATGGAAAGCGACGACGTCTTTTAATGAGCAATGTTTATCATCCAGCATGAATGCCATAGTGACCACAGCTGGCAGCTGCTCTGCTTGTCAGACATGAAGTATGTCTGCCCTACTTGTACAGAGAATCTGCTCTAAGTGAATACTGAAGCGTGTTTTTACAGTTCCTAAACATAATTTCTTCAATGGTAACACTTTAAACTGGTCCCCACAGATAGCCTACCCAAAAATCAGCTTATAAACTTTGTTGACAAGTTTGAAAATTTTTTTTCTTTTCAATTTATTAAAGTGGTGTTTTCAGTTTATTATTTCAATTCAATTAGAAATCTATTAGACTGCTTTCTCTCCCTCCACATCCAGCAAAGTATGTGTCTTTGTTACCTACAGAATGAATACATTCAAATAATTTTTCATACGCAGATCTAATGTAACAAGGAACAAGCTGCACAAGCTACACTGGCACATACAAAAGATGCAAGAAAACCTTCAACAAAATAGCTATTTTTCTACTAATCAATATTGCTTTCCAAATTACCATGAGGTAAAAAGTACGCAATGTTTATAGAATAAGATTCTTGTAGGTTCACTCTTTATTTCTTTAAATTTTACTGGCATTAGAAATTCTTATTCAGCAATTATTCAGTACAGTAAAAGAAAATATTACGTTTGGTTAAAACACAAATCCATCTCTGCTCCTAGGACTTGGTGCGTTGCCTTCTTTGCGGCAAAACTGACACATGCAGCCATAAAAATTTTTACTACATATCTATGCATTTCCCATAGCAGCAGAGGAATAATTTCTTCCTTTTCTACTGCTATATAGCATACTCATTAATAGAGGCTGTCCCAGTTTTAGTATCTTCTCTCTAGCATTTTAAAGATCTATAATGCACACATGTATATATTGTGAATACATATAAAAATACAACATGCACTTTTCCTTCTGATATTTGAGCCCCAGAACTCTTGGAAATGAAACAGAGATCTGGAGCAACACAATTAGAAGAAATGGTTTAAAACAAATGACCTCCTATTCTCTCCATGACAATGTTTAAGTATTATTGGCTGATGTGTGCCAAGCATGCTGCTGGCTGCACTGAGGATGTGTAACAAGGCAGTGCCAACAAGTGCAGCTGCTGGACTTGCAGCACCCTCCTCCTGTTCATTCCAAGCCAAATTACTCACTCAGCTATGAACAATGAAGCAGCAACACAGAAAAATGCCAAGTGCAAGTGAGATTAGTGATAAACTACAGGATCCCTACAGAGGTCAGTGATTAGCAGGTCCCCAGCCGTAATCACTTTCCTAACCCAGCCTTTATCTCATCACTGCTCCATCTCAGCTCAGCCTTCCGACTGCAAGCAGCTTCTCCAGTCAATATCCCTCCAAGTCTTGCAAACTCAGCCACGCTCTCACACCTCTGAATACAGCAGTCTAACCTACACAGTACAGAATGTCTGCAAACTTACAGGACGTATTTTTAACCTAAATTAATACACAATAAAATCCTATAACTGGAAAAATTTTAATTAAGTAACAGAAGAAAAACTACAAACATACTTAAGCCAGAAATGTCATGCTCAAATGTTGATCAGCAATGCAGTCTCATGATAAATACAATAATCATGATAAAAATGGTATGTACAGACTGCAACTAGTGAAAAAATGTAGGGTTTTTCCCTCATACTGTGACATCTTGTAAGACCAATTTTCCCAGACAGCAGAAATAAATGTTTTTAGCAAAACTTGGGTTTAACACTACAGATTTGCTCCCTCCTCCTTTTTTGGCCAAAATTTTGGAAGACTGAGATCCTACAAAACTAATGATTATCAAGAAGTAAGAACTATGATTCTAAATGAGATTTATGGGATTTAACAGTCCAATCTCAGGTCTGCCAGTAATCTCCTAGGATTCTCCATGCCATAAATTCTCATTTGTAAGAGGACAGCATCATACTTTCGTTATCAAGTCCAATTACTTATTTGGAGCAAGAACTGCTTTTCACATCCAAATAATCCAAAATGTGAAAAAACTGAAACTGGAATTACCTGTAATCAACTTCCCATTATAACTTTTGCAATTTAGGAACGGATACTGAATTATTGCTTTTGTTRACATTTGCACAAGATGATCTGGAAAAAAAAAATTCAGTTTGCTTTCCAAAGACTAAAAAGATCAGAAGCTTTTATACTTACAGTTGTGTCGGCATTTGCAGATGTCTTTCACTGTGAAAATTCTACTKATTGAACCAACCAGGCAATAAATCTCTGAGTATATTTATAAAGATGTTAAACACAGAAGTCAAGGGATTTCTCACAACTTCTTTAACACAATATTTTTTTTTTAAATAATGTCAGTGTGTGAAGAGGTATTAAAGAACCTGCTTCTCAAAGACATGCCTTTGACACTTCCATCCCATTGATTTGTAAGTACATCTAAGAAAAGATGGAGTATTTTGTCAGTTTGCAGATCACTGCACAGATCTTGTGCTATAAAAACAATTTATTAATGTTCTTATGTACTTCAAATACACAGGAGGTAAGGGTGGACTAAATTCCACATTATATTTGGATTGACCCTATGAACTTGTAATTTATATGCTCATATCAACTAGGAACATTTCTATTCCAACAGAGGCTGATCCATGAGGGCTCCTTCCCCAGTACTATTCCTGTCCCTGCACTTAGCAGGTTTCTCTGTGCTGAATAACAAATCAAATGTTTGCGAGGCTAAAAGGCACTGAAGTCGCTGGCAGGAAGAATGCACAGCAGTAACTGAGGGAAGAGGGAGGACAAACCTGAAGAAAGAACTTTCTTCTCCTCCTCCCCCAAGCATATGTAGGCAAGTATCTGCAAAGCAAATAATTCCTGAAGAGAATTTCAAATCCTCCACTACTATGTCTACCCCAGGCTAACCTAACCATTATCAATGGTAGCACTCTATTAACCAGTTATGTGTGCTGCACATAGAGAGAACACCCAGTGAGACACAGATTAAAAATACACTAAAAATGAGGGAGATCAGGGATATAGAATATCCAAAAAACAATAACCAAAGTGAGTTTGCATGTGAACACACAGCCATTCCACACTGGTGGCATTTGTCATATACATTTACTTAACTCACCTATCCATCCCTTGTATTTCTAAAGTATCCAAGCGTCTTCACTTTGTCAATTAAAATATTTTTCTTTTGTCATCTTCCCCACCTCATGCCCAAGGAATTTAGCTGAAATTCTTAAGTAACTAGCAAAGCTGCTACTTATAGTTAACTTGAAAAGCATCCCTTGCTCTCCTGGTGTGGAATTTGTCCCAGATCTAAGGACAAAAATTACTTTGAACATCAATTACATTCTTAAGTCTAAAGTCAAGAGGATTTTTTAATTGGAAATKAATAGAGAATCCACACTTTACAACAAAAAGCTACACCTGTTTCCAATTAAAAGATTATTTTGGTGACACTACTTACTACAAATTACTAGATTACTTCATATATATATATATATATATGTATGTAAGCTCTGCAGGTATCTACAGTTTCTCTTACTATCCAAGATCTACTGATTCTCATTTCATGTGAAAAGTCAGTTTGTCAACAAAGAAAGATTCCCCCCTTGCCCATTTTCTGTATAAACACAGGCACAAACACAACAAACATTTACAACCATCTTCCRCAAGGCAACTGCAAATGCATACACTGGTCCTCTGCTGGAGAACACTTTTGACAGTTCTTACTTGAATGACTTGCATAACCTTTTCTAACTTCACCCCTCACAGCCATCTCAATTGCAGAGACAGAGGTTTGCAAAGCAGGAATTTTCAATCTGTGGGCTCCAGAGCAGCAGTAGCTGCTAAACTGAAGACAAAAAAAGAAAAAAACCCAACAACAGAAAAAAACCACACCCCAAACAAAACCCCAATGAAATAAAAAACCCCACTGAACCATGCAAAGAACTAGACAACACAGGAAAACTATATAGAAAACCAAACCCCAAACACACATTAAATGCTATAACACATTTTGAAGACAAAACAACATGTTAAGCGTTTTCTGAGTAATACTTCTTCTAGAAACAATTCCCAAATTCCCACAGGTATTACAGAATAACCTGTTAAAACAAGAGGGGGAATCCTGAGGAGATGGTGCCTGAAAGGAGCCATGTCCTGGTTAGGGGCTGGAAACTCCTGACTATTCACATGCGTTATATGAAGGTGCATCGAGCCAAAAGAATGTGAAACGAAAACTCAGAAAGAATAATTACATAGTCTAGAGTAATGCAAAGTACTTCAAATGCTAGGAGCTTAAAATAGATGTTCTTCTTTTAGTACAAAAGCAAAATTTACAGTATGGGACTTTGGAATGTCCAAAAATTGAAAGCAATCCTCCCAAGCCCTGAACCACTGACAGTAACTGCACAAGTGTGCAGAAATGTAAACTGGTATTGCAGCTACAAAGAGAARGAACTTTTAACTATCCACCAAAATAACACTGAAATCCACAGATCTCTCTAAACCATCCCTYATCTGTAGGCACTTCACATCCCCACATGTTTAAAAAACACCAATACCTTACTGCCAAGGCACCTCCAGGATGAACACCGGAGTTTTAAGTAACAGATTATTTATAAGTGATCATAACAGGTGTGGAAGAAACAACAACTGAAGAAACATTAAGAATAATAACCGAGTCCAGACACAGTCAAGGTGATCATAAGTCTCAGGTTTAAAAACACCATGGAACAGGGGGAGCTGCTCAATGCACTAAAGACTAAAACTTCATATATCAATAAATCCTATCTCTCTGCTTGGCTAAACATGCTTTGCAGAGGCTTTAAATGACCTAAAGCAGATAAGGAAAACACTTTTCCTCAGCATGCTAAGAATAAAAGGAATGCTCATTGCAATTTTGGTAATTATTTTATAGAAACGGTGACATGAATAAGAATGATGAAATACTTTCTAGTAAAACAGCAAGGAGAATGTAAAAGCAATTACTAATGCTCTGCACATCTGTATCAGCAGGTCAAGGTATCCTGACTCCAAAAGGATTAATTTTTTTTTTCAAAAATATATAAACCAAGGGGTTATCTCAGATATTAAGTCTGGTTTTTACTAAGAATATTCATAAAGTGCAAGATCTCTGGAAGAAAGTTCATTTTGTACACAATTTAAAATAAGTAAATAGGATTACCCAAACAATTTATTCCCCTAATAGCAAATCATAAATAATGACATCACCAAAATGGAATTTTATTAACAAAGGATTAGTAGGCTAATGGTAATACTCTTCAATCTGACTTTGTGGGAAAGGTGTGGTTTTTCACTGTAAGCTGGCACAGTACACTATCAATGTACCTGAGTTTTCTAAGTTATGTGCATTGATAAACTGTTTGACAATAAAAGGCTACATTTTAAAGGAATTATTTAAAAGAATAAACTTATTACTCTATTAAAATAAGGGTGCATTAAGGGAGTGAAAGCTAGGCATCAGATAATGTTTTAAATGCAACTGGAAACACCAACATGACTCAAACCTCACCCCTAGATTTAGTCTTTTTTGCCTTTTTTTTTTAAGCATCAGCTTGTCAATCTAAATGTGTTACTGGAAATTCACAGCTGGCAGACTGAAACAAATGAAGACAGGTCAGTGGAGTGCTCTGAGCTGCACTTTGGGAAGCAAACTGCCTCTTATTCAGCCACGTGCAGGACTGAGACAAGGCCCTGCAGTCTGGAACTGGAGTTACCCTTCGGGGGAGGGTAGAGCTACAGAAACTTTCCACATTCCTCCGTTATCCCAGCCCTTCCTGTTGGCCTGCCTTAGCACCTCTGCAAAAGGCATTGTGGCCTTGGCAAATCCCACAGGGAACCTCCTGAGGTGTTGACTAGAAAAGGCCAAATGTCCACCCTGGTGTTATGTGGTTATGGTCCCTGAAAGTATTGCAGAGTGAAAATTTTCCTTCTAAGCCTAAACAGTATTAATGAGCGAAAGTAAAACCACATGGGCTTTGTATCTTTTTATCTATTTTACCTGCTTGTATTTCAACTCCCTGGACTATAGAACAGGTTCTGTATATTATTGTGCAAGCCTTTTACACAAACAAGGATTAATTTCAAAGACATTTCCCATTTCATACCTAGCTGTTATCTCTGCTGTAAGCTTTCAACTACACATTAGCTCTTGATATCAAACAGTCATAAACACTTATAAAACACTTTTCTTGATCCTGTTCTGAGTAACTCATCTAAGTCTCAGCATCTAAAGTACCTATTTTACTTCTCATGCAGTTTTTTCAACTTAAATTTACCTTTTTATCACTTTCCCTGCAGCTATAATTCTGTTATTACCAACTATACAGTGTATATGGAACCTCTCTTGCTTAAAGTCTTTATCAGCTTAGAAAAAAAACACAGAGCACTGTGAAACCCTGAAAGAGTTTCTACAGACTGTAATTTCAGAGATGCCATTGGCATACTTGAAGGCAGGACCACCATTCAAAGGAACACAAACAACCTAGAGGATTGGGCCAACAGGAACCTCATCAAATTCAACCATAACAAATGTAAAGTTCTGCGCCTGGCCTGGAGCAGCCCCTTGCACCAGTGCAGGCCGGGGTCTGGAAGGGGCAGCTGCAGGTGAGGCAGCATGGGCAGGGCAGTGACCATCCACCTCTGCTCAGCACACCTTACACCAGATCAAAAATATTGCACCTAATTTCCAAACCCCCAGTTTAAACAAAACAAAACCCCAACAGCCCACAAACATCAACCAGCCAAACCTAAGCTAAAGAGCAATAAACAGAAATACTCCCAGTGCTTTCACTGGATGCAAGGGTTTCTTTCTTTTTACCAGTATTGCATCCATTCCAGAATCCTGGATTCTGAAATCCTGCAGCTGGCAATTCTGCCCCCAACTTGCATCAGGTCATATTACTTCCAATTTCTTCAGCTTCCTTTTGCAATGACTTRATATATCTATTTTTCTATCTATTTTTCTGTATTGGTTTCTCTTTACCTCTTCCATATAATTTTCCCTCAGCACCAAAATTTAGTGAAATAATTTTAAGCTTTCCAATTCAACTGAATTAAGTCCCTTAATTATTCATTACATATTGGTTCTGCAAAAATGTTCATGCATTTAAAAACACACACAACACTGACCTGTACCTCTTTCCTTCTTTGCCCATGAGAGCACTCTCTTGGATATCCGGTCTCTGTAATGAGTTTATGATTTGCACTCTGCTGTACAAAACAGCAAATGATTCTGAATGATGACCAAAACTATCCTTCTTTAGGCAAGCCATTTGGAGAAGAGTCATAAAATGGATTAAGACTGATATTTAAATATCTGGGTTTCTCCATTTCTTTGAATTAAAAATTGCATAGTAAAGTAAAACATTGTAAGTCATTGTAAGGGTTCCACGCCACAGCTTTATCTTGAAACTTTCACTACCTCTGTGTTTATTTAATTCACACATATATTCTAATTTTAAAAAACCAAAGCAGTACCGAGGTCATTTAAATTGCTGCACTTTTACTTCTAGGGTTATATTCACAAAGTCTATTTTAAGAACTGCTTTGGAAGCAACTGATGTTTTATGCAGTGAACTGCTATTTTCCCAGATGAATAGAATATCCATTCTTTGGCTCACAGTTTCCATGACACTAAAAACAAAACATTCATCGGCAGCAGCTCAGTGTTTGATGGTAAATGCAGCTGCAGCTCACAACAGCTCGCAGTGTACCTCAGCCCGCCACAGCTGAACAGAGGCACTGTATTTCCCCAACGCAATTTCATTGTTTTACAGACAAGCCTTTTCTTGCCAAACTCAAACATTTCAAATCCTGCTGCTGTTCTGTCTTGAAATGAAAAGTTATTCAATTCTGTAAGTAATGATACTAATGCTAAGTCTTCCAAATTACCGAACAAAGTGCGTAACCAGAAACACAGCTTCGGTGGCAGGAGCATCTGCCCTTACAGTCTAAAAGAAATTTTTTGGCCAAAGAATTTCAAACTTTCCTCCTTGATACAATTCCAACTCACTTGCTTCAAGTAAGCTGTTGAAAATAAAGTACAGGGGCAATTTTAAAACTGGTAAATGGAGAAAGTCACATGGCAGTCCAGAGACAAGGAATGGCACTGAGCTTTCAGAACTGCTTCCCTCCCCAAAAAGGAGAATTAAAGTGTGCATGTCTCTTTAGAACMGTCTTCTGTTTTAGGGCAAAATACAAGACTTCCACTCACTAGTAATTTAATCCTGCCCCATATTAGCTGACTTTTCATCTGTTTGAGATCCACTCCCCTTTTCACACTGGTCAGCGTATCACTGTTAAACACTGAGACCTAATCACATTGGTTTGATTCTGAAGGCCTCATTGAAAACAGGACTTAATCAATACTCCRTATTTGTCAGGAGTAGGTTTAGGCACAAATTCTGTAAAGCAACTAAGCACATATCTACTTCCAAATACTCAAATGTTCTAAATTCAGCAGGGACTTCTCATATGAACTACACACTCAGGAAAGTCATAGGGGACTGCAGGCGGATCACAGAGAAAAATCCGACAAAGGAAAACACACCTCAGCCAACTCTTAATGGAGTTCTTAAGAAATTCTGTCAAAACTACTGGAAATATTGAAAAGGTACTACGTTAACACTAACCCGTTTGCAACTTAACAGTAGTGCTATTTTAAGCTAGACATTAATTTCTGGTTTCTCTATAATATACAGTCCACCTTCTCTAAGGGCAGAAACAAAGTGATGGCTCGCAGTACGCCGCGGCTGGAGCAGAGGGGAGCCAGGAGCGCCGTGTGGCTGTGACAATGCCGGT
>JACDOX010000067.1:475607-684757 GCA_014549065.1 Cardinalis cardinalis
GGCAATGCGTTCGGGGAGGGCGTGGTAATGCCGTCCAGGGGAGGGGGCAGTGACAATGCCGTCCCGGGGTGGCGGCAATACCGTCCGGGCAGCGGCGTGGGCCCTGGCGCGTTCCCGCTCCCCGCGGCGCGGCCGCTGCCGTGCCCAGAGCGCCCCCTCCCGGCGGCGGGCCCGCAGCGCACGGAAATGTCACGGACAGCGCGGCCTTTGCACCGGCACGGGCCGAGACTCCCCTCACAACCGAGTCCCTTGAAAGGGCAGCTCAGTAAAGAAAAACAGTAGTCCAAAAGCTGCAGCAATATTTAGTAATAAATCATTAGCGAAACAAAAATTAAATCATTGCTCTTTATACCCAAACCATTGGCTTCAACTTGAGATTCAGCAGGCCCTCGAGGATCAAAGAGGGTTAGGGCAGCTTACTGTCAGAGGCCGCTGGAATTCACTTGCAAGCATTACTCTTCATAAATTTCTATTGATGGCCTTTCTACTGACAACTTACTGGACTTTTATCACATCCTTGCACTAAGCCATTAACAAAACTGGATCATAAGTGCACTCCCCACAGGCCACTACACATTASAAGACCAGAAAAAAAATGAAGCTTGCTTTTGTAGCTTTTCCAGGACCTGAATAAGAAAAATATACACAGAGTGCAACATTCTTATTGCCAGCACAGCAACTCCACCTTGACAGAACTCTGGTTCTGGAGTGTAATCTGTGCTGCAGGTAGTCACCACTGTAACCTAGGAAGAACATTCAGGTTCTTCTGCAAATAGAGTCCTGCAGAAGTCCTTTGGTGGGCTGGTAAATACTGATACAGGACACAAATGCTATTTCAAATTTTCAGTTTTATTAAGTGTTTCCTGAGGGTTTGACTTTTTCCTTCTGAAGCTTAAAAGGAGACAAGAAGTCCAGAATCTGGCAGAAATGGTCAACTCCCCTTACAGTTCCTGGAAAGAATTTTCTTATCTACAGATTTGAATTCTTCAAGTTTATTGCAACACTGGTGTACATTTCCCTATCCTAGTATTTCCCAAACAGCAGACAATAAATTGAAGATCCACTATCTGACTGGTATATTAGAGATGATGTTTTTGCTCCTTTACATCAAATATAGTTCCAGTTTTATTGAAAATATTCAAGATAAATCCATGCATTTTCCTGAGACTGTCTTTTTGTAGTTGTAGTGGCAGTAGCAAATAAGGGACTCCATAGAAAGAATACAAGCAACTATGTCTAAGGCCACAGTAAAATCCCACCTGTTTGTGATTATCACACACCCAGCCAGGCATGCGGGGGGAAGGTGAATGAACACAGAGAAGCTTTTTCAAATATAATTTGCAGCATGAAAACCTGAAAGAAACCCCACATTTTAAGCTGCCACAGATTCTTGATACGTTCTTCATAGRTCAATAATTAGTGATCCTTTTTATTGCTCCCTTCTCAAATGCAGATTCTTTATAGCTGTCTACTTTCTAAAATTTTGGATAATGTCTAAAAATGCTAAACTCTAATATCAACATATTAAGTCGGTGACAAGGGAGGAAGACTGGACAGACAAACAGCACCCATTATAATCACTACCAGCATCTCTCTTGCCCAACCATRAACCATGTCTTGTCCATCTGCTCAGCTGCTCCTCTTTTTCAACAGATAATTGAAAAAAATTAATAAATTCTTATCCATGAGAAAGTGGTTAAAAAAAAATTACAGCAGCTATATTGGATACAGAAGGTCAAAATTCAGAGTCTCAAAAAAATAGTGTTTCAAAAGAATCTTCAAAACTAAAGGCTAAAAGATGGCTGATTTTCAGATAGCAAAACACCCGATTTTATTTGAAGTATAACTYAATCACAAGTGCACAGGAATGCTGAAGCCATGTCGTGTAGCTCTATTTGAAATCCTAAATATGGATTTATGACCCTGATCCTTCAAACAGSTACATACATGCTTAATGGGATTATGTGTGCTTAAAGTCTCGTAGATGCAGAAGTATTCATAAAATTAGGACTTACCTTGGGCATGTAGATCAGTAGGACACATTAGATTTATACTGACTTTTGTTATATTTGTAAGACATTTGGACATTTCCTATTATATGAGGTAAACACAGAAGTAGAAATACTTCAGCAGTATTTTCTTTGCATGTATCACAAAAAGCTTAGAAGGATTATTAGTTTCCTAAAAGAAAGCAGGGTACTATGGGAGCATTACCAAAGCACCAGAAATGCTAATTAAGTGGTCATTTTGCTTATGATAAAAACAGCCTTGAAGTAAAAATCAGAGATATGTTTTAAATAGCTTTTTTCACACTATCCTAGAACATTATGTATTTCTAGAACTGGAGCTGTACTGAAATATTCTGAAACATAAAAGCACTTGAGATATTATTTCAACAATTGTGTGCATACGTGTATAAGTAACAACACTTCACCTATGCACATTTCAGTGTATCCAAAACACTTCAGCCTCATACATGCTAAGATTTTTCTTCCCTGAATAAGACCCATTCTTTACCACTTTTTAATTCTTTTTTTAAAAGACTTCCCCCCTCCCCCCCCCAATTACAGGCAGGAAATAAAAAGAAACGCAACTCTTTTATGTAAAGTAAATCCATCTGGATGTTTGCTGCATCCTATATTATAAACTTGTGATCCCCAACCAGAATGAGTTATAGTGAAGCTGCAGGCAAAATTGTCTCCATATACCACAATCCATTATCCCTGTCAAGTTAATGTTCCATGTTGAGCCATATGGCGTGGGTACACACTCAACAAAGGAAATTCCTTAAACTTGTTATAATCAGCACTTACAGTCATCCAAAAAAACTGACATAAACAGCTTTATTGTGTTTTGTTCATTTCAGTTGATATCCATGACAAAAAGAGGAAGCTTCAGGGGGAGAAAAAAGAAAAAAAAAACCAAAGAAAAAAAGAAAAAATAAAAAAAAAGAGGCAGGAGGCAGTAAAGTTGCAATAATAAAAAGGGAGGGAAAGAGACAGAGACTGTACATTTCATAATTACACAACATTTTCCTTACCAAGTGATTTTCAATTACAATAAAGCTCAAGACTCCTGACACTGATACAGTGTGCCAGAATAAGAAGAGACAAAAAACCCCAAAAATCCTACATCAATACATCATTTTCAATGTAAATAATACATTCTATAGTTTCAAAGTGCCTGACTCATGCAAAAGATTATCAATTAAAAAAAAAACTGAGTAATTTTTAGTTTTCCTGACTTGGGAAAAAAGGTTTGCCTTCAGTTGTTATACAATTATCAAGAATTTAACAATCCTTCATTAGCAATATGGCAATTTAAGTAAATATCTTTCTATGCATTAAGTGTAGGTCACAGATGAATTAAGGACTCCCAGAAGCCTCTGCTACCTGGCACAACCCATCACATCAAGCCTAAGTCAAGGTACAAGTAGAGCAGAACTTCATTCCAGCCCCCGCAGTGACAACAATAAAACGCTGAGAAAACACACTATCAAATACTGAACTCAGCATCAATTTCTGTTAATTACAGCCTTGTCAGCAACGTGATTATTCAAACAGCTCATGCAAATGTTAATGAGTCCTTATTTGCATATTTATTTTTTCCTTTGTTGAAATGTCATTGATTATTACATTCTACAATGATGAATGCTGCTGATGATGTGCTCTGATATGTAATTAGTCATTAAGTGGAATGAATAGATCAATTATGAAAAAGGAGTGAGATTAAGAAATATCAAACAAGACCGCCCAATGTAACCATAGAATTTTTTTTAAAGGAACTAAAATAATTTCTTGGCATTTAAAGTGCAACATCAGTAGTTTTCAATAAATAAACTACTACTTTCCTGAGGTTAAATAAGATCTTCCACATGCACTGCTACTTGGGTAATCTAATTACAATAGCAGAGCGCTTTTGTAAAATCAGTAAGAAATCTGCAGTGACACGTAGGTTTTGGGGTTCGGTTGTCGTATCCTGTCCCTCCTCCAGTTTGTATTTTTTAGGAGAGCTGCTCATGATCCCCCTGAGCCTCTGTGATCTCTGAGCAGGGCTGAGAGCAGCGCTTGCTGCAGCCCCACTTTGTTCACGAGGCGAAGCTGAGCGCTGCCTTTGCCACTGCCTGCTCCGAGTCCCCAGCCAGCACTCGCGGCTTGCGCATGAAGGGGAAATGGGAGAGAAGAGGAAGGAAGGAAAAAAAAACYCTAACAAAAAAAAAACACATTACTGCAGACCAGATGGGAACATTCCACATGACCAAACCAATCAATCACCTCGGTGGGGCGCAGGTGCAACACAGCCGTGTAGCAACACACCATTTCACAGTCTATCGGGCACAAACACATGGTCACCAATCAATGGCACCCCCAGGACCTGGGGGGGAGGCTCTCTCGAGCCTTACTGGTCCATGCCTGATGACTTCATAATCACACATCATTTCATTCACTGGAGGATACAAACCAGCATTCTAATAACCTTCCCCCGAAACCGGTCATGTTGTGCATATTAATAGAGTGCTGGGTAGAGCTCAACCACCGGCTCCACGCTGCAATTCGAGCAGAGCCTGCAAGAAGGAAACAACCTGAAGCTAAGAACTTCTGCCCGAGGAAGGAGTCTGCTCAGACCAGATCAATGGCAACATTATTCATTTTGCCAAAATAAACTCTGCATGACGCTCGCACCTTTCACCAAGCCACCCTTGAACAATAGCAAGCAAGCAGAGATAAAGGACAAAGCAGGATGAAAAATCAATGAAAGAATGTGCTGCTGGACCTGGTGATATGCAAGACTAAATTCTAAAACAAACAGGAACACYGGTAACAACAACAACAACAAAACTATTAAAAAAAWTATTGATATGCTTACCAATGCTCTCAGGGAAAGAAATAAATTTATTTCTTTTAGGCCAAGTATCACAGATTAGTTTTACAACAAGCAGATAAAGTACACAATGCAGTGTGATCCTGACATGCCAAGACTTGGATCAGAGCACTAGCTGCTTTTGACTAGTTCACAAAAAATTACAAATGGTAATTTATGTTTATGTTATTGATGACTCAGGAGTATAATAAACATTTCGGACATAAGGATATGGTGACATTTTTGCCAGAGCATATCACACTATACTGTTAAGTATTCACTCTGTAAAAAGATACACAGGAAACAAACGTGATAAGGAGCACATCTTCTCTGGGAATGACATTGCACCTTGGGGCCAAAAGTCAAATGAGTTGCAGCTGAAATGTAAAAGACTAAACAAACTACTAATGCACACATACAATGTTTAGAATGCTGTTAAGTACATAGGTAGGTAGGACTCCCCCATTTGGTATCAAAGCAAAGAGCTTAGTTTTACTTATGTGTTTCTTAAACTGATTATATGAAAAGCAGACATCTCTAAATTTTACAGTTAAAAATTATGCAAATGTAGAATCTACTGAACCAACTCAGTTTTGCTTTTGRGCATAAATTCCGGAGAACTTGAAAAAATAATTATGTAGGCATGATAAGAGTACAGTTCTTAGGTTGCACCTGAAGCACTACATGTTGCTTTAGGTCAATGGCAATTCCTCCTGGCCAGTCTGGGAGGCTACACAAAGGAACTACAGCATAATTTAATTCATTAATACAAGGAGAGGGGAAAAATGTCAGAAGCAAAAAGCACACTTTTTTATAGTTAGCATCCAGGTAATCTGCTGATTTCTGGTGCTGCAGGCCTTCTAATCTTTGCTTGACTTCCTCCCTTCCCTATTTCAAAGATCTCAAGGAAATGCACAGAAGTATTTATATTTTGTTAACAATTCAGAGTCTGGGTATGATTCACAGAACCACAGGGCCAAGTCCGAGTCCTGTAACCCAAAACCTACACACAATAAAAAGGTGGCACACTTGGTGTCAGACAGAAGAGCATGAAAGGGTTAAAGAACAAACATGAGTATTATCAAAGGAATAKTCACATCCTTCTGCAGAATTATGTTGACCAGAAGCAGAGGAAGTGTTCTCCTTCATTAGAATACAAAAATCATTAATCAATAAATTATTAAATTAAGGGCCTGATAACTGGTTCTATTCCGGGCACTTACAGAATGCTAATTACTGCAGTGTTAGGGGAACCTATAGTGTTAAAATCAGAATTTCTCCTTTAATAAGATCCATTTTTTAGATTAAATTCAGCTCCTTTTATTTTGAAAGCTCTTGAAAAGAAATGAAAATGTCATATAATGAATTAAGTACTAATATTCACTACACTTCATATGCAACACAGGGCAAGTTGATGGCTATGCTACAGACTTGACATCTCTTAAGAGCCAAAAAACTAACAGCTGGTGACATTSCCAATGGAAAGTGCTGGGAGGAGTTTGACAAAGAATGTCATCCAAAATCAAAGTGCCTCAGCAAGGTTTACCCTTACCTGGGAACATTAAGTAAGATGGAGAACAAGGGGACAGCTTACATCTCCAGGTCCATCTGAGCATCTCTCTTCCCTTCCCTGTGCTAAAATTCTGTCTGAGTGAAGCCAAAACCACAGGGAACTCTGGTGGGCAGCATGAACCAGCCACTAAACCTCTTCTAGTCCTCAGACAAAACCAGCCTCTCACTGACAGGATGGGAAAGCAATGGGGCTTGGCTTGCACTTGCTTGTGCCATAATTGCACCTTTAAAAGGCTCAGCTCAACACATGGGAACTAAAGCACAATAGGATTAGGATTCATCAAAGACACTTCAAAAGAAAGGGTACTCCAAGATGGCAAAAGGTGGCGCTGCTTGTGAGCAGGGGATTTCCACAAAGACAGAATGAAATGCACCAGACACACATTTTAGTGAACTTCTGAGCAGAGTTTTTATAAAGTGCCTGGTMCAGATATCAGGGATCTAATTGTTATATAAGTTATATAGGCTGTAAGGACCTCAGGATGAACATGAGCAGATTTTAATCAGTTTGTTGAGATCAGTGAAGGAATCATGACAACAGTAACACAAAGTTCAATCCATACAGAAGACGATACATAACTCCTGCAGYATTTTCTACAGCAAAGGACCCCAATGAAGCTTTAGTTATATTACAATTCTTATCCCCAAAATATACAGAAGCAAAGTTATCAATAAAACATTATATTTAATTCAAAAGTATATAATGCATAAATTAGGAAATTTATCTTGCAAAAAGTAGCCTTGATTAATTCATTCACTAAAAGTCAGAAAAGCACCAGTGTTTGGAAAGAGGAAGCTAGAAGTTARTGAACAAAAAAGTTATAAAAAAACCAAAAACAACCTAATGTTATCAGTGCAGTATCCTGAAATGGATTTCTTTAAAAAGTACTCACAGCATGAAAAATAAGGCAAAATTAWTATTTACAATAATCATAAGCAAAAATGTGTGGAAGCTTATGACAGTCGATAGCTAAGACTGCAATTTCTTGAGTGAAAATGGTTAAATGGCAGGGAGGCAATGCAAATGTTACACTAACAAGAGACATACATTTGCCCAATATTAAAAGAAGCCTTAAAAGATTCATTCAATGAATGAAACTTAAAACTGAAAGCACAGCTCAAATTAAGAATCTACTTCCCTCCATGAAAGCAATTCTTAAAGAATTCAAATCCAAAGAAAATCTTCAGTGCTACTAAGAATTTTCTTTAACTACTGCAGAAACATTCAAACCCAGCTACCTCAATGCTCTAAAGTTTAGATCCTGCCTAAGTGCTCCCTTCTATCTAATCAGCTATACTGACGTTACTCAGCTTTACCCAGGGTCAACAAAAATGATTCATTTTGTGTTTTGCCTAACTGGACTCCTTATGATCAGCTGTTAGCATCAAGCTGTCTGATTTCCATTCAGGCTTCACAGCTGGATTCATCATAAAAAACCAGAATATTAAACCTTGGGCAAGCATAGCTGGCTTTGACTTCCAAATAAGCATTTTTCTAACTAATCATGCTATACTTTCAGGTATTAAATAAGACATTCATTCCAATACAAATTTTTTTCAATGYGATACAGACTGCATCTATTGAAGAGCTGCAAATGTAAAGAAGCTAACAAAACCAAAATCTTTAATGAGAAAAAAAGAATCAGGACAAGAACCAAGAATTTATCTTCTATAGGTAAAAACCTCCTTGCAAAGAAGTATTGGAATAACATGGAAGAGGGTGGGTTTGTTTTCCCTTTTTTTGAAAAAGCTATGAGGAATATTTTGGAAACTTTTTCAGTAGTTACTGAGCTGGTTCTTAAAGAGTTGGTATCTTTTACAACTTCAACAAAAAGGATTTCCCAGTTATGATAGAGAGAACATATACACTGCTCAGAGCTATTTTGTATTTAAAGAATGTTCTTGGTAATGAAAATATCTTTTGCAAGATGAATAGTTATTTTTWAAAAAAAATCGATGTCCACAAGGGAAAAAAGGGAAGTCTGTGGAATTTTTTTTTAAATTTATATTAGTCATCCAAAACAGAAAAGAGATGAACAGTCCTCTCATCAATGCTTATTTAAGCAAATATTTGAAAAGGGTCAACAGGACAGAAAGGAGAAAGGAGGTATAAGTTAGAAAAGGTGGTTCTTTGAACAACTGCAGAAGATAAAATATGGCATCTAATAGTTGGCAGTTACATTGCCACCCCTTTTTTAAATCACTGCTGAGATCTGCTCATGAATTTTCTCAGGGGGAAGGAGTAGAGCAGGCAAAGGGCCACGTCCTCCTCCACACTACAGCAGACCTTGAACAGGCTACAGGGGGAATCAGGGACTCCACTGATCACACAGGAAGCAGAGAACACAGCAATATATATTATCATAAAGACACCGAAGGAAAAAAGGCAGGAAGGGYAAGAATATAAATAATTAATAATAGTTTTTTAAAAAGAAAGCTAAAAATACCATTTACTTGCTGAAATTTGTCACTTCTTATGTCTTATTTTTGATGTATTACTTCTACAGATTTGTCACAAAGTGCTCAATGCATGTTGGTTTAGCCCACTGAATATGAAAAATGAATAACCAGATATGAATTTATGTTTACCTAACACAAATTTTGAATTATTTAAAAAGCATGAATTGCTCTTTAAATCCTAAAAACATTTAAAACATATATATTTTAAATATTCTTCTTGGAGCGGTTCTCCAAGCTCCCCACAGCAAATTTATGGACCTCTGAAAGGAAACAATCAATCAGATACCTGTTCAATATCTTGAACCTTCAGGTTTTTTTACCAGCTGCCACTAATCCTGTCTCCCAGGCCAATACAACCAAAGAATGTATCCAAAGAGGGACACAATCAGGAAAGCCATGAAATTCATTTTTGGCAATACTAAAAAAAAAAGAAATTAAAAAGAGAAAATCTAGGAAAACCCATTTTGGACAGCATCTTCCAGTTACAATCACTTGACATGATTCTCATGCAAATTAAATTTAGAAAAATTAATTCAAMCAAAACAAGTTCAAGGCAATACCATCTTCTAAAGCTAAACTACTTCTCTGCCTATGTCCCCTTTTATAATGTACTGACAGAAATAGAATGTGAAAAAGTTTGGATTTAGTACTTTACAAAAGCAAAGTGGTCACAGCACAGTTAGCTCAGATGGCCAGTTGAACAGAACATCCTCAGGGAGACAGAGCCACCCCAGAGGCTTTGTGGGCAGAAAATCTTTAGGCAAAGTGATTCATCATGTGTGGCAAGACGACTGTGACATCTAAAGATTCTTGCCTTGAGCAGCATGGTACATGCTACAAGGGATCAAGCATTCTGAAAAACATCCACACACATCTCAGAAGCTGCAGTAAAAAGGACATGTTTCAAATAACAAAATACTGGGCACTAATAATGTGTATGTGAATTTGCTTGTTGCAGTGGAAAACRGCAAAGTTCCCCTTCAAGCCATGCTATTGACCTAACACAGAAATAAGCAAATTTTTACTAATTTTGCACTCCAATTATTTCAGGTCTAATTTTATCATCTGGCTCATATTCCTTCCTCCAATATAACTAAGCTTTAGTCCTGCTTTAATATTCTTTAGAAGTTGGCCATCAATGAATTATTGTTTTTCCACTTTAAAATGTATTTTCCCATATTGGTTTTTATTTTTCTCTTGTTCGTGCACCACAACTTCTAGCATTTCTAASAGAGTATTAGTGAATGCATTACTATACCTCATTGCAATAGGAAGTTTTYATCTTCCAAATCTACTGCCCAATAATCTGTCCTGTGAAGGGGAAAATTTACACTACTACACAGCACCCCTGTTCAGAATCTGCACTTAAAGACCTCTTAGAAGATGTAAATTTTGAGTATACAAATGTCTCACAAAGAAAAAGACTCATGCTGGAGAAAGACTTCTCCACCATGGTGTCCCACCAACAATACTGGCCACTTAGAAGTGCACAGAGAAAGAATCACAGAAACCCAGAAAGAACGTGAAAAAATTRTGTGGTCTGGACTTGAACAGTCAGGCATTATAGCCAGGTTTGTACCACAGGGCAAGTAACAGAGCATAAGCAGTTTTAGAATCTACCTTTTCTTTATATTTAAGATGAAGGAAACAAAAAAAAAAATACATCTTTCCAAAGAGCAACACATCTGCGCAAAACCACATGAAAATGGTCATTTCTTAAGAGAGGCAAAACAAGTCAACAGAGCAAGGCAGACAGACAAGCCAGGTAAAGACAGGAAAAATCCCAACGTGCAGCTGAGCACAAGCCTTATGAAAGTGCTCAGGTGGAACAGTGTACTGATCCAGATGGGTGCATTCAAGGGACAAAAATACAAGTTTAACCACAAAGTAAGACTACAGTAAAATTATACTCTACAAATTTGAGGACAGATGAGTCTATTAATGATTTTAGTGTAAATTAAAGTTTACATTATTTCCTACCTCTGAGGCTTTGGCATTTTTTTAAGAAAATAAACTGGACACAATTGCATTGCATTAACAAACAAGAAAGCAGTATAAAAGTAACATCAAGAAAGTAGGAGAGATCAGTAGAAGGGCAACAGAAACTTTAAAAATCCAGCTTTGAGTTCAATAACAGAGCTGAAACTGATTATCAAGGGAATAACAATGCTTGAGAGCGCAGGTTAAAAGAAGAAAAAGAGTTACTGGGGTCTGGATARCATTTTCTCCTGATGAATCACTGCCTTTCCATTTGGTGTTTTATTTCACATTGGTTTACTGGCATTTGCACTATGTCTCTATCATGAGACCAAGCTGTGTCAGAGCTGGGGAGGGAGGGGGAGGCACACAAACCAGAAACTCGAGGCACACAGTGACAGGGAAGCGTTCCTCCTTCGTGTTGGAGAATGTCAATCCAGCCAACTAAACGCAGTACCTTGAGTTCAARACATTTGAGCTCTACATTTTCTTCTATGTAGATAAAATAAGATAAATCAATACGGAAAATATTCTGTGTTTTAAAAGTACTATTTAGCTTTACTCTGTTCTAAATAAATAGCTGCAAGCCCACTGCTTATTGTCTATACATACACAAACTATCCTAGATAAAATGGTTACCAACTGGAGAAACACATGGCCTTTTTCCCCCCTGTAAACAAAACTATATTCTTTTTCATAGTTTGTAACTGTGAAACCGAACCAACTAAACCCAGCAGTAATTTTCTACTGGCTTCTCTTTGTTTACTCTGCTGCCCCCTCCTCCCTTCAATTCCAAAATACTGATGGAACAAATTTATATTCAATTCCTTTATCCAATTTTAAAAGGGTTTGGATTGGGTTTTTTACCAYGGGCCTTTTGAACCACATTTCCAGGAAGATCCATTTCTAATGTAATAGCGAAAATGTAATTGAAATAAAGAACACGCAAGTATACTGGACAAAACTATTTGTTATAATTGTGCCCAGGGCTGAGTGCCAGATAGCTGTCAAACAAAGGAACAAAATCATACAGTTGTTTGGCACTCAAGGCTGAAATCATTGTGAAACATGCACTGTTTATAAATTGTCACTGATGAATAAAAGCAGTGAACAAAAAAATTTTAAAAATGCAGCCAAGCCTCAGAAAGACAAGGCAATCATCGCTCCTCCTCCCACCACTCTGTAATCAAACAAAACAAAATAACCCTCAAGCCCCCACTATGCTGGGCAGGAACAACGTAGCGGTGCAAGGTAAACGCAGCATTGCATGAACCAGTGACTTCAGGCCGTGCTCCCACAGCTCACCCTGCAAAGTACCCAGCAAAGCAAAAACATTCAGACACACACAAAAAGCCACGTGGATTTCTCAGCTTTGTTATATCTAAAATAATTTTTGAATACTACTGATGCTAGTGAAATTTATCTTAATCTTAAAAATATCAATCCCTGAAGATTTAAAGAATTTTTTTTTCAGTGATGGTAAAATATAGTAGGCAATCTTTTACCACRGACCACAGCACTGCTGAAAAGAAAAATCACCTCACCTATCATTGAGAAAAAAGATCTAATTCATGCCAGGTGAAAGGATKATATTTGTCTAAATATAAAGCAAAAACTGTATCCTGTAAAATAAGCAACAGCTCAGATTCTGATCTAGCATATCTGTACCAATTCCAGTACCTTTCAAACTTCAAGCTGTATGATAATAAAGCACATCCATAAGGAAATGAAATCTCCTCAAAAATTGCAGTGAAAAGGACTTAAAAATATGGGGGAGAAGTTCTCATTTTTTGACTGATAGGCAGAATGTTAAGGTGTGCCAAATATTTTCTATAGTATAGCTCACATAGGAGCTTCTGAAAACTCCTATGAAGTTAGAATTACATGATCAGAAAATTCCTTACAGTATTTAATAATGAAATGCAACTTTTAAGACAGGTAAGGCATAATTTAAGAAATGGGGTTCTGTAAGGAGTTTATTTTTGTAAATCGTGATTCTAGCAGATCAATCAGTTTAAGCTGGGAAGTACCTGAAGGATTCAAACAAATATATAAATAAATAAAATCTGAGATTACAGTTTGCAATTGACCAGCAATATGTGAAATAAATAAATAATGTAATAGGAAAGAAATTAATTCCATCAGAAACAGAAGTGTTATTTATCACATCAAAACAGTACAACAAACTTCTCTTTGTTCCTACCAGGGAGCAAACATACTTAAAACTGCAGTATCCTGATAAAGAGCATACAAGTACACTCCTTCCTATCACTGCAGAACATTTTTTAAACATGATAGAAGTTATTTATGATACGGTCATGCACTTAGGTATTCAACACAAACCCCAGGGATCAGCCTTGCAGCTTACAAGACTGTTAACAAGTCACACACTGCTCTCAAGACTTCTGCTTTCCATGTCCCATTGTACAAGAGGAAGACATTGCAAGATACYGTATTTGTACTGCACGTATCCAAAAGGCCAGGATTGTTTTAGAGGTCCCTGTTACAATGGGAAGGAAATTAAAATTTCACTGCAGTTATTGTGACCATAGCACTAGTTTTGCCCATGGTCTGTACTATTCCAGTTTGAATTTACACATTGTACATTTACACATTACATATTTTATTGCCTTTGGTTCCCTACTAGGGAACCTTTAAGTCTCACACCAGACTTCGCCAGTTTTACAAAAAACTTGTAAATCAGTCAGCTCATCTCAACAGTAACCACTGTGCTTCTTCCTCATTCTCACTTCAATGAACCTTTTTTATCTCTTAATTTATGGTTATYGCTTTCTTTAAAATAATCGGTAACAGCAAACCCAAACAGTGTGAGTTTCTTTAATTGTGTACGTTAACACATCATCACATAAAATATGCATCAACTCTCCCTCATATTTCATCTTCAGATGGAGRACCAATGTGAGCACCCTCCAAAAACGCCAACCAAGCAGCACCCTCCTTCCACCAAATGCCATCCTGGTGAAGCTGCCACACACACAGTTTCTCCAAGTGACCCTCCATGGGGATGCCAAGGAAATAACTCTGCAGAGTTTTCATCTGACCCCATTTACACACACGTGTCAGAGCGCCAGAAGCTGCACACCTGTGTGAAAGCTGCAGTGCTGACAGCTTCCAGGAAAAAAAACATTAAAAGCCAGCAACCAAGAAAGCCTCACAAATAAAGCAAGTTATAACTATCTCTTAACAGAATGAGTTGCTGTTCGTCTGGTCTTTGCACATTTCTGTTACATGAAAGTTTTTCATCCACTTTCTCAAAACAAAATTTTGGTGCAATATTAGATTGAAGTGAATGTGTCCAGACATTATCGCCAAAATCAAATTTAAAATTTTTGTTTTCTTTTGATGGTACTTGTCCCATTCATCTRTTATGTAGCTGAAGCACTGCACACCTTCAGCATCTTACAAGTCTATGGAAAATGCAGCAGCTGCTCAGGCAACTCACAAAAATCACAGTATTAGAGGTCCAACAGCCCCAAGCACCTTAAAAATAAAACTGCATCTTTTATTTTCATCTGGTTTGTTTTCCCCTCCAAGACGTCTGTTATCTAAACAAAGTCAGGTTTCCAGCAGCAACAAACATTTGACTCACTAAAACCCAATCTCTAAAGAAAACTATTAGAACTTCAAATCATATTAATGCAAATACTATAATGCCCCAAATCACAAAAGCCACTTGTTTTGGCACGAGCAGCCTAGTTAGAACACTTTGGGTTGATCAGCACAGAATTTAATCACTGGGTACAGGCTGCTGTATTTATTAAAAACTGGACTGCTAGCAACTCACAGGCTACAGCTACATGCATGGAAGAATGAAAAAAAAATTAATGGAATGAAATAGAGATTAAGTAAATGATTTTTATGCACCTGGCGATAAGCAAACATCTTTATTACAAAACAAAGACAAGCCATGAAAAATTACAAAATTATCTTTTAATCACCAGTGAGCTTTCTACAGCCTCCTATTTGAACAGGATAATAGGTATTATGTAGATCCCTAAGCAACTGCCTCATGGGGAAGTTACATCACCAGTATGGGAAAAAATCACCCCCTCCTCCCTAGAAGGGAGCTTGGCGCCTTCAGACAGACTCAAATTTAAAATCCTACAGCTTCACCCAGCTGATCCCATCCACTGGAACACATCTACAAGTGCCCAGGGATGGCAGGAACCACAGGAGAGAAATATGCCCTTTCAGCATTTCATGCACTGATGAGCCTTGTAACAGATAAACATACCCTGCAGCAGCTAAACTGACATGTTATAACAAAGAGGAAATACAAGACTTAAAAATTTCAYCAGATTACTATTTATTCCCCTTTTCAGAGGCAGAGTACACTGTGAATAAATCAACACTCAAATGTATCAGACTGCATTAACTAAAACCCAAGCTTGGCAGAACAAATTTTATCAGAACTAAAATATTTCAAAATGTAAAAGCCACAGACTTTGCATATTTAATCCCAGACGGGCAATTCAAAAATACTTCATATGACAAAAAATCTGGGTTCAAGYGTGAGACCATTTTGAAGAAGGCAACATTTCATCTTCCAACACAATTAGCACCAGGTCCCGTTGTTTTCTCCCATCAGYGCACAGTGCAAGCACCACCACTGCCCACGGACCACCACAGCTGCAAGTGGATTGTAAGATACCTGTGGCACTGGTAGTACCCAGTGAAAAGGAACCATCACCTCTTCCTAGCACAATATGTAATCATACAGCTTGATGGGTTTTCTAGAACAAATTTATTCACTTGCTTACTYGACAGAAAGAAAATCTTTCTGGTTCTTCCTTGAACCACAGCACCACCGACTAAGCCTGCTAACAACCCCTACACTGATCCAGGGATACAAAAATCATCTAAATGTGCACAATGCTCAGGAATGGTTAAGGATGAAGTGCCTGGGAGGGGGGACGGCTGCCCAGCACGCACCTGCTCAGCCCCACTCACCTCCCCCTGCCCGGAGCTGCCCAGGGCAGGAGAGAGGACAGGCAGCTGTGCCCACACACCTACCTGGCACTGCCACACCTGAGCAGCACCTGAGGAGCACTGCCAGGGCCCCCCCTGTGCCACAGCTGCTCACCAGGAGAGAGATCAAAGTCTCCAGGGGCAGGGAGCACAGGCAGACACCTGCTACAGGAACGGCACAAAGGACACGAGCCCCCTGCTGCGGGTGGAGGAAGCCTGCGTGTGTTACCCAAGGTAAAGAAACGTTAAGAAAGATATTTGATTGAAATATTACTGTAAACAGAAGGGAAAACTAAGCTTAACACACGCTCTTGTGAGCAAAAACCCAAGGGTAAAAATGCCCTGCACTTAGCACTTTCACTAAATGACTGTGTAATTTAATTTCCCAGAAACCCATTAGCTTTCACAAAAGGAAAATTAAGAGCAGATGAGAGCAATTCTTTGGTGTGAGTGGAATTTATTTAATGTAATACCTGGGGAAAAAAAAAAGATAAATCTGAAACTGTATGAACAGATAGAAAACACTGCAACTCTAGAAAGCTTCAGCCCACAGAGCAGCGGCTGTGGGCTGGCAGTAACCAGTGTGTCAGCCCAGGTCTGAGAGCTGCCTCTGCCCAACACACCATGCCAGAGCTGGGACACAGCCAGACACAGCACAAACAGTCCAGAACAAAAGGACTGCCTGCATTCAAAACAGAAACAAACAAACAAAAAGGAACCTCCATTTACTTATGGCGGTTTTATATATTCATACATGAAGTAAATTATTCAAATTAATTATCTGGAAGAGAGGAAGAAATAAATGCAATTTAACTTAAAATGTTACTCTGGGTTTGAAATTTCATTATAAAACCCAAAATACTACGCAAGTCACAACAGGCTTTTAGCCAATCCATATTATATAAAACCAGCATCAATTCAACAGAGTGACATACCCCAAAAGGAAAAGAAACAATCTTAGGAGGGAGCTTAAACAAAAATTTTCCATTTGTCAGATTCATTATGTGTAGTGATTTGAAAAATGCTAATTATTAAAAGAACATAAGCCTATCAGAAGCAAGAAGACAAGAAGCATTACTGGGGCGAAGCAACAGCAACACTTACTTTGGGAAAAGTAGCCCTGATGTATTACACCATGGGTGAGGTGAACCAGTATCATAGTATTTTTAGCTTTAATAACCAAAACAAGTGATTCAATGATACACATATTACTGTGCAACTGCACAATACAGTTATGTAAAGTGAATGTTAAGGAACTTTTTCAGCAAATTTACAGTCTATGCCTTGTGGTAGACTCAGTACCAATACCTCTAAGTATTTATTGTAACTGTGGATTATCTTATACTCATGGGTTTTTTACTAGGGAAAGTTTTTCTAAACTCACTAATATTTCATATGTGAAGCTTATCAGGTATCCTTTTACAATTTTCTCTCAACTTATTGCCCTGTAATATGAGGCTGACTAAAGACTTGTCATACTCTTTGTTATGTCACTGTTTTGTCATTTTCTTCTTTTAACATTTTCCTCTTTCTTCCTAATGAATTCTCCAAAGGATAGAAAATACTCTGTCCCCACCATTCTCCAAGTTAATAACAATGTAACTGCATATAAATTATTTTAGATCAATCTTGCTATTACTCATATCTCTGGAGATAATTTCCATTGTGATGCCTGTTTTTTTTTCATGTGTTGAAATATTAATGACTACAGAAAGCAATTCAAGGAAATCTAACTATTATTTTGGACAAATAGAGAGTCTGCCAACTCCCTGCTTGCATCTGCCCTCTCCCTTCCTAAAAGGTAATTAAGACAAGATTCCTAGCAAAAACTATAATGGCATCATTCTTAATGTGTGCCATTTTAATAACTATTTACCCTTGCTGGTTTGCTACTATTGCCTTCACCATTATAAAATCATTTGATAACAAGATGTCTCTCTTCAATTTCCAAATTCTTTTATTGAAGGGTTACTGAGGAACAGAACTAGCAATTTCCCTGAAGATTAGTTAGATTCTTAAACTGAGTACCAATTCAGATGTACATCTTCTTTTAATTGTATTTTAAAGTTCAAAAGCCTCTCCTTTTACTTAGAATAACCTTTCACAAATTATGGTTTTAAAGGCTTACATCAGCTGTTCAAGAACTGTATCAGTACTGGAAGGTTTACAGAGGCTTCAGCTATTTACCATGTTGCTTCACAAAATGTCCCTCCAATATTCAACTTTAACAAAACCCACTACTCTATCCAAGCCAACTAGAGGGCTTAAATTACAAGCCAAATAATAAATTTTACAATAAAAATTAAGGGAGTAATTTCAGTTTGTAAGATGCACTGGCAGAAGCCCAGGCATTCTTAGAAACCTGCACAATCAAGCAATCAAATCAATTAAATGATTAGTAACTCTAAAACCAGGAGGCATCCCAATCCGGATATTGATCTCTCATTCATATTATAAATACACAAAATCCACTCTGAGTTTCACAGTAACCCAAMGAGTACCTTTGAAAATTCTTTAAATTTGGCTTCAACCTAGAAAGCACCTCTCTGCTCCTGCCACCCTTCACCCAATAGTTTCTGCCCAGCACACACCTATGAACCCCTGCTACATTGGAACACGACTGCTAAACAGTAAGARAAGGTGTATATAGATTTAATTTACTCAGAAACCCTGTGTGACCCAAGTGCATCAAGTACAGCAAATGGGAAAGAAGTKCACTGCAAAACCCCCAACATGTATAACTGTACTTCCCTCTGCCAGTACTACCTTTGCTTCTTTCACCTATTTATTTTAAACATAAGAAGAATCAGACTTACCCTTTACATTCACAYTATAAACAGTAAAATAAGCTATATTTTTATTTAAAATCAAAATAATTTATAGCTCTAAGTACTGTAACAAGTTTCTACTCCCACCTCGTAAATACCAACTCTTGTGTCTTGACTTCTCTGCATGGTCAGTCCTTCCATMTTTTAATGCTGGCCATAAGAAAGCACCACAGCATTACCCAGCAGAACTTGTTAGGAAGAGAAGCAAAGGCACCAGGATGCTAACAGAGGTGAGAGTTACAAAATCACCAGATGGTATGAAYTCAACTAGTAACTGCAACCTGCAGCTGATCTATTGGAGTCAGTGAGTAAATGAGGCAGATAATCTAAAATCTTCTGATTTCATACATTCAGAATCTCTGATTTAATTGACACTTCAAACCCTGCTGCTAGCTCAGAAACACCTAGATGTAACTCCTAAAATGTAACCCAATTAAACTTTAAAGGAAGTAGTTAAAGAAATAATGAGAAAACAAGGAAATAGATTAGAAAGAACACTTGGAAGAATGATCTCTCTTCCTACTTCAAGAGACTGATTTCAACATGGCAAGCTGATATTCAAGCACTGTTTTTTCACTCACTAGTGACTAAATTTTTTAATGACTTTTTGTCATATACAACCTYGTGGAACTGTGCAGTACACAGACGACGAACGTGGAGCACAAAAGTTTGGCTGTTATCCTTTCTACCTCTTGTGGAAAGACAGGCACACAAAAGAAAGTAATTCACCCACTTCAAATTTTCACGACAGACCAACAAAACCCCCTTTAAGCTATATTCAAGAATAATCTGCTTTCTTTCTTCTCAGTAAGTAGTAGTAAAAAAGCTCAGGAGAATAAAGTGCAGGGAACAGTACAACAGACGATACAATACCACATGCTTGAAGGGTCCTAGCAAAAACTGACCTCTCCTTGCAAGTGCAGAGTACTAAAAGGCAGCATAATTACAGAGAAAAGAATCTCATATCCTTGTGAATAGTTTTCTAGAATGTAATTAAAAGAGAAGTGTTGAATAAGCAAAGATTATCAAGTCTAAATGGAGCTACAATACCACCAATATATCTTTGCCTGATTTTCTACATATCTCTATGGATACCAACAGACTGTGCTGGTCCCAAGAGAATTCAGTGGTTTTACTCAAAATATAAGTAACTGCCCTTCTTTTTTTATACTACCAAATCAACACGATAATTCTGGAATTCATTAGTGAAGAACACTAACCAATCCAGCATAATAGCTTTACTTCCTCTGCAAAACACTTCAAAAAATATCTAAATGAATATGGAAATGCATCTTTCTGTGGTAAATTGTTCATTATTGAATCATTATCAACTCTTGTTAGACAAAATTTCTCTCTTTTGCAATGTACAAGATCATTAAAATGTTTGAGAGCTCCATCATGAAAGACAGTGGCACTTTATAATCCACTATCTCTTCAGGCAAATATGCTTACGGCTGAACATAATACACAAAACAACAACATCCCCTTGACACACAATTCTTTCTTTTAATGGTACTCTTAAGTGTTGACAGCAATGGTGAAATATGTTGTCGCTCTCTCTTCTTTYCTAATAGTTTTTAACTATTTCAGAAATATATTTCAGTCATGATAAAATTTTGGGAAGGGATGTATTTCTTAGATCTTGGTTGTGGAACCCGAGATCCTCAATGACTGCTATAAGGTAGTGAGATATTTCCTGTAAGCTCATCAAGTTCCTGTTCYCAGCCTCCCTCCACCTCCTTTTAAACTCCAAAGATCACAAAATGATGAACCAATGCCTTAAATATCATATGGCTACATTAGCTAATAAAATAAATGTGTTCATTCTGTTCATGGGAATACATCCATAATTTAATATAAAAAACTGTATGACATCTTTTTGTCTAAAAAAGCTTTAGAAGAATTATAATTTTTCTTTTCAATAATTGATAAAGAAACTATAAACACAGATAGTAGTACCACACAAAAAAGTAGTACTCTATGTTTTCATGTAGCTTTTATCATTCCTCTCTCCAAACTTTCACCATCAATTAAAATACAATGCAAAATTGAATGATGTGAAGGTGTAATAAATAAAGCTRCACTCAATACAGTAACATAAGTAAAATGACCATAATTTTTTGTTATGACAAGCCAAATACCACAAGTGGAATACTTTTAAAAGCATACTTTAAGAATTTTGATGTGAGCATATTTTAGAGATACATATAGAAAGCTTTCTGCATATAGAAGGAAATTAAGTACTTTTACTCGAAGAAAATAAAATCCCCAAGAACTCTTAGCCACAAAGCTTTACAAAACTATTTCAGTTCTCAGCAGCTTTAGGTGACTGACACATACATATCTTGCTATTTGTTAATCCTCTCCACAAAACCATCTAAATGGAGGGTTCTTCTCAAATCTGTATTAATGATGTAATTCTATTATGTCTAAYAGGATAATCTGTTCCATAAAAATGAAAAGCCAAGAAGATATAGCTGCACCATTTTTTTCATAAAGACATATATTGTTTAGAAATTGAATGGCTTAAATTAATAACATGAAAAATTAATTTGCCTTTGGTAACACAAATCAAAAAAGAAATCAAACTTTGCTATATATATTTTTGTAAMATAAAATCAGTATCAGCTACAATGCCTAGAGACATCCCACACATGCTACTGATCAAAACACTGGAAAAGCAATAGAAGTAACTTGTCTTTTTTGGTTTCTGCTAAAAAAGAAAGACAACATGTTTGAAAGAATATTCAGGGGAAGTCTACTTTGCTTTATCTTGATAACTGCTACATTTTAGCTTTGCTGCCTTCAGATAGAAGTATCACTGACCAATTGACAAGTCCTCTCTCTAATCAAAGTCTACAGAGATGGGCATTTTAAAATGGCCTGTTTTCAGCTTTATATATGAAGTTTCAACAAAATTTTTGTTTGTTTTCAGCAATAGCTGAGCTTTGTCTGTCTCTGTTTCAGAGAAAATTAAAGTAGTAAACAAAGACTGAGCAAAGTAGAAAGATTTCCAAAAGAAATTGCAGACCACCAGGATTTGGATTTAGGTAATCCACTTAGATTACCATGGCTGTCTTAGAAGGACAATACTGAGATCACAAAATAGGTCATGTCTACAAGATGGGGAATACAGAAGTGAAACAATGTGAAATGTGGAAATTCAGAACAAATATTCAGAGTCATCCTGAAATCTAAGATACAAAACAAAAAAGGTCCCAAGACCATGCATTGCAAAATTAAATATTTTGAAATCAACAGTTTTATGTTCCAAACTGGACACAGAAAAAGAGATTTTTCAACCAATGCCATCAACACATTAGTATGTTTCAGGTAACACAAAGTGCAGGCAATGAAAAAAAGGTTTCAATACCTAAGGCCACAATACACCATTTGCTTGCTTTTTTCAGTTTCAAAAGCAGGAAATGTTAAACAGGTCTGGAAGTAGGAGTTTCCATCTATTTCTTAGAAGGGATAGAGTTTTTAACACAACAAATATCAAAGAAATTAGAAAATTAAAAATAAGAAGCAAGCCCTCAAATGATTACCTGAGGGGAAGCCCACAGTAAATTGGTAAGTAGTTCAAGAATTGAATGTTAGGAAAAAAAAATCTTTAAATGCACAAATAAAAAAATTGGTATAAATATCTTCTCAAACAACATTAAGGAAAAATAACCTTGAAAATAATTTAGAATTTACATCAAAATATACCAGCTTTCTAGATCAACTTAAGAAAATCTTGGTATTTTCTTCTTCTAAAAAGTCCTGGATAATGGCCTTTCTGAGGAACTCGCCCAACATAAAAAGATTTGAATACGAAAGTCAGTGTTGCTATGAGAAACAGAGCAACTTCCAGATGCTTGACATGTCAGGCCTAGACAAGGGAATGAAAAATGTCTCTTTCTGACCAAAGAGGCTTTGAGGGGATGCTGGTAAAGAATTACCTACTTACCCATCAGATTTGAGTTCATGAAAGGTGTCGGGGACAATCCTTCATGAGGCCCTAATCGACTGTCATTCAAGTGATCACTGTAATGAGGACTGTCTGCAAAACCCTAGAGAAAAAAAAGACCAGAGTATTAAACAGATTATTTGGCAGCCCTGCTAATTGAGTGTAATGACACTTTCCTAATTAAATGTGCAGAGTCACAATTGGTCATTAATCACAAAAGTTGGCTTTCAGGTCTATCTCACAGAAATTACTCTCTGCCCACATATTACTTTCTCCCCATCAAAAAGAAACCACATAGTTTCTTAATAAGCTGTGTCCTCATGGACAAGATTTCTAAAAATTGAATAATACTGAGATATTTTGATATTTGAATCCTCTTAGTGCTAAAAGTCACTAACCACAGAGAGTAAAATTAGTCTAAAGAACTTGCAACTTTTTTTCTTCCTAAGCTTTCTTGCTTGCATTAATAAAAGTCAGTAGAAAGTTCAGGAGGAGTCACTAATGTAAGAGAAAATGTTGGTGCAGATGAGAAGAACAAATTCCATTTCTTCCTGCACCCTGCATTTAATGTTACAGATTTATAGGCATTTTGACACTATCACATTACTAACCAGCATAGCTCACTGACAAAAGGTTTACTTCCATATAGTGATTAAATTAACAACTTTGTCACCCAATTTGCAAACAAGCACTGAAACACTTTTTTGCATTTTTCTGCCATCAGCACAGGCAGCTTATCAGGCTTGGAGCGCCCCTTACACAGTCAGGAAGTACTGGCTTATTGAAAGCTGACACCAAAGGCAGAGGAGATGGAAAACAAAGAAGTCCTTGGATGTAGATATTCTTTAATTAACCCAGTTACGTAAAGCTCTCCTCCATGACATTTTGAAATCCCATCAGCTTTTCCATATAAAGGTATGAATATGYCATTTGCCCTTCAGACTTACCAAATGCACACTGAATCATTTATTCTGTGCAAAACATGAAAGACCTGGCACTCAAAACTGTACTTCCTTTGTGGCTAAAGTTTTGAAAAATATTGTGTAAACTTTATCTTACAATTCACACTTAGTCACTTCTTGTTCAGAAACCTAAAGCTCAGGCCTAATTAAGAGAGGAGGGAAAATTGTTCACAGCTACCAGAAACCATCACAAGTGCCCTGGGACTATAAAATCATCAATCACTGAACATTTATCATTTCTCCAGACCGCAGGCTCACATTCAAGCCAACATTAATGGGGCTGAAACAGGCCTCCCTATCTTTGCAGGCGCGCTGTCAGTTCTACCAAAGGGCTGCTAAGTGAGGGCTAAAGAACTGTCACAGCCCTGCTGCTGCTTAGGGATGCGTGGCACACTCCTGCTGCTGCTGGGCTGCACAGCAACCCTTCCCCAGACCCAGCTACCCACTGCAGCCCTGGCTGATTTCATCTGCCTCACAATCGCCCATACACTTGTGATAGGCATCCAGAAACAATCTTAGTGACATTTACAACTTGCTTATGACCACAAGGGTGTCCTCTGGAAAGCGTGACCYAGCCCCGTCTGTCAGACAAGCAGCGTGGAACAGCAGCTGCTGAGGAAATGGAGTGGCTCCTAGCTAAGGTCACCACATGTGGTTTATTTTTATGCTGAAATGAAACAAGAAAGAAATTAAATCTGCTGAATAAAGAAACAAAAATTTGCAAATACAGGACCAAAACCAAACCTCCTAAGTAGGTAGCTTTGTATTTGCATCTCTGTTTTTACTCCTTGTCGCGGTWTTTTTTTTAAAACTTTTTCCCTAAGATTTTAGCTATACTTTATTTTTAAAAGAAAGAAACYATAAAGGACACTATCAGTGATAAAAGAAGATCCATATCTCAGACATTCAGGAAGTGGTGCCCAAACRAGGCCCAGAAACTGCAATCTTTAAGACATCTATATTTACAGAGTAAATAAGATAAGAACTGAAAATATAACACGAGTAAGACTCATTTCCTATACAGCTGCACATAATGCAACACAATCTACCTAATGCACAGGACTCTTAATGGTCCTCCCCACATTAATATTGCATATCTCCTCACAAAAGAGAGGAATTAGAGAACTGGGTGGGCGGTTTACACAAAAATGAATATTCTTCCTTCTATCATCAAAATTCCTGTGAAGAATACTTGACATCATGTTCTTTTCATATACCCTCTCAGTTTCCCAGAATGTACTTGCAACCTATTACCACAGCATCCAAGTTGTACTTTCATACTMCCAGACAAATGAATTATTTAATCTACCAGGAAAATACTCAGGGTTATCCTTCACAACACTAAAGCCACTGAAAACAAAACATTTGGTATGCAGGGTAAAAATGCACTAAGGGATATGCAAGCCCTTTAAGTAGAATTGGTCTTTTCTGGACTTCAATGCAATTCCTAAAATTAATTGTATCAGGCTTTTCATTATTCACTAGAGAATTCACTCTTGTGCAAATTGAACCTATGCCTTCACCTAGAGTGGACCATTGTAAACAGGTTTTACCTTGGCCACCATGCCTGACACCAGTTCCTCAGTCTCAGTATTCAGTWATGGATTATCAACTCAGGCCACAGAGCTGTTTGGATTAGAAACCTTGGGCTGATTCCTACAAATAACTCACCCCCACTAAATGAATACAAAATAACCACAGACACGTGCAGTTTTGATTTAACAACTTTTGCAATTCACAAAAGCAAATGAAGAAAAATCAGAAGAGCTCTAAGGACTGTGATTTAAATTACAGAGTTTTTTCAGAGCATTCTTCACATTTAAGCTGTACTTCAAATAAAATTGCATTCCTCTTACCATTCCTTGCTTTTGCATCTGTATTGTTAACCTACAGAGTAAACAGCAAAGTACTACTACTGGGAAGAGTTGTAACCAATCATAGATAAAACTTTAGAAGCTTCCAATAGCTTCTGAAAAGCTACTGGAAACTTCTAGTCTACAATCAAAGCTCAAAAATGTATTTAACAAAGGCAATAGTGCAAATCGACAACATCTGCTTATTGCTCAAAGCAGAACACAGTTRAAAGCCTTAAAAAGTCTGGAACACCAGTGAAGGATAGTGGTTTTTAAGACACACCCCACTTGTGTGACTGAGTAACGAAGAGAAAACACAATCAGCTGGCACATGAACTCATCCCTCATGGCAAAAGCAGCAGAAGATGGCAGGGAGGGATTTCCATGACATTTTATCAGAGCTCCTTTTCAAATCCATGTTTTAAGCAGGACTCGATAATACATACTGCCAAATTTCATTCTTCCTTTCTGAGAAAGGCAGGAAATCTCAGTTCCTGACAATTTTGAAGACTAATCTAGTGAAGCTCACTTAAATATAGCTGGATTGATACAGACTGCAAGCAGAAAAAGGAACTAATGAGTCATGCCAAAAGTTACTCTCCACTCTTGGGAAGAGCTATTTGATGGTACATCTTCTGGCTGGTGAGGTCATTCTCTGCCCACAGGTGGGCTTCCAAAGCCCTTTGAAGCACTTCTACCTCCTGTTACCTGCAGGGCACGTTTAACACAGAAGTGCTGGAAAGAGACATTCCATGCTAAATACACATGCTCGTTTCTGCCTCTGTGCCTCCTCAGCAAACCTACAAATRGATTACTACACAGCAGAGTGCACACCTGGGGTGTTTAGCAAATAACTGGCAAAAAGTCTACAAAATAGGAGTTACTGGACAAATTTATTTCCTGTTTTAAGCACTTTGTTTTGAAGGAACTGCAGATAGCTGAGGGCATTTTTCTGCTTGCAGAAAGCAAATGGATTTTGAATATGATTCGATGACATAGCTGTAAATTCAAAACTGTCTTGCTTGTTCCAACTTCTCACACAGCTATTACAAAAGCAAGTTTTAGCTTTCCCAAAGAAAGACAAAACTTCTCTTTCTTACTGTTATAGCCCAAATAAAGTGCAAATAGGGTTAATTGTTCCCTTRCAGCATTTTGTAATGTTGTCACTGTTCACTTTGCACAGGCCTCTCCCTGGATCTCAGTCTGACTGAATGTTTGTGATCAGAAAGACCAAGTCAGATACATCTACAAATAAAAGTATTGTCCACTAATAATACCTGTGATGAAATGCAGCTTCAAGACTACTGCTAATTAGTACTGCAATTGAACTGAGTAGTGAAGGCACTCTCAACAGTGCATGCTCTAACTTTCTTTGTTTTTCAGGGATTTCACTGGATTAGAGTGATGCTTTCTAATCATTCCAATTAATAAAGTCCACCAATTGAAAAATTCCAGCTGTAACTTTCATTCCTAYCTCGTCTGGGTAAGATGCCCCAAGTGCCCAAGTGATTTAGGGTCTATCTGTATCAAGATTTTCTGAGCACAGGGATGCTAACACAGCCAAAACAATTAAAAATCTGACACTGATTTACAAAATCATTAATACTTGTACACAGGACACCTGAAAATTATCTTACATAATGTATTGTTCTAGAAGACTCAGAAGATAAAACGGAAAAAATCCCCAACCCATACACCTAGAGTAAACACATTGCTTACCAGGCATGTTTATCCTACCAAATCGAGAGAAGGCCTGACACAATGAGTCCATGCCCCATTTTACAAACCACGTGGTAATTCACCTCCTAAAATTCAATGTCTTTCAATGACCATTAAAGTTTTGTCATTTTGGATAAATTTAATTACAGAAGTCACTTAAGAACAAGTCAAAAACCTTTCCCAGTTCACTGTCCCTATCCTTTTTCATTGCACTGGTTCCAGGTTTTCTGTGGGATTAATCCTCTCCCATTAACTTCCCCTTCAAAAACAMAAACCTATTATCCCTTAGCAATTATTTTCTGAAGTCACATCAGAATTTGTCCATGCATAAGCAAAATTGTACTCCTGACCGTAAATAAAGTTGTAGCGTTTTTGTTTTGYTTTTAAATAACCAAAAAATCTTGTTTCCACTTCAGGGTAAAATGTGAAAAATGGAGAAGACACTGTCACTACATGGCACACCATTTTCCTATGCATTTATTGAGTTGACACTCAACTCATTGAGTTGTCCTCCCTGTACAATTGACTGCTCCACAGCATTTCATTTGCTCAAGTCCACTAGACTAGAGATAACAGGGGTTTTGTTTGTTTCTCCTCCCTTAGCCCCAAGCCCTCTCCTACACAAGTCCCTGGGAACAGACCAAAATCTAAGGCTCGTAACCAAGCTGCCAGATCACTAAGCACGTATTTGCATTTTAGCAATTTACAATATGGCTCAATTACTGCCTTTAAACTTAAGACATTAAAATTCCACTAAAATGAATGGTTGAGTTCACAGTTTGACGTGGCTGCAGACCAAAAGATTAAGTTTAATGAATGCTGCTTTCAGTTCCTTGAGTTTTATAGTTTGGCTGACTTTAAATAACAAATATTAATTGTTTAAAGCTCAGGAATACTGAGGTCCCTTGCAAGCTAAATTTGGCAATGAACTTATGAATCAGGCAACAGTCATCCAAATGACTAATGTGTAAATGAACGAGTGAAGCTACTGCTAAAATCCACTTTATTTTGGATTATCTGGCCCTCCAAACTAATCTGAAAGTTCTGCAGACAAACAAGAAGGGAAAAAACACAAGGGGGGGAAGTGAGGAAAGAAAGCAAGATGCAGAGGCGGTGAGAGACAGACGGACAGACCAGAGAGACTGACTACATCCAGGAGCATGGCGCTGAGTCACCGACCGAAGGTTAGACAAGAGGCTCTGTACAACAGCCATACCAACATGTCCTAGTGAATTTCAAAAATTATGGATTCTATGATTCTGAATAATTCCAGAAACACACAATCTTAAAAAAAAAAAGAAAGAAAGAAAGAAAAAGAAGAGTATTTCTAGTCATTGAATCTATCTGTCAACAGCTCTTAGAGAAAAGGCTAGAGAGCCAAAAACCTAGCTTGGTCTACTGAACACACAGATCAGGAAGAATGGTGCAAAAATTAAGGTAAGCTAAAAATAAATCCAGAGAGGAGCACTCTTCCTTTTTGCCTTGAGGATCACTTGCACTATATTCACTGATTTTAACAGAACATCAAGAAACATCACATTGGCACAGGTCATGGCCATAACTCCATTCAAATCATGAAGAATCTTACAGCAAACTATCAGTGGGAACAATGCTGTTTCCAAGCAATGACCAAACTCCTCTCAGGAAGTCTGGAGCAGATGGATGATGATGGGAGTCACCCCACACTCCTTCCACTGTTTCATCCATGTTCCTCTCATTTGCACACTACAACCCAACCTCTAAGGGACCAAGCTGAGACCTGTCTGATGTGTCAGGAAACAAACACAAATGTCCTTCTGCAGGCCCCATTTCTGCCACCTCCCAGCCCCCTGAGAACAGCCAGGACTTCAACCCCGTCTCCTTTAGCTGCACAAGAAGCTTGGACAATACTCCCTAACCAGAGGAATGAATGCAGTTTGCTGATGGAGACCACCCAGTCACACCAGAAACAAGGAGCTTTCTAGCTCCACTTTCTAGCTTCAATTATGATTCCTTTTCTGTAACCATCAGCAGGTATTAACATTCAACTACAATATCCTAAATACAGAAATGCAGCTTTTTGTGTTATTTGGTTACCTGCTACGTGCTTTTGCCCTGCCATGTTGTATCACTACTCCAAATTTCACATAATATTGGGACAAGTCAAGAGAGCTTTCACAAGTAACCTTTTAAGTGTCACCCTAAGTAATATGCTTTGTAACAGAGTTCTAAAACTATTCATTAGCTTCTTTTCCCATGTCATGGTTGAAACTCATGAAAACTGTGTGTGCAGGAATGGAGAAAAATTGAAAAAACAGTTTATTTCTTTTTCAAATTWATTTTGAATGTTATTTATTTTTTAATAAACATCATTTTCTCCAGCTCTAAATCCATTTCCAAGAAGTTAAGTTACTGAGTGCCAAATCTGATTTTAAACAGCTAAACCCAATAGCCCGTTACACCTCTCTAAACTCCTGTGAGACAAATATCAACATGATATGCAATAGGACAATTCCCTGGCCACATGGAAAACCAATTTGTGAACAGATTCCAATGCTAATTCCAATGTGGTAGGTAGCTGCAATAAAAACAAAACAAAAACCACAACCAAACGATCCACTTCTCCAATATAGATGAAATGAAAAATTTATAYAATAGAAACCAGATTTTTCTAGCTCTCATCTAAGCTATAAACCAGGAGATAAAATTATACAAGTATAGCCGAAAGACTAACAACAAATGATTAAAGAAGATACTTAAAACCTGACTAAAGCATTTAGAATTCAAAAAAAAACTTGCTTTGAAAAATGCTGCTTGTAAATCAAACTATAAAGTAGGCTGCATTTGTAAGTGTCCTGAGCACTAAATATGGAATACTTAATTTGGGCTTTAATTCCACAGTGAATCATCATCTACCTTGTAGAATACATCAGGAAAAGCAAATAACCAGCAGCAGAATCACCAAAAAACCTCCCTCCCCCATAAAAAAAAAAAATCAGAGGACAAAAAGGACACAAATACAACAGACTTGCTAACACTCACTGTGTTTCTGTGTCCCTCTTGTCTTGTTTTGCTATTTAACAGCTTCCCTCCTTGTTATGTACCTGAGATTAAGAGGTATAAAACACTATTTCAAAACCTGCTATCTCATTACTACTTTTTTACTTCTTTGCAAATTARAAGTACTGCTTGGGGTGAGGAGAGTATAGTTTGGGCATAAAGTATTTCAGATTCTAACTCATGTCTGAGTATTTTACATACAGCAGAGGGAAGAACCTGTTGCCTGATGCTACAAAACCATCTAACCTAACAGTGCTATCTTGATCAGTTCCACTCTGGCTTCAATTAAACACGTAGAATTATGTAAAGGATAAACTGCATCCTCAGCACTGAAGCTAGATTCATGTTAAATCAGGTCAAAATGTACACTCACAGCTTTTAGTGCAACGTACATGGTGCAAATTATTTGAAACAYCCACAGTTCAGATTTTGGAAGAAAAATGCCTCAGCTAATTTATGCTACATTTTTAACAGTTACAATTATTATGTGTGTATATATAAAAAGGAAAYCTATCAAGGAAAAGTCCTATGAAAAAAATTCAGATATGCTTGATTTGGAGACTGCAATCTGAACAGATCAAAAACTGACTTGCTCCTTTTATGCTATGACAAAACCAAAACAACGAAAGAAAACCTCACAGAGCATTATTCCTCATGAAACAGCAATCATTAGCCACACCACAAGAACCACTATAACCAAAAAAAAAGTTTAATTACTCAAAAAAAAAGTGACTATGCTGCTACATTACAAATTACAACTCACAAATACACAGGAAAGCTACAAAGTTAGGGATCATCTCACAACAGGTAGACAAAACTTTCAAGTGCTGGAGGGTAATATATTATTGTGCAATATATTATTGTGCAGAAGATACAGTACTCCAGTCAAGTACCTCAGAACAAGCTTYAAAGAGCTCAGAAGAGCAAGACTTTCAAAAAGCAGCTTTACCATCCTCTGCAAAACACACTAAGAGCTCCTCTTCTAGTGCAAAGCATTAGGAACACAGGCAATAATATCTGTAGCTCTATATCACTCAGATAAGGGAGATACTTGCATACATCAACCAAAGATATTCCCTGGAAACCCACCACTGCTGCCATAGAAAGGTAAAAACAAGATTGGAGACTAGGAAGAAAAACAAGTCCCACAAGAGACAAACTTGTATAGGGACTTCAGTTCAACAATTCAAGAATAAGGGAGGCCATCAGCACATCACAGAACTCCAGTGACTGCTAACCACCATTCCTGAATTATTCCTATAAACAATAAAGCTTTCCTGCTTTTGTCTTCACCCCCCAAAATAGATTCTTTTCATATTATTCATTTTTCTAACAAAACAGTTGGCGTATGCAAAAAGAGATTTGTGACAGGAGTCACTAATGTCTCAATTTGTACCTTTTCACAAATCTAAGACCATCACAGCAAATTCAGACATAAAYACCTGCTGTTCTTCCAGTGTTGGAACACTGTTTAGCATTAGGTAATGAAAAGACAAGGCTACTACATGAGGTTTTCTCAAGCCTGCTGGGATTCCTCGCCTTTAATGTTACTTCAAGACACTATTGAAGTCACAATGGTTTAGCTTTCAATAAGGTTTTACCAGAGACTTTTAAAATAAGATAAACTGCAATTATATATAAGAGAACATTCTTGTCTGAATTAATTATTGATGATAAGATTAAAACCCATGACAAACACCCAACCCCAAGCACAGGAACATCCATCTCGTTTTCACAGTGAAAAGAAATTACCAATATGTTTTCCCCAATTCCCCAAAAAAAACTGTATCCACACCAACACTCCTCAATAACTCCATGAATAAATCAAGAGTGGATGACCAAATACAGTGAAGTTTCCTGACAGCAATTTTTTTTTAAATAACCCTAACTAAAAGTTAGTGCAGAGTTGCAAAGCAAGTTTTCCATGAAATTGGTAATAAAAGCACAGATAAAATCTGGTGTAAATAAATACAAAATGAAMATGCTCAAAAATAACTCAGTGTCATAACAATGTGATAACTATGGTGCAATGTAAGACAAAATATTACTTTTCTGCATAGTTTTTAGAACAATATCACATCGCAGCTTGGTGGCAATCAAAAATTGCATGACTGAGTAACAAGTAAGAAAGGAATAAAGAATGAATCGATCATTCTGTGAGGAAGAAATGTCTGGTACACCCTCCTCTTGACTAGTGCATGCAGTCAATCMCCCTAACTCTGAAGTTATGCAGAAAGAGCAGAAAGATTCAGGGAACTGCACCAAGAAGCAACCACAGGTTAGSAGCAGTGACCATACAAGCAGATACCAATAGATGACAATCCTTCAGCTTGGCTGAACATAGAAGTGGTCTGTAAAATAAAGGTGTTTGCAGGGCAAAGAGTAAAAATTATGAAGTGTATCAGTAACCATTTGGAACACAGGAACAGGGTGGCAATCAGTTGCATCACTCGGCAGCACACAAGATAAAAAATCCATAAGCTTCAGCACAAAATTCTTGTAATTGTTGCCAAAACTGTAACCAAAGCCAGAAAAATTCACAAACAACAGACAGCAAGCCCAACAACAGCTACAAGAACCATGTCCAAAAGATTGGCTCTGTCCATGAAATCTAAGCAAAGAGCTGAGGTTGTGCTAGGAAACTACACAGTAAAGGTGGCAAAATATTAGCCCTATACTTACACACCTTCCTTATGCACCATTGCTGGCCACAGTCAGAGCATTTAAACTGAACTRAACAGACCTTCAGCAAGATTTGGGAAGGAAAAATATCCTTTAGCCAGTATTCCATCATCTTTTTTCATTAGCCTTCAACAGGTATGCACTGAACTATCACCAAATTCCAATTCTATTCACTTGAAAACTGCTTCTCTTTCAGTGTCTTTGGAAATTCCTGTCAATAGTAAGCCAGCACTTTAAATTCTTAATAATTTTAACAATGTATTGTGACCTCTAACAGAAAACTCTAGTAGCAGGCTGCACGTGGACTTAAAAAAAAAGTTGAAAATCACACACAATATAAAAAGAATAAGTGGTACCTCTTGAGATTTCAACTTTTCTATGTCTGTGGAGAGGTCTGAGCTTTTCCCATGAAGACTGCCATTTTCCTGTAAACAGACAAACAAGTAATAAGAACAATTAGGACAAGAATAACATTCTTTACTGAAATAATGAGGAAAAGCACTAGATTAGAAATCTGAACATGTAAGACAATTACATCTTACTTAAACTCTGAATTAATCAACACAAGGAATAACCTAGAAATGTAAAAGGCTGCGTATGATTTGCCCTGCCTTCTGAGAAACCAATCTATACTCTCACAATACAGAGCCACACACTCATTTTTGCTCTTTCTCAGAGACATCTGGTCTAGCAGCACATGTAGGAGTAGACAGAACTTATCGTTATTCAAAATCCTGAATCAGTAATTTGCCTCATTAGTTGAAAGAAAACCAAAAACTAATCATCATRGCCAAAATTTATGCATGCAAGCTTGATTTAAACTGGTAAACAAAGTCCAGTGCTTTTTCAGTGAATTCAGAAGTGAAATTCCTGTGTTCGACGTTTTTTTACAGAAGACACCAGCCACAGGACAAATTAATTTGTGGCTCTTAATCTTTACCAATTCTATATACAGAGAATATGTATTTCTAGTGTTCACTTTTCTGGGGAGAACACAGGAATTAAATTTTCCTGTGAAAAAGAATTGAGTTTTCTTTAAAAGAAACCATTCTTTATTGCCTCATTAAAAAAAAAAACAAAAAAAACCCCCACAACTAACACACTGACTTTMCACTATTCAAATATTAGCTGGGTGATCCTCTACCATACAAAAATTTGTGATTAATGCAGCCACACAGCCAATAAATCACAAGCTCAAATTCCTGTTAGGTCAGCTTAACTCATAATCAATTAAAATTGATCAGCAACATAAAAAAATGAGAGTCAAAACACCAAATACAGGATAAAAATATGAGTTACATAAAGCTGCATAGTAAGATTGCATTTCAAATGTAGAGGAGGCCTTTGAAGGTTCAGCTCCATGCCCCAGGTTACACAGGAAGTTTTAAAGAATGTGGAATTCCCATGTTGCACAGAAATATTTCTTCCACACAAAGTACTTCCACATTTATTATAATTTATTTACTAATGATCAGTGGAAAAATCAAGACTTCATGAGAAACCTTCTTACTTCTGTCTTCCAGAGCAAGGCAGAGGCTGTAATAACACCCAGTGAGCTGAACAAGGTCTTGCAGCCYACCCATCTCATTCCACAGCACAAGAAAGCTGCAAAGGGACAAGTGCTAGCACAGCTCTRACTCAAAGGCACTGAAATCAGAACATCAGGCTTGCTCTGTATATCTAGTTCAGGTACTTAGCTCATTGGCATTTTAGGGAGTAAATATTCATAAAAAGAAAATGAAGTAGATGAAAGGGAACATGAATAACTAGGGGCAAGCTTGCTTTGACAGTTGCATTTAGTTTGAAAAGGGTCATGTTATTTTAGGATATCAGATAGYAGCAAGAACCTTCAGCTGAATAAGTGGGATGGATGAGGCTGGAAGGAGAGCAGGAGGAAGGTATTGAAAAAGAAAAGCCTCTCTTCAACATCATGACATCATGACACAGCACATACTATAGCTGGTTAACGTTAACAGAGAGGCAAGTGTTCCCTACACTTTGCTAATAAATCTGCTCCTAAGTAACATAACTTTTTCTTCCAGTTTCTAACTACATGTTAAATAAAATATATGCTCATCATTCAAGCATACATATGGTTTATTTTCATGAATTCTAAGCCTATATATTTTTTAGTCTTAGAAATA
This sequence comes from Cardinalis cardinalis, assembly GCA_014549065.1. Classification (NCBI taxonomy): domain Eukaryota; kingdom Metazoa; phylum Chordata; class Aves; order Passeriformes; family Cardinalidae; genus Cardinalis; species Cardinalis cardinalis. Next base: position 510,645 of record JACDOX010000067.1, read on the forward strand.
AAAATTGATGCTGTAGCTCCTCAAAGTCATTAAAGTCTCTAAAAGATGCTAATCTGTATGTTTAAAGGAGTTTCCCTTCAAAAACTTTGCCAAATCATCTGCTGATTTGCTCTGTACATTCCCATGAACTTTCATTATGAATTATTAGGTGGGTATCTTACCCTTGAAGATTCATATGAAGGACTTGGCTGACCGCTTGTTCCCCAGGATGTGGCACCTGTTCGCTCATCCATACCTAGCAATRAAAAGAAAAATACAAACTTGTAAGAAATCACAGCAAAAACGATGTTTTCTGATGCAACCTGAAAAAATATTCATCTGCTTCCATACACTCTAAGTAAATTCATCTGCTTTCATATACTTAAAGCAGTGTTTCTAAAAGCAAGACTTCAGATGAACAGCTTCCTTATTAATTAAGCTGGCTACAGAGGAACCTGTTCATTTGGACACCTGCAGCTGCTGAAAACAGGAGCATAAAAAGCCAAGAATTTTGCCAATCTGCTGTCAGCCCAACCCAATCCATAAGAAATTAGCATGAGTAACAAAACAAGCACAACGATGTGAACATCATGGCTTTTTGAGCAGCCCGATTTATCTGCATCTCAGGCAAGCACTGAAATATTGCAGCACATACTGTGAAACACATACTTGTTAGCTACTCTTTGCTCTTGTGTCTTGCTTAAGTATTGTAAAATGTGCAAAATTATTTCCCCCTGCTTGGCCTTTATGTGACACAGAAGATATTTTAGCATAATGGGGAAAAAAGGCAAGACAGACTGGTTATATTTCAATGGCTTAAAAAACCCACAGAGAATCATGGTCTCTGCACTACTAAAACAGTAATATTTTTTACACTCTGTAACGGTTCTTTTAGAATCAGTTCCCTTTATGCAAATCCAGGTTACAGCTCACAAGAGAAAAGGGAAGAAAAAGATCTTTAAACACGGTATCAGAATATTGACCCCATATATTACCCAATTTCTATCCAAATGTAATGAGTCTAACCACATTCCCAAACAGCTAACTGCAAAAGCACCTGAATTCCTACAGCAAATTCCTTCACATAGGATAAGGCTGTTACTATTCTAATAATTAGGCTCCTGATTATCTGCTTCACAAGACATTTCTTTGTCACATGTGGAACATTTCCATCCTAAACTGCAGGCTTCCAAGCACTCTGGCCTACAAAATGCAACTCATTACGTTCCTGTCACACAAACTTTTCTCATAAAGGGTTTTGATATAAAGCATAAATTCTTTATGTGATATATACTATAAACTATTTATGAAGTTTTATAATGTCATAATTTATAAATAAGAACTAAGTGTCCCAATTTATAAATAAGAGTAGAGTCCAAGCTCCTCCATACAATCATCTCTAAATCCTAACTTTATATTGCAACTATAAAATTTTCATGCATATTTCTCTTATGGCCATACTGCAAAATGGAATGTAAATTGATACTGTAAATAACTAGCTATGGATTATTACTATTCTAATCATTATTTCCTTAAGAAATGTGCTTTCTRAAGCTATAAAATAATGTTTTGACAAAGACAGCCTGCAAAAAGGAACGTTAAACTGAAAGTACAGTAAATCACTCAAATAAAAACTACAGACACTTTTTGTGCACTGCAGGAAAGATCCTCAAGGTTGAAGAAGCTCTTTGAAAATGCAAAACCACCACTATCTTGAGCCAGCAGTTTGGGGAAGTTTACTGCATTTTGCAGCTGACAGTATTGTTGTTGTTTCATTGTAACTGGTCCAGGAGCTGAGTAAAGAGTCGTGGCTGGCACTGACAAAGGCAAAAGTAATCTTTTGGCACAATTGACTCTTTTCTGCCAGAAACAACAGTGCCAGTAATCCAGTCATTATCATAACAACTCTTCCACTGCCTTCGTTTCCAAAGAGACATATGTGGGTTGAGAAAAGAAAAATATCTTACTGCAAGACCAAGTCCTTGGGAAAGTTTAAGATACAGTAGGTTATACCAACCCATTTCAGGAGATATGTGACTAGATAATGGTTATGCATAGAGTGCTCAGATTCTAATCACTGAAACATGCTACTCATAAGAAAATTTCAGTGGGACATAAGGACTTATGTTATGGTTCTGCTTAATCAGCACATGTACAGCTAAAAATTCAAGTATTTTAATTCTACCATTTGAATTATGCAAATAAATTGTTTAAAGAAACTATTCTAAACCAAAATGTARCTGCTTCACATAGGGAAGAAAACTAATTTCTGACTAGTTCCCAGAATTCTTTTTTTTTTCTAAAAAAGTCCAGTACAGTTTACTATTCTAGCTAACTTCCTTTTTCCTGCCAGGTGTCTTTTCCTCCTTTTCATGCAGCATTTTTCATTCTTATAAGGCCCAAACAGGCTTACACGTAGACCTATCTCTTACACAACATTTTCACACAAGGAAGATGCTTTCACATTTTAAAAGSTCTGTGAAGGCTACAAGAAAAAAGGAATCATGTACTGCACACAGAACACCAGCACTCTCACTTACTGCTGCTTGACATCTGGATTTGATTTGGAATGATACCCCTGCTGCCCTTGGTCTCCTTCAACATGAGACACCCAACAAGTGCTRCCTCAGGTAGCCAGCAACACTCAACCAGGAAATCAGATGTGAGTCTACCATGGTCCTCAAGGAATCTGTTCTGCTTTGTACACTAATGTGTTTCCCATGGGTGACAGATGAAAACCACCCAAACGATGAGACAAAGACCCAGACCATTCCTAGCAGGATGGGCACAAACMAACAATAGATACTTTAACAAGCCAAAACTACATGACTGAGCCAGGATCATCAGATTCACTTCTAAAATGTAAAGCCCCTGAAGTGGGGAACACTTGGTAAGAAATAACATGGGAGTCATCTATGGTAATAGATTCAATAACATCTCACAGCAAAAGTGTCATGAAAAGAGTTCCAGTGTTTTCCTGGAAAAGGCAAAAGAGAACAGAGGAACTAGGGGGATCATCACCTTTGTATAACCCCTTCCACAAGGCAATGCACTGACCAATTCCAGTATCCATTAAAATTCATCATGGATGAATTCATCATTAATTAATCATRGATGTTAAAGAGCATAGGAAAGCTGTTACGGTTAGCAGAGCATTGAAAAACACGCAGGGGAGGCTGCAGTATCTCAGCCTCTGTAGGTAAAGAAAAAAAAGGCGGAAATTGAACTATGTTGTTATAAAGGTCCAAAAACACAGACACGTGCATTTGTGCAGACAGGAGTAAAACAAGGTTCTAACCCCACTTCCTTTTTTTAGTAGGCATTGAGGATGGAAAGTAATTGAAATTACTCATATTTCATAGTTCTAAATCAAAACTGACTACTTCTATAGCACATATGCTGCAGTTTAATTAGGGAGTAACTCCTTAAGTGTGATGTTTGTTTGAGCGGGTTCAGCCGGCAGTCTGGGGCCGGGCTGGCTCACAGGGCAGCTCCACAGCACTGGAGTGCTGTGCACCAGGAGGACGCTCCTGACCTTGGCCAGCTGAGCACATGGAGCACGGCCCAAAGCCCAGAGCATGGCCAGCCCACAGGAAAGAAAGGCTGCATGGCCTCCCTCAGGGAAAGGCTGCGGGTCCTTGCTCCGGGAGAGGCCATGGGGCCTCCCTCCCTCCCTCCCTAGGGGAAAGGCCCCGTGGCCTCGCTCCCTCCCTCCCTAGGGGAAAGGCCCCGTGGCCTCGCTCCCTCCCTCGGGAAAAGGCCCCGTGGCCTCGCTCCCTCCCTCCCTCGGGGAAAGGCCCCGCGGCCTCGCTCCCTCCCTCGGGGAAAGGCCCCGCGGCCTCGCTCCCTCCCTCCCTCAGGGAAAGGCCCCGCGGCCTCGCTCCCTCCCTCCCTCAGGGAAAGGCCCCGTGGCATCGCTCCCTCCCTCAGGGAAAGGCCCCGCGGCCTCACTCCCTCCCTCCCTCCGGGAAAGGCCCCTTGGCCTGGCTCACCTCGGGGAGACCCGGCCGAGCCATGAGGATGCTTTCTGCATTGGCTTTCCGGCTTTATGCATTGGATTCTAAACAGGCTTTGCTTAACATCACTTTTATGAAGCTGCTGTGAGCATTTCAAGCTATTCTAGAAGAAAACCTGAAGAAACTTGTTGCCTCATTATTTCAACATATGTGTTCATTCTGAAGAAACAGATCCAAACATTCATCTAATAAAAAAAAAATTGGATCTTACAATCAAACTGAAATGAAGGTTGCTCTTGCTGGCATAAGACAAAGAAGACTATATTTAAAACTTATTTCAAGAGACATAGGCTCTAATGTTCGTGTAAACACTATAATATACTTTATAGGGTTACCATCTGCTATGATGTTGATCAAATATATGATTTGACAAAAAAAATCACATTGTAGATTGTTATACTAGGTACTCAAGGTATGAGTTTCTATCTTTTATAGCTTCTTTATCCAATTTTGTTTCAGAGTAATGATATTCCTTCAGATAAGATTCAACATCTGAAATCAATTACAAAAAACCTACAGCACAAACCGTAACAGCACTGATTGTGTTTTGCATGTCAGACACACAAACATCTCAATCTACCATTAAGCCATATATTGCAAACGTCTATTGCGAAGTATGATTCCAATTATTACCCAAAATTATATTTTAGGTCTAGACTTTCTCATAAGGGGATGAAAATAGTAATAATATTTGATGGAGATATAGTATACTCAAATATTTTAACTTTCAATAGGTTAAGACTAGTTCTCTTGTTGTTTTCAATTAAAACTTTCTCTTTTATACTAGATGTAATATTTTCAATAATATAATAAAATCATTTATTTGCTAACAAAGAACTCAACATTCACAAGTCAGATAAATAAATAAATGAAGACAAGACAAAGTTCCAATGTTTATTACTCAGGGAGTGGGAAAAAACACTGGTGACAAGAGGACCAGAATGACACTAAAAACCAAAAGCAGCTTTGACAATAGATACAATGTGGTAGACTTAAAATATCCAAAGCTGAGAAAATTAATCAAATTGAGAAGAGAAATGAAAGGCAGCTGACCTATGAATAGTCTAACCACTGAAGTATCATTGGGATAAATTCAGATGCAACATTTTAATTAGGTAAAAGACAAACCACTTTCATTTCAAACTACATAAATAAAGAACTTTTTCTCCATCCACCTTCCACAATAAAGGAAAAGAAAGGGGAAGTGCAAGCATGGAGGGGGACAAAAAAAATTCAACTCTCAGTTCGGACTGTTTCTTGAGGAATGTACTAATCATCTTCCAGCATATGGATACAAAGTTCCCCCCGATCCCTTCATATCAAAAAGCAAAGTTGCTCCCCAGTAACAGATTTGCTTATCAGAGGCACCAGTGGGAGTAGCAGAGCTTCCTTTTGTGTACCTTTGCTCCAGAGAAAACCCATCGAAGAGCTACAGATATGCCATGGAAACACCATCTTGAGYCTGTCATCTGGATTTTACCATTACTTCAGGAAACCTCACAAGATAATTTTACTATATTGCACAATGCTGCTCACTCTGCTCCCTGTATTGAGCCGTGGTGTCACAGGTTGAGCCCTTAACCCACAGCACAGTGAAAAACTGACATTTCTCCTGGGCTTAACTATCAGGTTTCATATCTTTCCCCACCTGCCCAGCAGGTTCATGGCCATGGGAGCTGAGATCTTAACTACCAGCCTCTAATGGCAGGGATTTTAAAAGTGCAAGGAAGCCCTGCAGAGACTGAATATCCCTTGAGGGGACATGGGTTACCTCAATTAGTACCCATAAAACACTGGCTTGGATTTGAATATTAATCTTTGCAAAGATCAGTTTGAAATATCAACTGTGATTATTAATAGKGGTAAGTAAATTCATTTTCATTTTTGAAACATCACTTATCGTGGAGATTCCCAGAACATGATTAKCTGACAGCAAAGGATAAATATCCACTATGCCAGCCATTGTGGAAATTATTTGAATAATAGTAAGAAGATATGCTATACAAAGTTAATTTCTACCTATAGAACAGGTAATCACAATTAAAACTTCAGAAGAACAAAATTACTCAAGTTAGAGGAAGGTACAGCAAGTACACAATTTACCTGGACAATAACGAAAMCTTAGACCAATATTGGCACTGGCCGGTACTAAAAATGAGTTGTAACTTAATATATAATCAAATTGAATTCTCCCTGTATGTAAAACCTATACTTTCATACAGAAAATTATTTGCAAGAACAGTATTTCCTCTGGAAGAATAAAACTTTGKGGTGTATGATAAAAAAAATTTCTAAAACAACAAAAAACATTGTATAAATTCTGAAGAAAACAGGAAAAAGAAACCTTGCTGGTTCAGGAAAACTGAAGAAAAGTCTGAAATTGTTTTAAAAATGTCTATTAGCATCAAAAGTCAGTACTGGCAATACAGTTCCTSTATAACTATCAAGTATGTTTTAGATTTGTTTCAACTCATTAGCTAAATATAATTTGCTATTTTAAAAAAGGCAATTACTACTTTTAACTTGATTTCACAAATAATGCTATTCATTTCTTGCAATAGGACCTATGTATTCCCTAAGAACAACAYTGGGTTATTAAATGCTGTAAGAGCACTACCCTTACAGAAATATCAGAAACTACCTGCTTCTCTTTCCACATATTCTGTTTCCTAGACTCTAAATCATGTTCCCAAACACACCAAGTGACCTGCCATGACCTGGACACTTTAAATACAATACAACCCACTCAAAATAAAATTGGAGCTGGCATTTCCCACACAAACTGTACTAAACCAGAAAACTGCACATTGCTATGTGCATCTTGCCAGCAAAGGTACAGCAGGTACTGTTCAAAGAGGAGAGCATATTTATAATACTGTATGTAACAAGCATTTGTTAGTTGTGTATAGATATTCAGACTGTTCAAGCATAAGTTAATGACAAAAACTATAAAAAATAGCATTTAAACTAATAAAAAAAGGAATTTTCCACTGAGGTGCTCAGAGCACTACACAGTAAAGCTATTTTTCATACACACACATTCCAMATTCCCTATATTAATACAAGTTTTAATATTACTCTTTGATCCAATTTAAGGTTAATTTTWAAAAAAAATTAAAATGCTAATAATCATAAATTATCCTGTACACAAATAATATTTACATGTGTGCCCACAGAGTATATTTTGAAGCCTCCATGGTTACAAATGTGAATAAAGTACACCAGCTTAGAGATGAAGCCTTTAGCAGGGGTACAACCCCGAGCTTTTATTCACACACAAACACACACAGTTAAACTGCTATTAAATTGCATCATGCTGCTTATTCCCTGTCTGTGCTGAGCCATGGAGTATCAGGCTGAGCAGCTCTAACATGCAAGGCTCAGCCCTCCAGTACCAGCTATCATAATAATCCTTTCTACTGGCAAATGTTCCTGTGGTTACTTCAGTTATGACTCAACTGCTTTATATAACCACACACTTTCAAATACATATATACACATATATATTTTTATATAYACACCAAATCAAGGCCAGTGTCACAAGACTGCACACACCAGGCCAAAAATATTCTAATACAGCCTTACAGGCAGCAGCTACTGTTACCAACTGTATAACRACACAATTGTACAGAAAACTGCCAATTCAGGCACCAGAACACAATTAACGTGAGTTACACAGTGTGTAACTGAGGTTCTAACTCTCATGAGCAAAGAAAACATGGCAAGTGTGACAACTTTCCTAAGAACATGTCTAAAAATGTTAAGAAAAAGTATTTTAACCATTTACTGTATCACAAGGTGTCCAGCAAATTTTGACTCTCTTGAAAACAAATTCCAAGATCAACCTGAGGTCATTATCCTTTCATGGTGTTGATGATTGCCATGTATCTTTATACACATACAATTAAGATAACACAATTGCAAAAAATTAAAATTACTTTGTTGATATTTAGAAGATCATTAATACCTTAACASTAAAATCTTTCAAGGGAAAAAGACCCTCTGGCATATCAAATACGGGGGGAACAACTGAAAATGCTTTTGAGAAACAGCATATATTTTGACTTTCCAAGTTCATGAAAGTGAACCAGTGGAGAAATCAAGCATCAGACAAAAACCTTRGAATTTAGTGAGGCAGAATTTTGAATCTTAAGTATAAAGTTCTAAGTATAGGCAAGAGAATGCCAGTGCAACTCCAYGTTTACAATAATGTGACTGGAAACAAAGGCTCTTACAGATASACTGTCAAGATCACAGAAGTCTGAGTGTGAACTTGGGAAGATCTGGATCAAGCCGCTTCATAGAAGCACGTGGAAGAAAACCTAGACTTTACCAAGGTACACAGTACCTCTGTATCTGATTTTTGGCAACCCTACAATACTGAAATCAAAAGTCTTTTACCAGTAGCATGGCATCKCAGCCTCTCACATTAAAGCAATGCACCAACATCTTACATTTTTCATAAAACAAAGCATGTAGAATAYAAAGAAGTCTGAAAGGTTTTTAAGTTTGCCTCTAGACAGGCACATCCTCAATGAGATGATTTCTTACACTTTCTTGTTTTAAAGAGCACATCTAAGTCAACTGCAGGAATTAACTCTCATTACTAAGCAAAACAGAAATTACACATCAGGGTTGTGTGAACTTWAGTTTGTCATGAGAGAATTCTGGTTCTTTCAATACAGCTGGGGGAAAGTGTTTATTGTATGAAAATTTCAGCATTAAACACCCTCTTTTAAGTCTGAAAACAAAKCTTATCTGCTCAGTATTTAAACAGGAAAGAATGCTTAATGGATAAATGCAAGCACTGCACATCTGCTCACCTAAACAAGAGCTGCAGTAGGATAGCTCTAAGTTATATGTGGAAAAACAATAGAAGAAATATAGCCAATACTGACTTACTAGAACCTGGCTCTMTTATTTCTCCCCTCTTTTGCCAAAAATCAGGAAGAAATCCTCCATACTTCATCTTCAATCAAGAAAGCTTTTGTGAGATTAGGGCTCCACCATTTGCCCTGCAGCACAATGAAGTGCCTTCCAGTTTGTCCAAGGGAAAGGCTGCACCTTCTTCCCTCAGTAAAAGAGCWGCCTAGGGCAAAATGTGTTTTCTTCTATTATTTTAGGCATGGAGGGGGAAAAAAGGGCTAAAGTAAACTATTAAAAAATTTCTAGCAACATCTCTACTTGCATTTATATGACTGAAAATTTGAACTGATGGAAGTTAGCATCAGCCTGCAGTGTCAAGAACTCCTTTTTCCAGTACGCATTTTGTACCAACAAGTGCTTCCCCCTCCATAAGGGAGTTGGAATGTAGTAAAGCTCTTGCCAGATGTTCTTCTGCAGAGGTCCAAAAGCAACAGTTCTCAATAATTCCATTACTTCCAAAAGTCAAAGCCAGAATCCAGTCTGAACAGAGATCTGACACAGCCTGTGCTGCTAGCAGGGCCCTGAGACACCTTAAAAAAACTCAAAAGAACCCATCCCAAGAAACCTTTATTTTCTCAACACTGAGACATTTCTTCCAACAGCTTATTAGACAGAGCTTTTACTGGTATTGTTAAATGTCATTCTCAAATTAAGAAAAAAATATGTTCTCTGACAAAGGAGAGAAATCTGTTTTTAAATGTGCCAGGTATCATTACATCTGCTCAAATATTTGCTGAATCAAGCTCCTTGCTGCCTGGGCTGTTAGCTGCCTCCTGAAGCAAGCAGGCAGGCTTTGTGTTGACAGCTCCTTTAGTGTGAGTGGCAGTAAATGATGGTGTGCCCACAATGCTGGAAAGCTGATATGATACAGTTCAGTCTCCTGCATCAACAAACGAGGTGGAAGGATGACTGGGGCCTGATGTTAATGGGCCTTGTGCTAATACACAGCAGCACTGCAGCAACTGAGATGTCTGAGGGAGCCTGGTTCACCTTCCATCCCCAAAAACATTTGTTTTTCTTCTTTCTAGTCTTTCCCTTTGTTTAAAAGAAAGGCTGTGCTTCCCCTTGAACTAAGACATGTCACCAGAGCTCATGGCAGGACTAAGCTGTATGACACCCATATTCACTGGTTTCTCCCTTCATCATCAAAAGGTATCAGGTGATCTACTGATTTCTGCTGCCTTTCAGGAACAACCCACATTTTAACATTCTTCTGGTAGTATATCCAGATTGTTAGAGCTTTAAGTCTGGAAAGACTACCCTTAAACAACAAAATTACACTGTTAGAGGACCAGCAGTGCAGAAGTAACAACTTTTAGAGTAGCCAATGCTGTGTTCAGCATTGTGGTCTTTAAAAGCTAAAGAGTAATTAAAATAGTTTAACTTTGCTAGTTTAGCAGAAACATGCAACTATTATAAAAATAATTTAAAGTAGTGTCCCACTAACTAAAAAAAACCCCACTTTTATATTCTAGAAAATAACTACTAAATCTGACAGAGTCTGGCTCTGGTGGAAGTGAATCCAGAAATATCTGCATCTGCAGTGAAGATGTTGAGATTTCTCCAACTTTACTTCTCAACCAAAGACTTTTTTTCCTGTTTGAAGACTTTACTGATCTTCCTTTTATTTCTTCTGCTAGCTTTTCATTTAACAGTCCATAGTCTGGTTCAACTGCATAACATTTCTCCTTGGCTTAAATCCTAAGTATCACACTTTTTATAGAAATCTGAGTTTTCAATGCTTTTCTGGTAACAAGTGTTACATGAGTTAAAACACTCTTAATAAAATGTACTTAGAAACCATGCACACTCCAGAAGCAGAACTTTGACAAAAAAGTTAGAATTGGAATTTATAGTCAAGTAACTCAATTTTAAATTGCCTTCATACTCTAACAGCCAGAACAGACATACCTGTTGCTGTTGAAGTGCACTCATGCCTTTGGTTTTGTTTTGGGTTTGTTTTTTGTTAATGAGGACAAGTTGAGCTTTGAATACAAAATAAATTTGCTGTCATTGTTTCTCCAAGTATGCTGTTACAGCAGTTCTGTAGGTTACAGCTAGAAAATGCTGAAAGCCAATAAAATATGGTAGACAGTCTTTCTGTGGACAAAAGCACACTTACCTAGTAATTATCCTTCTTATAATAATAATATGGTATTACAGACTTTATAACATTTACCTAAGTAGCCAGAAAGCAAGTGGCAATCAATAATTAATTATTTTTCTTTAATTTCTCCTCCTAAGATGTTTTAGAAGTCTCTCCTTCTACAAAAGCACTAAATATTCTCCTAATGTCATTCCTATAAAAATTACACCTTCTTTTCAGGAACCAATTTCTAGGGATATTTAACCAGAACACTGGAGTGAATGATTTACATTAAATAGGAGAAATACTCTAATTTTAGTATTACAGGTGAGCAAGAATAAGAAGTGGAAGAATTCTAAAACCCTTCAAGACCCCAGCAGTGTCCAACAGACCCCTGCCATGAGCCAGCCTGCTGCACAGCCCCACAACAGCTCCTGTGCAGAGTGAGCCTTCACACAGGCCAGCAGCACTTCCCAACTCCAGCAGGGGATTCTGATACAGGAATCACTGCCAAACACCAGCTTATGAGTCAAGGTTTATGTATGCAAACACAGCCTGTCCTCCCACAGCCMAGGGCTGGCTGCCACCCAAGGGAGGCCATCCTGCTTCCCTTAACACGTCACTGTCCCCACTGCCCACAGCCTGCCTCACGTCCTCCCTCACACCAGCACCAGGGTTCTAGGGACCTGCAGCAAACCTGTTCAGAGAGAAACCAGTAGAAAACAGACCCAAAAAATAACAATCCCTCACTAGCTCCTGGCCAGACTTGCTCACAGAAGTATTTCACTACCGGGCCAGGACAGTYCCAGTGCTGGCAGAAAGGGAGAGCACAACAATCAGAGAAAGCCAAAGACAGGGTTGTGGGAAGGGCCAGGGAAGCCWGCCCATCACTTCTGAAGCATTTACTACCTCTGAGACTGGCTGTATTTAAAAGAAAAAAATAAAAAAGTGATTTTTTCAGGGGAAAAAATAAAAGAAAAAAAACACACCCATCACTACATGGTGATGCATAAAACTCTGCAGACACTTTGGGACTACTGGCTTTATTGAAGCAGTGGTAGGTACTATGCCAGTATGTGAGAAAAATAACTGAATAAATGCATGTTTCAATTACATTAAACACCAATAATCTCAYTTTAAAAATCTTTAAAATATTGATTCCGCTGCATATTAGGGTAGAAACAGGTTACCAGGAAGTTCAACACTGCCAGAAAACTCCCACACATACTTTATTGTTCACTGACTAGAATTTTAGCCAAAAGTTAGAAGAAGAGTAAACTACTTCAAAGTAAATGGCAACAACACTCAAGAATTTTTCTTCCCTCTGTTTCTTCTGTAATGAAAAAGAAAAAAAAGTAATAATTTGATTTAAAAATTTCAAAGCACATTTTGAAATTTAGCCTTGGGTTCCATGTGCCAAATAGGTTTTTTCTACAAATTATGATATCCCATTTTCTCTTACACATTTTAGAATTTTAAGCATTGCCAGAATAAGTTCATTTAACCATGTTGCCTCTTTGRGTGGCAACTTTGTCTTAGATCCTGCATTCAGTTCTCTGTATAGGTGGCTTTTATGTCTAACAACAGCTTTCAGACTTTCCTTTCTTTTGTACTTTACTTGTTCATACTGCAACACTCCAAGACAATGAAATTTGTATAAGTGCCCAGATTTTCTGAACCACTAAAAATAAAAATATTACCATTTATAGGGGTTATCAAATAATTTTAACACAAGACAGACTCTTCCAGTTCTGTTAAATATGTAAAATAAAAATGAGAAAAAGARTTTCTGCTTTTTTGAAAAAGACAACTGTGACTTGATATTTGGGAAAGAATTTCTTATATTCCAGTCACAAAAAATATTAYTACTTTTCAACTTAATGTAATTTGAGTATTTTGCAGATCACACTTTATAAAAGGGTAATAAGGCATCAAATATCTTCATATCCCAGTWTATAAGGGAAGGATTACTGAAGAAGGTTCAGAAGAAAAATATCAACCCTCCCAGATGCACGAGAGCATTCTGAAGATTCACACATGTACTAGGGCAACTCAGAATAAACATCACATACAGCTCCACAACATATGTTCACGTGAACTAAAAATGCAAAACTTACTCCTTTGAACAAGGCTGGCCCACCCCATACTTTTAAGAAAATTAAGAAATTCCTGTAAACTGAAGTGAATTCATACCTTAACACTCTTAATGTGAACTCAAACAAGGTGATGTGCTCCCATAACTGAAAGGCTGGACAGGATGACATTGTGTCCTTTTGTGCCCATTCCACAGACACACACRGGATTTCCTGGGCAGCCAAACCAACACAAGCTCCTGACTGAATTTCCACAAGTGATAGGAAAGCCCAGTGAATTAAACAAACCCATATAAGGCACCTGGCAAGAATCATGTGAATCAAATGTAAAAATTCAAGTACAAGAGCTCCAGTAACAATTTTGTTCGACTCTGTTTACATAACATGTAAATCTTCTATTTAAAGGTCACACAAAGGAAATAAACATGTGCATCACTCAGGTGTATATCTGCAATTTGGTCTTTAAAAAAATTCTGTATATTACCAACTGTGTTACCAAATAATAATTTTCAGGAGTAAAATATTTGTTTGGATTTTATTTCTTGCCTTTTTTAAGAAAAAACAAATAAAGGAAGCCACTTCTACACTTTAAAGTTCTACACTTTTACTGTTGAATTTTTAAACATCAGAGCAAAACTTCCCCTGTAAGATAAATATTCTTAATCAATTATCTTAATCAATTATCAAGAAACTAGAACATTGTATACACTTTAGCCCTTAAGATCTCTTTACTTTTTATTCTCCTTAAGGACTCAGAGCAATCATTATTTTAATGTTCAGTGTATTGTGGGACAAACAAGAGAAAAAAACTAAAAAAATTCCTATGAAATATTACACTAAAAAGAGGACAAATAACAGAGTAAGAAGAGCACAGAAAAACAATCAATACTTGCTTTTATTAAAAAAGGTTCAAAGTGAACAAGAACTTCACACATGGTGGAACCTCTTAAGACCTGTGAAGCCTCTAAGTCATCCGAGAACTAATTAGGTTTTCAAGAAGTCTTAAAATTTAATACACTCTATTCCTACAGAATTTCAATTGAATATGGATTCTTAACTCTTTCATTGTAAAAACAGAGCCTAGCAGTTCATAAGACAGTGCAAAAACACAGATGAAGCTAAGCCACTTCATCGTATTTTCCATTAAGAATGAAAATACAGTTGAAATCAAAATTCTACACTTGCTGTACTTGATTTAATCCAGAGTAATGCCAGCTATAATGCTACTTACAGAGAAGTAATACAAGAATCTGCTGTGGTGCCTGTATTGATCTAGTGTTGTACTGAACACTTTTTCTATTGAGAGTCAATTACATCTCCTCCACACCCACATCTCTCATTCTAACACAAAGTTTACAMCTTTTTTTACATCACAAGAAATTTTCTGCTGAAGAAAATATAGAAATTATAAAAGTAAACATCTGTATTTTAAAAAGATCTATCAGTCTTAATATTAGGCCTAAGAAAAATACTGACTAGAATTAAAACAGTGTCATTATTATGTGTATGCCATCTTTTACACAAGAAAATCGACTCAAAGCCATTTTTGAAACAGATCCAAAATTAGAACTCTGTACCTGCAGCAATCTTTATGCTGTTAAGCTTCCAGACCACAGGCAGTTCATAACAGGGCTGATTAGCTCAATCACAGCATCTTCCTAACAGCAGCTGAGAGCCCCAGACTGAATCTAAATCACATCAAGCAACTAAAAGCACAGGCAAAAGTACTTTATCCTCAAAGCCTTGTGTATACTGACATAAAAAGGACGGATAACCTGCAGAAGCTCATGAGTTAACTAAAACTCTATGATACATGTTTCCACAAATACCATATATTTCAACCAAAAAAAGTMTAAGTCCCAAAATCAACTTCACGAATACTGCTAAATGATGGAATTCTGTCTGAAGTTAGTGACTGCAAAGGTGGTTACAGCACCAAAATCTTATTGGGGGTGGAAGACAACATGCTATTGAGGAGAGATAAGGGGAAATAAGAGCTAACTGCTCTAGTGAGGTTGTTACCAGCTTTTCCTTTGTCCCTTGATGTTGTCAGCCTCACTGGAAAGGAAAATTATCTTYGTGGGATTTATTTCATTTTCCTCTCAAAGCAACTGAAGTAATTCAAAGCCACCGATAGCTTGAGTAAGAATGAGCCACCTGTAGAGGTCAGYATTCTAAAAGTGTATCAGTAAAAATGGAACAAAGTGTCAAATTTTCTGTTTAGGAGGAACTTGATACTATGTGTGTTGAATAATGATAATCCAATGCACCTACACACATGCATGTATCCTCTGTCCTTTACACAAATAGCATGGAAATAATTTTGCAAAATGTGGAAGAAGATGAAAACAAAACTGCTGAACTGGTTCATCACAGGAGTAACACTTGAATAAAATCAGTTTCTAAGGCAGAATAGAGCCACCACTGTGATTAAATATTTCATGAATTTAATATCAAGAATTTCTATAGAGAATTAAACAGAAAAATTACTACATAGATGGCACAGGCAACTTTTAAATTTACATTAAAAGATTTCCACTGTATATCAAATGGCAAAATTCCTTCCTAGAGCAAAGAGTTTTGYTCAGCTCATATCATAAAATGAACATGGTATAGAAAAGGGTCTTTCTGGAAGACTGAGAAATACTTGCTCTAACAGTTCAAAAACTTAAAATACTGTGTAACAACTGAAATATATTTTACTAGATCATGAAAATCCATTAGATACAAAAGAATACCTGTTTTATTATTATGCTAGAGGGTGAAAAGAATCATAAGAATTCTGATAATTTAATTTTTTTTCTCTGAGTGTGTGGCAAGATACCAGGTTTAATCTAAATTTCCTGTTGATTTCAGCAAGAAAGCAGCATAAAAACACCTACAGAAAAWCTCTGATTTGTTTCTTTTGGTTATTTTGGTTTCTTTTGGTAATTCTTCTGTATTGTCCCAGGCATTTCAGGTGAGGTTGCTCCTTCTATGAAGAGAGAAGCAACTTGACTTTGAGTTATAAAACCAAAAAAGGAATGGCTCACCAAAAAAAGTAGTTGGTCTTTTCCACAGGAAAAAATCTAAAATGTGTATATATAGCTCCATACATACATACACATATATATATATATTGATGAGCCTCCAGCAATAAAGCCAAGGCAGTTCAAAGGAGTTTCCAAAAAAACAGTCAAACATCAACACTACGAAGGAGGAGAAGGTTCTGCTGCTTGAAACAGGTCACTATGAATAGAGAGGATTAAAACAAAATTGTGTTTCACTGTGGAGCACTAACTTAGTGGTTTTTTAAACACTTCAACCTCATTCTCTCATGTTTGCTTACCCTTTTGTTTGGTCTTTAGGGACATGCTACAGATGACGATTTATTTTCTGACTGCCAACCCTTCCCTTTGGGAAATAGCTTTTGTCTAAGGTTCTCCAAGTTTCCATCCTGCTCAATACACTTCCAGTTCCAGTATTTGGCTGTGGCTGTGGATTGCACAAACAATCCCATCTCCAGACAATCACTGACGAGGCAGAGCCTGGCAGCAATGGTCAATAGCTGCATCTGACAAGGCCTCCTGGTTTAGGACCCTCCTTCTCACAAGTCATAATCTTGGCTACTCCCAACTTTTTGCATTAAAACCAAGGAATCCATCTACTAATCCAGAACACTCATGTTATCCAAGATGCAGACAAAGCAAGCACAAAGGTCTATGAAAAACACAACCTTTGAGAAATCCTAGCAGCAGAACTCCCTGCATCAAGGACCTCTGCAYTCTTCAGCCTATTTAAGCAGCCTGAGTGTGAAGGAATTACTTGAGTGCATAATCAGAATATTAATATCCCACACTGTCCAAAATCACAGTGAGTCTATCAAATAACAGAGTAACTACTTCAGAGCAAAACTTTTTTGCTGACTACACACCATCAGCAGTACCAACAACAGCAGCATCCACACATTTCCATGCCCACTTACACACTACTCTAAATTATGTATCACAGTTTGGAGAAAACACTGCCACAGCTGGCAAACATGATCCTCCACTACCACTGCCAGAGCCACTGGATGCAGTGACAGACACTGTCCCCTTACAATTTCACCTAATTTTAGGAAGCACTCAAGTACTCAACCATTTCTGAAAGCCTTAAGTGGATARGCATTTATTTAAAAATTCACTTGAAATCCTGTCTTATAAAGGATGTCCTCTCTAAGTCTGCAAACAAAAAATACTTGCAATTACTGTAATAGAAACATTGCAAACCTCAAACAGAAGGTGCAACTTCCTTGTCAGTAGATTTCTATTCTATACCCACATCTGTAATATGTGGTAGCAAAAGCAGAGAAGAAAAAACAGTGAAATGGTTCCACAGCCAAGAAAACAAATAATCCATCCATCCATCCATATATATATATATGAATATTTGAACATATGAACATGTATAAAAATATATATTTTATGGAAGTTTTCTTTAGGCATTCCAGATCAAGAGTCCAGGTTAAAACCAAAAGGCAATAAAATTAAAAGAAAAAAATCTTTGACATTTACACATCATCTKTAAAATGCAGAGGAAGATATTTTTTCTATAGCTCTTACACAGCAAAAATTCACAAAAATATGAGCCAGACAGTTTCAGCAATTTTTATGTCCCTGGTGGCAAAGTTGCAGTTACCCACAGAATCTCACCTTCAAAGTCACTTAGTCTAAAATCACTAATTTCTCTGAAAATACTGTGGATTCCAGCAAAGTCCCAATACGGAGTGAAATGGTCTGGGAGTGAGAGTAAAAAAGTGAAGGACAAAGAAAAAGAAGATACACACACAAAGAAACTGAAACCATTTGCAAAGCACCCATGGAAGCATTGCCCAATAACCAACAGGTGTGCTGGGCTCCCTGGGCACCCCACAGCTGCAGCTGTGCCACAGCAGGAGCTGCAGCTCCAGTGCAGGGCTCCTGCCCAGCCACAGCACCCACAGCACCCACAGCAGGCTCCCTCTGCTCACCCGAGCAAGGYTACCTGCATTACTACCTCAATATCTAGACCTGGTATTAAAAATAAATAAAATAACATYATTTTATATATATAATATATATTATTATRTATTATAATAATRTATTATTATATTATTATATATTTTATTATTACAGCATTTATTTATTTTTAATACCTAGATCTGATATTAAAAATAAATAAAATAACATTTTAAAAGCTCAAATACAAAAGCCCCCACACAACCTATTGCCTACATTTTAATCAAGAACAGAAAGWAAAGAAAATGAGAGCAGATATTACTTGGCTGGATTTAAAGGAAAAGGACAATCCTTTTCAATAGCAGGCTCCATTTCTCAATATGACCATGTTCCAAAAGATTAGATAACAGTATCAGGCAACATCAGACTATTAATGACACAACCCTACAGAATGGAGAAAAGTATTTAAGCATGATATTGACTTTGTAAGATTTAAGATACCAGCACACAAACAGCCCATCCTTTTCTAATACATTAACATATTGGTATTAAATGCTTGGATTAATGGATTATAAAGGAGTAATACCATAAATTAATTCTGATACATCTCAGCAAAGTTGCTGAAAAAGAAAAGAGGGAAAAAAAGAAAGGAAAAAGAAGAGATCAGCATTCCAGAAGTATCCCCAGGGGAAAGCAGCAGCCGATCATGGCACACATTACCTCTGCCCCTGGTTCATCCATCTGCTGCACCTCAAGGAATGCCACAGGGGAAGCAAACATGTGGAGCACAGCTAATAACAGCAATTCTGTCCATATTAGAAACTAATTATCACCCTTTCCTATCAGGATCAGTGCTTCCAGAATTATATGCAATTTACCCTACTAAATGCAGTCTAGAATTTAACACTCAATAACTCAACAGCTAATTTTTTWAAAAATGCCAATTTGGACTTAGAGATCATACAAATTGTATTTCTTTTCCTCTCAACACCGCCCACTTTCTTGCATCTAAAGATTTAAATTTTTGTTGGTGGTTTGGGTTTTTTTTTAGTGAAGGGGTGAACAGAAAAAAAAACTCTGCTTAAACACAATTCTGCGCATTTAACTCTCAGCTCAAAACTGCACAATTACTGTGATTAAGTCTATGTAAATCTAACAAAAAAGACAAACATTTAGTTTGTATTGTATTAGCCATCTTCTGGAAATAACAGCACGAAATCTCATTGCTCCCTACCAAATATATTGCTTTTCATTAAATACACAGACCATAAAACTCCAAAATGAGATTAAAAAGCTGTGAATAGCATTTTATGTACTGACCTCGCAAACAGAAAACAGACTTTCTCCTCAATCTGTTGTCATTCTAACAAACTAAAAATTAAGAATCTGGAAGATTGTTGAGATCCCTCAGCATTAGGCTGGTCTATAAGAACCTAATTATTTATTTTGAAATGATTGAGTAAACATTTTRTTTTAATTTTTGTTTTAATTTATTTTGTTTTAATTGAGACCRCCTATTTGAGGCCCTACTTTGCACATTTTGTAGCACAATCCAAATAACTGAGAAACAGTGGGAAAATCAAGGAAAATCGTATTATGAGTGCAAAGATCTGAATAAAGAGCATCAGATGTGGATCAAAACAGTGCTTCTCTCACAAGAATCTCAATTTCTCTTTCTTTTCTACCCATCCATTCCTCAAGCCAAGTACTTCTTTAGCCCTGACCCAAGTTTTGTCTCATAGCCTACCAAGACCAAATCATCCTCCTCCAAATTCCCTCGAAGCCCGTCCTGCTTAGCCAGCAGGTGCCACTTTTTTGAGAAAGAGAAGGTCAACATTTCCCTAAGGATTTGAGCAAAAAGCCTCCTGGAGGGAGCAGTCTGGGATTGGTGCTTGGGTCTGCTCCCCTGGGTCTGCACATGCTGGCTCTGAGCCTTGAGGTAGCAATGTCAAGAACTGTTAAGGATTTACAGAGAAGTCTCTCAGATTTAAGTGAGAAGCATTCTAATGGAAATCACTCAACTACTTGGTTTGCACCTCTGAACAACACACATTGATATTACATTTAAAATGTTTTTAGAGGAAAATTGAACATTCCCCAAAATATTTGGCTCAAAAGTAAATAGAATTTAGTGCCAAATGCTAAAGAACTGCAATAACAAAGCAGAGTTACTGCTTTTTTTAGTACACAGACAAACGTAATACCAGTATACATTCATAGGACTTATAAAGCTATATTTTTTTGCTAAATAAGGAATAGTCACGGCTGCATTTATGCTTGACTGTATCCTTCAGCATGAAGGGATACAAAGCACAAACCTAATGCAAAACATCAGCAACTTGGCTTAATAAGATTACAGTACAGCAAAAGGTGCTCATAAGCATTTTCTATAAATGAAATGTAAAGCCTGATGACTCCATAGGAGCCGGAAGACCAACCTAAGCTCATAATGAAGGTATTGTGACAAAGCTTAGCATCTGAAACACCAACAGAATGGTGCATTTCTGATGTGGTTGAAAATTTCACACTGATTATAAAGCAGCCATGTTACAGTGRCTAGTTTTAGGGTAGTAGTGTTCCAGTTTCTATGATCCATGAGCAGTTGAAAGGCAGATAATACTGAGTTTACCTAGTATATTATTCCTTCCTCTAATCTCGCTTCTCAAAATAACAGTATATGTGTAATGGCACATGGTCGGAAAATTTAAACCACTTTTCCAACAAACTTGAAGAAATCAGTAAAAATATATGTACATTTAACTCAGTACACAACAGGTTTTTTTCAAATGCAGAGAAAAAGGGATATAATGATCTTCTGTGGGAAAAGCAAGCTGCCAGACTGAATAAGTATCAAGAACTATAACCATTMATTCATTAAGTAAAAACAGTCAAGAAATCAAAACCCATCACCCCTGCACTCCAATCACATCTGCCCTCTACCAGTACACAGAAACAAGTACTACAGTGAATCAAATAGCATCAGGCAAACTTGGTTTTGTTTCCTCACCTTTGCAGTTTTGAGCATGCTTAATGCAGACACAGCTATTCTTCTATCATCTGTGTTCCTTCAGAAAACACTCCTACAGTCCTAGACTAGTAATGACAGAAATTTGCCTGAACAGATTTGTCAACAGCAATGATAAACAGCATATCAACTGTTCTTCCAAGATCCTACTTACCTTGTCACCCTTACTAGATTCAGTAACTAAATTTACATTAAAATAATTGTACAATGGTACTTCAGCATTCAATAAACCTTATTCCTTAGTATGTCACCATGAGCCATTCCCAAGACCAGGGAACAAAATATTTAAGTATAAAACATAGAAGTCAACAACCTTTTACTTCATACCTCACTGTCTGCCTAATCAAAACCTCAGTAAAGTCAATACCAGTCAAGGTCTTTATTTCTGTAAATGACATCTCAAACCACAGACACACAGATAAACTGCACTTTATTTCTAAGAGTTACCAGGAGCTCATTGTGCATGCACAATGCATAGAGTGTGTTGAGGAGGAAGAACTAAAATAAGGATACTCTTACACAAGCCAGTCACCCATTCTTGCCATCATTTACTAAAAATAATTTTTTTTTAAAAATCCCTTATGTTAACTGAAGCACCTAAAAGATTTTTTTTTGTTTTTTACAAGGAGAAGTCAATTCTGGAATAAAAATTATTTGAATTTGAATCAAAATACATGCAAGCCTTTGAGTAGATAACAGCTTACAGCCACATGTCTATTTCTAATAATCCTCATAATAAAAGCAGAGTTTTAAGTAGAAGTCCTTTCTGAGAGAGGATTTTTTCCTTAAAAACTAACTTGGTTGCAACCCACAATATAAAACCAAACAACAAACTTCTTAAYTTGTCACTCCTAAAGAACACGGATTAATAACAGACATCCTGACATAGCCAGCTGAATCAGAAAATCTGTAAGAAAATAGGAGGGGTTGTTACTGTTGCTTTTTAATAATATGATTCAAGTGGCCACCTGTGAGTACCTCCMCTGTCAGCACTGGCAATAGGAAAGGGAATTGATGCTCACAGAGACGTAGGCACATCCAGCAAGCTTCTACTTCAATACCTACACTTACCAAGGCACCTCCTTCACTGCAGTGCACCCTGTGTTACCACAACCTTTACTTCAAAAGTTTTCCATTCTCAGCTCCAGACACATATTACAGGAAATATTTTTTAAGGACGTGCAACATCAAATTTTATTTGAAACAAATGAGCATACAACCCGTCTTAGGACTACTTTGTCTAACTCTAATACTAAGGAGAACAAGAGGAAAGTGCTAAGACAAATCAYCAAAATTCCCAAAGAGAAAGTCAAATTAGAAAAGCCAAATACAAAAAGGCCAAAATGTGTCAGATCCAGAAGAGAAATACTTGAACRGCCATATTAAAACAGAGCTCCAGCCTGAAGTCCTAAGCCAGAGGCATACTGAGAAGAGTACTTTGAGCACAGAGCCAGCCCTCTGCTCTGCAAGGCACTTCCAGTATCAGGCCACATTCACATCCAAAAACCAGCAGAGATTTTACAGGCTATGAAAGCACACCTGTTTTGGACTTCTACTTCCCTACAAACAGTCTTGTAAAGGACTGAATAACTACTTAACAAACACTAAAAGGTCAGAGACAACTTCCAAATGGCTGGCATTGCCCCAGGCTGTTACAACAGAGTTATGGATAGGCAGATAACAGTTTCTGAACCTAACTTGGCACACCCCAGAAGACCTTAGCATCCTTGCTGAGCTATTTCCTTCCRAACAGACAAATCCTAAAAGCCTCTTTCTGCTCTTCAGCACAGGCTGACAGTAAGCACAGAATCAACTTCACTGCAGAACATAAACCAAAACCAAACCCCAGCACATGTGCACTGCTGGCTGTATGCACAAATGGCTCCCAGCCAGCTTGACTCCTATCACTCACAGGCAGGAAGAAAACCAGACAGGCCACTTCAGCAAAGGCTTGTTCACTGTGGGACAGCAACAGAAGATTTATTTGCACAATTGGAGCCATTATGCCAATAACTTCTGTTCTCTGACACTCTTTACAGAAATCCTGAAAGGGAAAAGTTAAAGCAGAGAGATAATTAGAATTCACAACARTAGTCCCAAAATGGTTGAGACTGTGAATTTATGTACAAAGTGAAGAGTAAAAACTACCAGGATGCAAGTAACTTCAATAGCACTGGATTATGAAGCCAGCATCCAAACTACATTTCAATAGCAAAATACTGTCATAATAAAGGTAATGACACAACTTTTTTATATCAGCTATAAGATACTTAGTCTTGCAGGAACTTTATCGTATCAATATTTCCTCTGCACTCCATACAGGACTCRAATAACTCCCCCAACTAAACCAGGTATATAAGTGCTTGACTTACAACACAGCTAATATCATTGACATGTTCACTGATTGAAAGCTGCATCTTTAACTGAGAGAACTGAGAGAAATGCAAATTATCTAAAATCTGRGAAAACTAACAAAGAAAGTCCTAACTGAACATATTCCATCAATTCCTTAAGGTAAAGGAAAAAAGTAATCAAGAACAAAGAATTCAAAAAGATGGCCAGATATTCCAGAGCTGACAGAAGTAGAACATCCAAGTTCTAGTGCTGTTTCAGAGAATCACTGAATATTCTGAGTTGGAAGGGACCCAAAAGGATCATCAAGCCCAACTCTTAAGTGAATGGTCCATATGGGGATCAAACCTGCATTACTGGCATTATTAGCACCATGTTCATTACTRCTGCTGCTACAGAACACAACACAGAATTTCACATGTCTAAGCAATGCTTTACATTAAGTTGGTTGTTAGCTTTGCTTTTTTTAAAGGAAAACAGAAAATGCATACAGGAAACCCACAAAGGCACAGTCTTCACAAATGAGGTACAGATATTAAATTCCTATTTCATCATAATGGTAACCTGTATTTTCAAAGAAGTTATCAGTCCTTCCCTGTAGTCTTAAATTTTATGCGCGTAAGTTCAACAAACTTCCTATGAAGAAACAATAATATWATTCTTAATAGTATCATTCCAGATGCACACCAATTAGTACTATACATTGTATATTTCAAAGATAATTTCTGAAAGGCCTGGAAACAAAAATTATCTTTTTTTTAATCTGTCTGCATTCAAATTTATTCCATCATGAGGTTTCAGAGAAAAAAAAATCAAGCTAAAAACAACTCAAAAGCCTATTCCCAGTCCCTGGGGAATGCAAAGTCTCAAAACACTAAATCTGTCACTGGTTCAGGGGTGATTGCAGACACTGCTGTGCCTCCAACTCACATTTTCAGTTGTACATTTCCAGAAATACATGTGTGTGAGAAGAAACTAAGACAAGTGATTTTTAAAAGGAAAAATATTTAAAACTCAAGGTGATTACGACAATCTTGAGGGATTCTTGAAGAATATCCTTACAGTAAAAGTGAATTAAACTGTACTCCAGAACAGACATTATTCTTAATATTTATGTCTATACACTTTCTTTTTCTCTGCCTACTTTCTTTTCTTGTTCAAGACATCACCATTAAAAAACAAATAAAATCACACCACCAGGAACAGTAATGAAAGAGAAAGTTACTGAATTGTCCCTGGGCATTTGTCTGTCAACAGATGTTAGAAAGCCTAACTGGAAATCACAACACAGAATACATATTCAGGACTGGCATTCCTTTGGTACATCCCCAGAAATGCCTGGAGGAATCGCAAACACCTAGAAACAGCTGACTGTATTATCCATMTGGATGAAACTAAGCCCTGGATAATGAAAATGACCAAATAAAATTTAAAAATKAATAAAACTTCAGCTAAACACCCAAATTCAAATCTACCCCAAGTAAAGCAAGTTTACTGTTTTCCTTGCTACCCAATGGCAATTACATTAGCAAAGTTTTATCAATGCCACTAACACTCACTAGTAGGAGCAGCACCACTACCAAACTGCTATAAAACTCAGAAATCCTTTTACACCTCCTCTTGATTTTTGCCTCAGAATTTAAAAGTAAGTTGGTTTTTAAAATAATTAATTCAGAAATTAAGAAGTACTCACATCAAGTCCAGAAGAACAATATCCTCAACTACCTTAACCACAACAAAATCTGGTTGTGGACAAAAGGAATCGCATGGGAGCGGACGTGGCCATGTGCATGAGGGACCCAAGAGCACAGTAGTTCTTTATTTCCCAGCTTCAAAGGTGGACACTCCTCTTTCCAAATGCTGACACTCTTAAGATTTAAGCTTTTGGATAACACAATCATACCAAAATAAACATGAAAGTTGCCTTTCTATTCTGTTTCACTACCACGTCAAGACATATATTCTTCAAAACCAAGTTGGAGAAAAAATCCTATCTACAATAATAACAGTCAGGGATCAAATGTGCAATTTGCACATTAACAAGAGCTGAAAAGATAAGAATCTCCAAAGTTTCTTGCACATTAGGCACAAAGCAAATAACCTTCCCACACTAACAGTTTCAACCAGATAATCTTATGGGCTTCCCTAGAAAATACCTCTGCTTCCTGATTTCCCCAGCTTTGTGTCTCCCTAAATACTCACTTCAGTGTAAACATCCTACTTCTTATAAAAGCTGCTGTGAAGTTTAAAAATAAACACCTCAAATTTCTTGAATTACAAAGAGATGAGAAACCAGACATGAATTACAAAAAAAAAACCAAACCAAAACCAAAAACACAAAAACCAAACTAAAACACAAAAACCCCACACCAAACACTCACAATAAGTATCACATTCAGAAGCTGCTGAAATGTAATCTATAAATTCAGGTCAACATTTAATTCATTTGCACTCTCTCCTGTTTCAGTATTTTCTAAAATATTTTTCCCACTAGGTATATCACAATCTCCATTTAAGATAAAAAGAAGGGATAACAAAGCTACAATATTTGGATCATTTGCTTTTATCCCAACCTGGTTGATTTTAATGAGGTTTACAGGACGTAAAGCAGCTTTTTTTCTCCCTCAAAAGCTAGAACCAAATATAAAACCAGAGTCACAACAGAGTAGCTTGGCAAAACATGGTAGTTGAATTTTGAGTTTCAAAGAATTGTTTGAGGGCCAAGTCACTGTTTTTCTCTTAAACAGTATTTATTTACAAAATAGGTTTCACTAATTAAATGGTACTGAGACCAAAGTACACTGTTAATATGCGAAGTATTTGTTTTTAAAATATCTGTAGTGCTTGAAGTCTTCCCCTTTGACATGTATTTACTCATCAGCATTTCTCAAACTTACCCTCA
This sequence comes from Cardinalis cardinalis, assembly GCA_014549065.1. Lineage (NCBI taxonomy): Eukaryota > Metazoa > Chordata > Aves > Passeriformes > Cardinalidae > Cardinalis > Cardinalis cardinalis. The sequence continues at coordinate 536,982 of JACDOX010000067.1, forward strand.
CATACCAGAATTATGATATAAAAATCATCTATTTCACAAAAGACTCCATTTAATGATATACAACCATTTTCATGCAGAAGAAGTAAACAAGTTAAAAAGTACTTAGGGGAAATAGAAATTATTGTTTTGAAACTAAGTTCTTCATGATCATTAGGTTGAATCACATTTGTTTCCTAGCTTTAAGACACACTCTGTTATAGCACAATTAGCTTTTCCATTGCTGTTAGAGCATAGGTTCTGTCTACAACAATACAAAGGATATTTAAGTACTCAGGAGCCAGATACAGTAGCAAATGCAGCCACATTTAACACAGCCTCATCTCTTGTTCCAGTCAGAGTAGGTTTTGTCAAAAACCCCACTTGATTACTGAATCTTTTTAGACGACTTGTTACCATATCCATGATTATTAGATCATGGCCATAGGCTAGACACTGGTACATATATCCAGCTGTCAGAGTGAATTTAATCAATTAAATACAACGGATAGCTATGGACAGGGCTGTTTTCTGTTTATGTATCAGGAAACCTTTTTAGACCAGAAATTTTCTTCCTTGAAGAAATTTAGGCAAATGTATGTATCTGCRTTTTCTTATTTGGATAAGATTCAAATAAAATTTACAGAAATGAGACATATATGTAATCTGTGAAGGTGTGCTGAAACAGTTTCTGTAATGCTGATATGAGCCCCAGACTGAAATTTGCATTTCCACATTTCTAAATAACAGAGTCTACATTTAAGAAGCTGTATAGTAGACACAGCAAGAACTCAATTGAAAAAAAAACCAACCAAAATTTTATCAACATAAGTAAAAGATTAATTTAAACAAGCAGAGACATCAAACTAAATACAAAAATAGGGAGTGAATATTGACACTGAAAACAGTGCAAGCTAATTTAACTCTGCTTAGGTCATATGAGGCTATTGATATTAACCCATTCCAACATCACCATTTACATTAACTGAGCAAGTTCAAAAACACTTCTTGTCTGTTCTACAGTGTAAACACTAGCCCTCATTTTAGAGCAGAGGAAATCAGAAAATAGAAAAGGAAAAAAGAAAGGCAGTTCCTCAACGATGTAGCAAAACAGGAACAGAAATTTTGCCTCTTTGTTACATCCTTTAAAACTCAAGAATATCTTCTCTTCACCATGCAATGATACAATCTTGACAAAAGTTTTTAATGGAGATAAAAAGCCTGCTTTAACTTTTCACAAAATTTTACAAAAATAACAGCACTAAGTAGAAAGTGAGTAATAATATTTCCTAGGACTTCGTTATTCCTAGTGAATGTTTAGATATAAATTAAGAGTCATTCAGACAAAAAAAATAATTTCAATAATTATGTATTTTSTTAATTATTCTGTATTCCATGTTCCTAGAATTTAACAGATCAAATAAAACAATAGCATAGATTATAAAACTACAGAATACTGAAAAGATTTTAATATTTCAATATAGAAGGTTGTTATATGAATTAAATGATCTGTGCCTTTTATTTAAGGATTAGTCATACAAGTATAAAACTATTTCAGAATAGAATTTTAAAAGATAAATACCTATCTTCTCATACTAAACTCCTTTAAAATGCTATCTTTGTTAAGCCTGACAAAATCAGGCCAGTATTTATACACACTTACACATTCAGAACACAATGAGCTTATCTCAATGTATGTCAGTGACCCTACTGCCACAATCCCAAAAACAGCGCCTACTCAATCAGTACTGACTCAAAGGCTAAAAGGACACATAAATAGAACATTTGTTGGAGCTGTGAAAGATCTTTTATTCCCAAACGTGACTTGAGACCAACTGGCACAGCAGTCAGAGGGTACTTGGGTCGTTAGTGCTGTGTGCCTTCCCAAGGAGAGCTGCAGAGCTTTCGGACACACTTCTGCTGAGGCAGCACTGAATTTGCTTAAAAGGGGAAAACAACAAGAAGCAGCCGCCTTGCAGAGCCTGATTCCCTTGGTTCATCGTCTCCTTGTGATGAGTGCTGACCTTCCCTTGGTGCAGTATCTGGTGCCCTCACACCACAGCCTGTCCATGCAGGGCAGGCAAACACATGTACAAACTCTAAGTACCAAGTCCTGGCTGAAGTGCTCAGAGCAGCAGCTCAGCAGCTTCCAAGGCCAAGCCAAGCTGGAGCTATGCTGCTCTCCTGTCTGACAAAGGGGCTCAAAAACAAGACCCAAGCTACGGATCTCTAGTATAGCACATGCAAACCTCTGCTGCAGCAGGCAGAAAGTTCTCTTCAAGTATAAATAAAGTATTCATTATTTCATTCTTCCTTAATTTCACTTAGAAGGAGAAAAAAGAAGAATGAAGTGTTTGCTTAATTGTCACTTTTATCTATTTTAGAGAAAGTGACAGAGCTAAAGACTATGTTACATAAACAGATGTAAAGGATGGAGTAAGCTAAATGGATAACTTCAGAATTCATTTCATCTAGAGGCTCTATCAGTAAAAAATAAATAGTTACATATGGAAGTACCAGTCCACATAAAATAATACACTGTACAGTGTTAATCCCATTGTCTCCAAATTTTAAAAAAATCCACTTTTTTTCAATTCTTCAGATTCAAAATTTTTTATCTTCTTAAATAAGCAAAAAATTAATCAACTCCATCCTGACAGCACATGTAGAAACGGATATTATGGCTGCCTAGAGTGTCTGTGCTTTAAAAATTGTCTCWGATTTCCCACGTTTCATCTTAATGAAAAACCTCACATATTAAAAAAACCCCAAAACTATATTATGTGATGTGACACAAAAAATTCATAGCTTTTTCTTAGCTTGAAAACAATTAACATGTGGTAACTACAGTCTGAGGAAGAAGCATTTATACACAAAGATATAGCTGAGTTTCCTGAAAAAGAGATCTTATGTAAGGTATATTTTCCAAATATACAGAACTTTACACCTCTGTAAGTGATTTTCCCCCATTAGTGTCACATTTATAAATAAAATGGTAGCAAGACAACCATTTTACTTATAAAAAACAAAAACATGAATGAGAAAAGGATGATGAACGAAGCAGTGTGTTTTCCCAACTGTTTTGCACTACCCAAAACTACAGAGGAAATCTTCAAAAAATATTTCTTCCAGGTACAAAAAGAGACAAGTACTGTGGGAAACTCAGACAGTGATACTTTGGCAATAAACACAGGCKAGCTGCTAGAACTATTCAATCTAAGTGCATTCAAGCCAAGTATGTTAAATACACACAAAGTTCACACGGTAAGATTTTAAAAAGCTGTAGCTTTATGAACATTGGGTTCAACCAACCAAAGAAGCAAATAATGTATTTCAAGGAAATCTCTGCTTCCCACTCTTTTTACTCCAGCCATGTGCTAATATGACATGGTACTTTCAGACCAATGCACCAAGCACTCCAGGAGATGCAAGAGCTCTGTCAGGAATCCTGCCTTCAGAAGGACTTTCATTGCTATGGCAACAGCATGTTCTGCAGGATCCAAGGCAGAGACAACCTGTGACACACTCATGAGAGATGGCCAAACTCCGCCGGAGCGCTCGCTGCAGCACAAGTGGCACTGTCACACACATGCCAGTTAGCACTTGCAGGAATGCAAGGCACAAAGCAGGGGGGGATTATGATCGTTCACTTAACTTCCCTGCCTATAAACTGGTGCCTCTGGGAGAAAAAATACCATTCACCTTAATAAACAAATTTAGACTATTCAAAGGCCAAAAAGTATATTATCATTAGCATAGAATACAAATTGCATTCAGGCATTTATCCCTGTTCTGGTCCCAAGCCCCCCTAACAGGATAAGGACAAAGGAAAAGGGAAGGGTTAGTACCTAGCAAAGAAGCAAATTATTCAAACTATTATTCAGTACTCAACAAGTATCTTGAAATAAAGTGAATTTAATGAGTATAACAGACACACGTGGCTAGAAACTCTGGTTTTACTACATCRCTCTACAAAAAAACCCAAACAATCTCAGAATGCTTCACCTTCTACCCAGAAATGTATTCACAAAACCACCCTTGACATGTTGAGATTTAATCACCAAACATGCCGAGCTTTAAACACCTCATATACATCACTCTTACCCTTGTAAGCATTTGTATACTACTACACAGGGACCAGCCACTAATTCAAGCCATTTAAAACCACCTGAAGGAAATTTAAGTTATTTACCCATTTCTGCATTTTTATTACATTCCTTCTCAAAACTTAATGTAATAGTTACATATATTTTATCTGCATAAACAGACAAAACGCTGCCTGCTGTTGCTCACCTAAGTTCATTCACCCCAGATGATCAGCTCTATCTTTCCCATACACAATAAAGACTATAACATGGCTGCATTCTCAATGTTTCTGACAATGCCTAAAATAGTTTAGCCCCTTTTAAGATTCCTTCTGGTTGTACTATACAGCACTTACACCCTGAAGGCCTGGTACGACTGTTGGGTGTTTGTGCTGGAGAAGATACAGTCTTGCATTCTTTAGAGCTGCTCTCTTCTTCCTTTTGAAGTATCACTRTTATCTGACTAGCTTAGCAAGTAGTAATACTGCAGATTGTTAAAAAATATTGCAAATGAACTAATAAAATTAACAGCTGAAAGAGGAAGAAATATGGGGGGTTTAGTTTGTGTTATTGGGGTTTGCATTTTTGGGAGGTTTTTATGCTTTTGTATTGGGTCTTCGGTTTCTATCTTTTCATGTTGTTGGTTTGGTTTTGTTTGGGTATTTTTGGGGTGAGTTTTTTAATTGAGGAGCTCAAATTCAACATCTTACAAATACTCACAAGTATCTAATTCAGATGTTCCTGTCATAAGTAGTATTGACAAAGTTTATGCTACATTTTTTGTGTGCTTATTACGGTCCTCTGGCCAGGGAATACGATATCAGAGACATTTTCAAGGTTACCAAAATAAAAGTATTGCACAGAGCAGAGAACACATGCCAGACATGACATGTATTTATACACAAATTGGCAGAAATGTGCATTTGTTTTATAAAATCCAGCTAAGGAAAAAAWTTTTGCATTACCATTCTATTCAATCCCCTTGCATCTATGCATCAYAAGCACTAATCCTGCAGAGACATACTACAAAATACAGCCATTTGAGCTCTACAGTAGTAAGCACCAGACATCATTTTTAGAAATACACAAAAGCTTTTCATTACTCAAAAACTCGGTCATCTTCATTAAATCACCATCTCTTCATAAAAGCCTTGGCTTCATTTAGCATTCAGGAAGATGAAAGAGCAGCTCCCCTCCTTATGGATTACTTCTCTATTACAAGAGAATACTTTGCACGTCAAAAGCAAACACTGAAGGATTAAATGATATTGTAGCTTCCGCTCTTATTTATCTGCACTGGCCAGTGAATAGAATTGCAAAGAAACAATCAGTGATTATTTTAAGCTGTGTTCTTTTGCAAGGATTATGACTCATGAAGTTGCTGCATAAAGAACTGGAACGGGATAGGTGTCGCATTGGAAATGGTCAAAACACCACAATATGAAAAATGTTTGTCCTACAAGCAAAGCTGTCTGATTAAATCATTTCATAGGGCAGCCACAATCGCTCTTGGGATAACAACCAAGACAATGGTATCTTGCATTCAGTAAACAAAAAATAAAAATATACACAGTGAATTCTATTCTCCTACAGAAGACTAAAAATACCTCTGAATTTTTTGTTTATACTGAATTAAGGGTAAAATACGTTTTAAACTCATTTKAACGTACACAACATGCACATTTATGGTCTGATATTCATTTGCATTTTACCTGCAAAATGTACACAACTAGAAATAGCCAAATTTGGTTTTTGATTAACTAGGTATGTTTTTCTAACAATTAGCTCAGCATATTCATCTTTATATTTAAAAAGGAGGAAAAGAATACACCATCTAAAATATAACTTCCACAAAATGTGGCTCAGAGCACACTTCAACCTAAAACTCCAGCCAAACCTAAGTTTTGTTGTGTTACCACTGCTTCAGTAACAGCAAAGATCTCTTCCAGAGATGAGCTAAACACAAAACGTGTCCTACAGTTTTGTTCATGAAAAGCAAAGTAGAAGTGGTTCAACTTCTTACTAGAAGTCCACACAATTAACAACCTGATCAAGGCACGGAGACACCGCCGGCTGTGTAACTACAACTGGCACAGAAAGAAATCCAACAAAATCTGCTACCAAAACAAAGCTAACTTGAATGGTGAAACAAATACCTCACATGCTTACAAAAAACAATATAGGCAATCTCTGCAGAAGATCAGGAGCAAGAAATCCACTGTAATAAACAAAAGTTACTTCTGGAAAAAAAAAATGCGAATTGTCAGCTCTATGTTAAAAAAGAAAAAATTAAACCTACTTATATTCCACTTAGCAAGAAATTGCTACTGTAATAAAAATGTACATTTTTGGACCATCTTCTAAATGCACTTCCATAGCCCTAATATGAAAATGTACAACTTGTCTGTCCAAGATAAACTTTCCTTAGTTTTATGCTAAGTTTTTACTACCATTCACRGAGAGCATTTGTCAGCGCTGCAAAGTGAACACTTTTAGTCAAGTCTTTTTCACCCCCCATTCCAAATATTACCTTAACACACCAGCAACAATTACACTGGTCTGGTCAAGCAAGATTTCTCTGCATTACACTGGTAAAACATGAAGTTTATGCATTTTAAAGCCATTTCAGCCCTTTACTTAAAAAAATCACATCTTAAAAGAAATCACATTTACTTAAAAGAAATCACATCTCTAGTATACAGGGATGTAACAAAGTCCTGAAGATTGATTGGGTACTTTTTAGCCTGATTATCCTCTGAAAACAGTGAGATATTATAAATATAACAAAAGCTACTCTTTCTGATCATTCTTGGTATTCAGTTAACATCTTCACCAAAGAAGTACGTCCTTTATGTTTTTGAATGTTGTGTTTACAAACACAGTTTTGTTTTACAGATGAAAAAACAAGGCATTCATTCAAGACATTAAAAAAAAATTATCATTATCTCATCTTAGAGTCATAATAGAAAAAAATAAGAAACAAACAACTTTGCCCCTACAACCACTAGTAAATAATGTATTGTAGTATTTAAAAAGTCCATCAAGGACCACAAAATACCTCCAAATCATCAGGTTGAAGTATACAATAGAACTGGGGACTGCTAAATTTTCAAATTAATTAAAAATAAACAAAAACCAAACAAAACCCGCAAAATGCAGGAGTGGCCATTACGATATAATGCAGAAAAAAAMCCCTCAGATATTAAAAATAAAATTCCTATCATTAGAATTATATTTTTTCCTGCCTTTTCCTATAATGTTTAATAGTCAAAAGTGATAAAGGTGAATACACTATTTAGAATTAATTATGCATATTCAATAACAATTTCCAAATAATTCACATGCAAAAGAAAATACTGCTTTTGCTTATTTCTTTATTTCAAAACTAGTGACTTCCTCACAGAAGATTGTACAAAACCAATCAAGYTTTGGTACATGTTTCTGAAGAAGTGCTAACACATTGAATTAGATAATACCTGCAAAAAAAAGGTTTTCAGAGAAGAAAAATTATTTCATGAGGTCATTTATTGAAACTGAATTTTCAAGTATGAAAATTAGTATTTATTTTGAAATAAGTTTAAGATAGAAGACTTATTTATTATATTCCATAGATCACATCTGGCTCCGTGGGTACTTTAATAAATGTTATGTGGTTCTGAAAATGCTCAATGCTATTTCTCTGAAAACATAAACCTTCCACAACAGAGTAACAAACAGAACTGCATCTCCCTGGTCAAGAGAGGTCAGTTCAAGAAGCCTAGCAAACTATTTCAGTTTACGTGCAGCTTTGATTTTAAAAACAGTCTCCACAAACTTCACTCTCACTAAGTGGTATGGTATTATATTACTGCCTTAAACAACCTTCTCTTCATAAATACATGTAATGTTCAGCCCAGAAAAAAATTACACTATACCTTTAGCAATTTCAGGAAARTATAGTTTACCAAGTTAATGGTAGAGTATAGAGTAGATTAACAGAAACTCATATAATGGTATCTGCAGGCTCAGCTACGGATAAAGTAGAATTACCTGAGACAAACAGCTGTCACAGCAACCTGACAGCAGAACTAAGGGGTTAAATCCCCTTTGTGTGACAGCTGGAAAGTGAGGGGAAGGGGAACTTTGGCAAGCACGTATGAATGATAAGCTTTTAACATGGAATTCCTTTGGTAAAGATCAAAAAGAGACCACAAACAAATATACCCAAAAAAAGCTAAAACTCAGCAAAAGCTGCAGACACTAAAGTTTTACAGGGGGAGATTACAAGCTCAGCTGACATTGAAGGACATACAAACACATAAGAACCCCATTCACACTGCTCTTCCTCCTCTTTACTCAAACCCTTAGTCCTCACATTTCCATTTCTATCAAAGCTGCTCTATGGATAAATACAAAATTTCAAATCCTAATCCTTCCACATGCCACTAAGACCACTGTCCAAACCATCTGAATACTCTTCATCACTTACAGTAGATCAGAAATATTTGGCAGGACACAGAGTTACTGGCTGAGGGGAGGCTGATGGTGGAAAGTGCCCCATCCTTAGATCCACATCAGGAAAGGACAAGGCATTACTGCAATCCCAGATCTTCTGAAGCCATCCAGAAATCATTGCAAAGATCCTCCTTGCATCCCAAACCAGTAATATTAATATGGGGATAGGAGGTTGCATGCTGTGCCTGTAACACAGTGACCACACTGCTGCTCTCATCTAAGSAAAAAGTTGCTGGAAATGCAGGATTAACTTTTTGAAAAAATGCTTTCTACATGCCAACATAGCAAAACTCARTTTCCCTTACTAATGGTGTCAAATGTACCTCTAAACAGAAGACAGACCAGCACTATTTAAATTCTCAGATCTTCTATTTGGAAAACAGCAAAGAATTTCTGACCAAGTGTCGTGAGGTTCATACCACAATCTTTCAAAATCAAAGTCAACAGTAATGAACAATGGACTACCACCTATTTCCCTGCTCACTAAGCTAGATTCAGAATACTGAGCTGTTTCAGTAACTCTCCCTTTTTCCTCAATCTCCAAAACCTCAATATCCATACGACCACAAACACCTTGCAATACACTGCTTCAAAGCTGGGTTGTTGGTTCTCTCTACCTATCCAACATTTTTTCCCCTTCTCTTTCTTAAACAGGAGTATGGAAGCTGTATCTCACAGGAATATACACTATACTTCTCAAGTATTTTCATGGCATGCCTGGTAATTTATCTTTCCAAAGGCAAGGAATGGAAGGAGGAAATGAGACAGCAGCAGTGAGACAGGGGCTGCCAACAGGCAAGCTGCAGAGTCATGAATTTATTGCCTCTGCATCACCCTCAGGTTTCTAAATGCAACAGGTGAGGGATCCAGACTGGAATCTTGATCTCACTTGCATCTGGCCCATTTGAAGAGTAATCTATGGGTCACCCCCTACAAAAAATGGAAGGTAAAGAAGCCACAGACACCCTTCTGCTTTCAAGCACAAAGCTTCTTCAACTCCCCTAAGGCTCTTCAGAGGAGGATAGAATTTAGCACCCCTCAGACCAAAGATGAAATACCAGGTTACCAGGTCTGCTGGTTMACTTTTAATGAAGCTAGAGGACAAACCAGATATTAAAAAATTAAAAAAAAAAATAAATAAAAGCTACACTGCTGCATGAAATAATGCTTAAGAAGCCACTCCAGATTTCCAGCATTTAAGACACAATAAGAGTGACTTTTCTCTTCAGCAATTGAATAGATCAATGAACAGAGTACCTAAACCATTGCTCCTCCAGGTAACTCCCCCAAATTCTTTTTTTTTTAAGGAAATAAGAGTTCACAGGATTGACAAAGTCGGGTTTTTTTAATTTTGGAAACACTGTTTGGTAACTTAAGGGACCTGCTCAAGAATTGCCACTGTGTCCATTCTCAAGACACATGGCCCTAATTTAGGGACACTCAGGTTAATGGCAGGCTATCAACTTAAATGGTCCTTGCATCAAGTCACTAATTAGCAGCCTATCCCAATCCAGCGCATCCCTTACAAACTCAGTACATTAGCAGAGACCAGTGGAAAGGGCAGCCAGTCTCTTGAATKTGTATAAAAGGGATCAAACCAATACAAACATATCTAAACAGACACCTTCAGAAGTTTTTGCATGTATTAGGAATGTCTGGGTACACACAAGATTTGTGCCCAAAGCTGTTCACTCCCAAATTTGCATACTTASTTCTCATGAACTTCAGAAGAATCCTACAGGCAAGAAGTGTCATCTTTTGACAACTTAGCTCCTAAACTGTACCTCTTACTTTAAACTCTTATCCCTCTTTTCTGCTACACATCCACAATATCTTACTTCATCTCTGACTGATACCTCACTCATGCAAGTGTTCAGCCATATGCAAAAATAATAAATAATGTTATAAGTACACTGAAAAAGGTACTAAATTGAAAATGGTAGGCCACAGAAAAATATTGCCTTGGAGTTACTCTTCTTTGCAAAAGACCAAAAAAAAAAAACACCAAAGGGAGTTATTTTAGGGTACCAAACCTGAGATTAAAAAAATCAGTTACAGGAAAAACTGAGATTGTGATCAAATTTACTAAAAACCATAAGAAGATTGGACTACCATTGCCTGTGGCGGGCACATGCATATTGTGACTGGCTGTTAATGGAATTASTCTGATAAATAAAGGGTGCTGGGCAAAATCAGTAACCATCCAAGTTTGTATTGATATACAGGTTGTAGCTTAGACAAAGGCAAAACAAGCAAAATGTCACTGTAAATCACAAACACTACCTTTAGCCATAGTAGTAACAGAAGATTTAGATTTTACATGAAATCTAAAGAAAAAAAAAACACCTGATTAAAAAGTTCAACTGCACAAATCTCTGACCTTTGCCACCTTCTACTAAAGTTTCTAAGACAGACATGGCTTCATCTTTAGAAGCTGGTTTTGGAGGAGAAAAGAATGACAAGTTCTGTTTCAAACAAGAATTAAGTACAGCAGGTATGACAAGGAATATTTTGTGGCTTAAATCACTGGCTTACATATCAGGTTACTTTTCCAATATGTTTATTTTCACCAGCAGTCTGACCAAGTTATTTGACTTTATCAGCAGCTTACACGACTTACTGTCATAATATACTACAATATATCAGATTAGTTCACTTATTTTATCTGCAGCTTTCATTCATAACTGRTTGACCTGTAGAAAACAAACCTGCCCCAGCTACCTTTTAATCAAAACACAATGTTTATCTGTTAATCCAAGACAGCAATTTCTTACAAATTATAGATCAGTTGTATTAGCTGTTTTATCCATGCAACTCAACTACACATTTCTAAAATATAATCAACAGAAGTCTTGCAGAGTTATAACAAATCAAGCYTGTTACATCAGGATTAATGACATGCACCTCAGTATTTCCAACACTTCACAAAACCACACCTGAAAAACAAACAAAACTTATCCATTCTTTAGCAGCAACTAATTTGTCCTTTTAAACTAGAGACCAGTGGGTGATGAGGAAAAAGCACCAAGGAAGCATTCCTTCCTTCTAAATCCTATTTCCCAGTAATATGGAGTCTTAGGAGCCATGTAGACATACAATCGATCTTCACCTACTTAATGGGGGCCATTAGGCTGAATCTCAAATCACTGACAGGTTGGAGGGGGAGGGGAGGTGTTTGCAGATGTTTAAGTTTCAATGAGAAAGAGGGGGCTCTAAAATAAAAAACAATGAACATGAGTCTTACTTCAATTAAGAAAAAGAAAGCACTTTGCTTTAGCACGCTTGTAAAAATATCACAAAAATAAAACTGAGCTTAATGGGGAAGATATTAAAGCGAGCTTCACTTCTCTAATTGCCATCAAAACCACTGAAAGTCTCTGTAAGAGGCAGCAACACCCAAAGAAAAAAAGAAGTACTTTTTAGGAATCTGTGCACAGTGTGATTTTCAATCCTAGACAGCTCAAAGGAATAAATACCTCCTCTTTCCATGTTTCTCTTTAAAAAGTGATCTCTGGTCAGTTAAAAAAAAAAAAAGCTTTTAAGTATTGTTTGTCCTAGAAGTTACAAAACACTTGAAATTATAGCAAGACCACAATTTAATCAAAGTACTCAGAAATTAAATGCCTGTACTTCATCACTGATCTTGGCATAGTTTTTCTACAATACTTAACACTGTCTCAGAACACAACTAATAAAGAAGTTTGTCACTTCTCACTCCTGCAGAGTAATCAACCTAGGCCAAGGCTTAGATCATAACACGACAAGAATTWGGGCATAGAATCTACTATCCAGTAAATTTCTACAGCCAGAAATGTTTTTAAGGAAAATCCACAAATATATACTACTATAATTCCAAGGGGAACTCAGCTGAGGTTGTAGCTTGTTTGACAGTTGCAGTGTTGTACTGAGGACTGGTATTTAYAGGAGGATACACCATATTGGCAAAGAAATTCAAGGAGTCACACTGTTTCTCTTAAAGAAATAACTATTCTGGCATTCTCTCTTTTTCTAAAACATCCAAGGGAAGAAAGGGAAGCATTACCTACAATTAGGACATGCCATATTACTTAGCAGAGCTCTAAGAGCTTACGTAAAAACGAAAGCTTTATTATTCAACAGAAAATCATTCTACTCATTCAGGAAAAGCAAGGACAAAGCGTGATGAGATGTTCAGGCTGTGCTCCCCACAATTAAGTTTTAGGTGCCTGAATGTCTTTTAAAACAAGCTTCAGGAAAACAACTCTCTTAAATATTTGTATTTTTAAAAATTTAAACATTAACTACATTGTAAGACAGATTTGCTGTCTTACCATTGCCATTAACTTACACCTGATGTACTTTCAAAGAGGAAGAGGRAGCCAGTCGTTTATTTCAGGGGAAAACCTAACTTGAAAACTACTTCAAGTATGTAACAATTACATTTGCTACGTAGTTTCATTAAATTACATGTGAGATACAGTCTCTGGAAAAATTTTTAAATTACTCAATGGTTAAGTTTTAAGATGCTTTTAAAAACAAAAATCTTTGAGTTRCTAAAATGCAGTGTCATTTGGACTCCCAAGATAACAGCCCTGACAACCTGATAACCTAAGAGGTTAACAGAGGATGGCACTGCAAAACTTCAAGCCACTACTCCACTTCTCTGCTGGTATTCTAAACATTTATTTTCATTAACTAAAACACAAACATCACTTTGTTGTATCCATAGGATCAAAAATATCATTCCACTGTATTCAAASAAGATGAACCTACATAAAAAGTTTTATCAAAAATTTACATTGGTTTCTCTTTTGTAGTAAGTATTCCCTTTAGAGAATGACACAAAGCACCTGGCTTAAAATTGCACTTATTTCCTATTACAGTCCTAGCTTAAAGGTCTCTGACACAGCAATTAGGTGGACCCTGTGATAATACACTGAAACCACAAAACACATGCAACATGTAAATGTACAGTTACTTGCTTTCCAGATGCATGGATAAAGTTTCAACACAAGAAAATTATAGTTGTCAAATCTTTGAGAGCTACACAGTACTAGAAAATTGAATTAAACTCACACTTTCCTTAAGCACTGCATTTAAAAATAGCATGTCCTTGAGCCAGGAGTATTTAGCTATTTGGTGTTTTACAGAAGTTTTCTCCCTTCATACAGAGGGGCTAGGAAATTCTTCAATTGAACATCTAGGTTTGAGTTTTTCAAACAAAAACAACACAGTCATTCATTTTTAATATATCAAATATAAAATTTCCAAGTCAGTATGGCCAGAGACACTCAACCCTTCAATGTACTGTAGTTAAAGKCTAAGACAGAGAGGAAAACCATGGTGAAAGTTAGCAAAATGCACTATAAAGATCAAAACAACACATCTCTAACTGATCTGAATATCTTATGAACATATGCACAAATGAAAGATTRCAATACTCTGAGAACATGGAGACTACACCAAAACATTAAGACCCAGCRAGATGAACATTATGTATCTCGGATGCATCCTACCTGATCCACTGAACTGGCTGCTTCCTAGTGTAGTTGGTCTGGTTTTTCCRCTATTTACAGGTGGGGAAAACATCTGCAAAACAAGAAAAAAAAAAAGACATGTTTTAGTTGGCTTTGAAAATCTGTGCTGAATTATTAATGGAAACAGAAAAATGGTTAAAAGGAAACAATTTTTTTTCTATTTCTGCTTGAAAACAATGCAAGATGTGTGTTTAGACACACAAAACCAATAAGCTGAAGTACTCCTTAATAGGACCAAAACCTCATCTCTACATGAACACAAACAACTTAAAACTAGAAGGACACCTACTACTACTGTGACTATTTCAAATAGTTACATGACTTACTTTTTTTACTCAAATTATATTTCTTACTCATCTGCAAGTATAAAGACACTGCACAAAGACAGCAGTAGTTTTCTATTATATTTAAAAATCAGGAGCCTTTTTGGTATGGTAAAAATAACACACAGAAAATACCTACAATGTTCTTAGCCAAGACCATCACTTATTAACTTCTTTTTTTGTGGGAAATAATTTTTCTTTTGTTTAAATAAGAAAAAAAAAAAAAACAACAAAACACCAAGAGCCAAGGTACCAGTGCCACACGCCAGCTTAACCAACGTTAATTATTAGATTATGCCACCACTGGGTCAGCCTGATTTTAACCAGTTAAACCAATTGACCCAGCTGGTATTACAGTATTAAATCTGGAAGTCTAGACATTACATCAAAGTTCAGGTGTCCAACTTGGCTGAGGCAGACCCAGCCAAGCCCTGCACGGTGCCGCCCCTGCTCCTCAGYTCGCACAACCACGGAGAAGTCATGAGAAGACCTCAGAGAACATCCTACCGCACTGAAGTCCAGCAAGTCGCTCAATTCCTTGTCAGTTCCTATAGCGGCCATCCTCTGCTGCTGGGAATTCATCTTCCTCCGCTCCTCCGATCACCTTTCTAGGGCACAGGGAGAGAGGCACAGGCAGCACTTCACGGCGCGAACCCGGCCCCGGCGAACAGGGGCCTCCGGTACCTGCGCCCCTGGGGCGGGGTGGAGACTCCCGGGGGAGCCTCGCTCGGCCGGGCGGGCGGAGGGAATCGGCTGCAGCAGCTTCCCGAACTAACCAACTCTCTTCAAGTTTCCTCAGGCTCCCTCCTCTCCCTCATTCCACTTCTCCCCCAACCTCGAGCAAGGCACGGTCACGCCGCAGAAAGGCGGCCGCCAGGAATTAAGTTCCCCCCAGGCAAGAGAAAGCAAATAAACAGCCGCGGCCCGGCGAGGTCCGGAGAATTAGCGAGAGATTAAGTGACTCACTGTCCCCGCAACAATGGGGCTGACGAGCGGGGCCGGACGAGCCTCAGCAGAGCCATCTCTGCCCCGGCATTATCGCCCGCCGCCGGTGCCGGCTCCCCCTCCCCCTTTCTCCCGACCCACCCACCGGGGGCCGCGGCCGCCGCTCCGCGCTCGGGACCGCGGCGGGCCGGGAGCCGCCCCCGCGCGCCGCACGCGCACACGCGGGACCGGGCGCGCGCGCCGCCAGCGGGCGAGCGGGGGGGCTGGAATGCGCGTGCGACGGCGGGGACGGGAGGGGCCCGCGCCTTCCCTTGTGCCGGCGGGCGCCGCGGGGGAGCCGCCGCAGCCCCGCGCCCCGGCAAGTTTCCGAGCCGCCCGGTCCTTTATGAACGCGGGTAGACGCCGAGCGCCGCCCGCGGGGACTCGCTCCTGCCCGCGGTCCGCGGCCCGGAGACCCCGCACGCCCGCCCCGCCACCCGCGCGGCCGGCCCCGGCTGCCGCCCCTCGGGTTCCCTAGAGGAGCCTCCGCCTCCCCCGCGGTCTCCCCGYCGCCGCCCCGGGCAGCCCCACTCCCGCCCGCGCGCCCGCGGCCCCGTCCCCTCGCCGCCGCCTCTGCCCCTGCGAGCGCCCGGCCGCCGCTTCCCTCCCCCGCCGCTCTCTCCCAACTTCTCGCGGCCGCCCGCACTTACCCGCTGCCCCTGTACGCTCCGGTGACCAGGGCCGGGCCGGCGGCGGCGCGCGGGCCGCGGGCTGGGTGGGAGGCGACGAGCCGAGCGCTCCCCCCCCGCTGGAAGGAACTTGTGGGTTCCCTCAGGCGGACATTTTTTTGCTTACAGAGCCTCAGCACCACGTTCACGGCTCCGGCTCCGTATCCCTCCGCGCCGAGCGCCGCCGCCTTAACCCTTATCGCGCCGCGCCGCTCCCGAACGGGGCGGGCGGGGATCCACGGACACCCCTGGCAGCCGCCCCGGCACCCGCCTCGCCCCCGGACGCGGCGCCAGGACTCC
Organism: Cardinalis cardinalis; assembly: GCA_014549065.1. Lineage (NCBI taxonomy): Eukaryota > Metazoa > Chordata > Aves > Passeriformes > Cardinalidae > Cardinalis > Cardinalis cardinalis. The sequence continues at coordinate 553,328 of JACDOX010000067.1, forward strand.
CCAGCAGATGGGGAGAAGCGGGTCCCCTCGGGCCGCTSAGGGGAACACACACCCCGCGGGAACAGCCCCCTCCCCAGCGCTCCCCAACTCAGCCAAACCGACAGCAAACCTCGACATGCAGCACTGCCGGCAATGCACGTGCCCCAAAAGGCATTATCGCGCTCACCCTGAATTCACATACCCTGAAATACGCCTGAATACTTTCAATATATCAATACACAGTCTTACTGCCCAAAATAAAATGGCATGTAAATTACATAAATCTTTAAGCATTCATTAGCAGCTTCCCCTTAAATACACGCCATTAAAACCGTAACGTGTCAAAGCACAAGAACATGGCTGTTACTACAAGAACACACATTCAAATAAACTCTGCAGCTCTCTGAAACAGGTGATGCTAAAGGCGAACCAGCCCAACGGCTTCCGTGAGGAATGGYAAGCAGCTTGCAAAGAACCTGCGCCCTCATTTGGGTCCTGCCACCGCTACAGACAAATCACTCTTTTGTGCTCCTTCTCCTTCTCACAAAACCGCCCTGCCAGCCTGTCCTGCTGGGAAGTTTATTCCGTGTCTGTGAACCGCCCCACACCGCAGMGTACCGGCCTAAGGCAAGCGCACGGCTCTCCCCGCCACCGAGCGGAGCGGGGCCGGTGCGGTGCCGGTGCTCCGTCGCACGCCCGTCTCTCGAGCCTGCAGAGCCCCCAGGTGGCACCGACTTGCCACCACCTGGGCCTGGCCCTGCTCCTGACTGACCCCAGCTAGCGAGGGCCAGCTACCATTCTCTCCGAAAGTGAGAATTATAAAGCAATAATCTATACAGCTACTGGTAGATTATTCTTTTGGAGCACGGGTATTTACGAAACACAAGGACAATGAGAAAGGGTACTAAAATCCCGGCGAACCCAAAAGGCACCAGGGAGCCGGTAAGCGCAGTGAGGAAGGGCACGCAGTGTGGAGGAGCTCGCATCCCTCACAGGCTGCTGCTTGGCAGGCCCCCAGCTCTGGAAAGCAGCAGGCTGTACCGAGGGCTCTCCAGCCACACACCCTTCCCGTTCAAAGCAGCGCTTCCCACCCAGGTCCTGACTGTGACATCTTCCGGAGGAACGGGAATGTGGTAACAAACTTACCACCCCCAGGCAAAGACAAACTAGAGAATCTGGAGATGATCCTCCATTTTTCTCCCTTACGTGCCTTGTGCTGGATGATCATTTGGCCTCGTGATTCTATGAATATTCATATATTTGCCACTTAGCAATGCAGGAAGCAATTTATATTAAAATACCAACACAATGACTTCCATTCTCTGTGCCCCTGAGGGATATAAAGTATGTACTTTTTCTCTTTGAAGTATAAATAATACTACACTTTAGAGGGAAGTGCCCATTGACACAGATCATTATACATTTCACGAGCAACATTCTTTAACATATTTTTATTAYAAGATCCCCTATATAGCTACTGAGAAGATATTGTTTCTCTGGAAGCGCTACTTTTAACCAGTAGTGGCACTCAGTACCAGTCAGTAGAGCTGCAATCCTGATAAGCATTGATTAGAAAGCTGGCTAAATGTAAAGAAAGTGGAAGTAATAATGCTAAMAATTATTTGTACTGATGTGTAATTGGATTAAAATTCTAACTTTTTTTTTAAGATATAGATAATTATAGATTCTTCGTTAATACAAATACTTTGTATTTGCCCTCTGACATCAGATTTTAAAGTTCACATCTATAGGCTTTTATTTGCAGCTAGAAGCTTTGTGTGGGAGATGATATAGCCACATAATCCATGGCACAGGATTTAAAGTTACAGAAAATACCATAAATGTTTTATTTGCTCCACAATGACATGTCACTTTCTTGCGCAGAAGCTGAGTAAACATGCTCATTGCCAAAAGCCACATTGTAGCAGTCTGCACTACACCTCTATGCCTTAGCGGTCCTCTCAAAAAAACTTCAAGGAACTTAGAGAAAAATTATCAGAACATAAATGAACTTTCCAGAAATTACGCCTGACAATTTATYAAGTACACAAGGCCTCAGGGAAAGTATGCTTTGACCCAAAATACGCTGTGAGTCTGACCTAAAGAAGATTGCTGGGGAACACAAAATTGTAGTGAGCTGGCCAAGTCAGAAATTTCAGAACATACTTCTGCAGGTAGCTCAACTAAAACTGCTGTGGAAGATCAGTAACTATTACATCCTTTGTTACAGTAAAATTCAAAATATAGTTAACCTAATGTTTCCTGGGTACTGAACATATTCCACATTTGTGAGATTTGGAATCTTTAATGTATTCAATTTTTAACCCCTTATCGTGTAACACTGCCCAGAACTAACTTATACACTCAAAACATTGAGGCATGATGTTCTACGTCTATGCAATACTGTCTTTCACCTATTCTCAGGACCTCCAACCCCACACTCAAGGTGTTACTTAGAATCCTTTCAGCTCTGCCACTCCCTATAAATTATTCCTGTTCACTGCAAAGAGTTTTTTAAAAATGCATTTCATATCCTTATTCTGTCATAGCCATACRCAGAAAATGAAACAAAAAACAATGCTGTCAACATTAAAAAGAAAAAACCCAAAGCCAAGGCAGTGTCTATTGCAAACATTTTTAAAGATCTGAAGAATCTARTGTCTGAAACCTGGTTCAAACAGGTACAACGGTTTCCCATTTGCAAGAAAGAAAATACTTCCAGTCTCATTCCTGTTGCAACTCCTAGATACGGTTCTTTCCTTGCACACGTGCAAACGCAGTAAGTATAGCATATAAATCACACAAAAATCAAAAACTTCCAACTGTTCTGTGACATGACTGTACCTTTCCAGTATATTATGTAGCAGGCTAAAATGCTACCCCCTTTTGTTACTGTTATACCCTCTTTTCTTTCACTTCATTAAAAATAAAAGGTCTTCATTATGTAGGGAGCAACAATTCAGATGGATAGAAGAAAAATACAGGAGCAATCATAAGCACTAATAATTTTACTGGTGATTTCACAAGCTAGGACTCCAGCAATCAGGACTGTATTCCTTTAGATGCTTTCACAAAAATATTTTCATCAATGAATTTTCTAYCAAGAGAAGTGTCAGTGTTGTAAATAAATACCCTTCCCTTAGAGAAGTCTTTGGTCTGTCATGGAGTAGTGCAAGTAATAGGAAGGTAAACCTCTGCACACAAAGTCATCAGTGAACTCCAGACGCTGACAGAACACACAATACAACTGTAAATCTTTATGGTAACTGCCCTGACAGCTGAGCTACCAACATCAATATGGTCAGCGACCAACCAGAGCTATCAGGGAATTGCTACTTGCCAGATGGCGATGGCAGCGTTCTTCCACATGCTTCAACGTGACCATGAAAATGAAGAATTACATACAGAACATAATAAAAAAATTAAGAGGAATATAAAACCCAAATCACTTGAGCACAACTCCCTGAAAATAATCACACTCATATGCAGTTTTCACAGCCTTCATGAATTGCTTTCCACCCACTCCTTAAAGGAAAAATATTTGATGCAGCAGACAGCTGTTGTGCATTCAGGGATGTGAGAAAATGTATTCCGTATTACTATTTAATGTATCATGCCTGTGTGAATAGAATCATTAAGCTTGCATGTCTCCTTTTGGCTTATTTATTCTCAAAATTACAGATGYTGAATTAATTCACCCTCACCACTCAAACTGTACAAACTCCTAGGGTGATCCCCAACAGAGCACTTGACCAAGGATGGAGTTTTCACTGGAATGGCTCCTTTAAATCAACATGTATGTGGTCAGCTTGCATCCACAGCCAACAATTTATTAATGATAAATGCTATTGCTTGGCAATCCACTGCCCTGAAGAAAAGTCAGCAAACCTTCTTCCCTGCTCCAGTTWGTTGCTGTTCTTGTTTGGTTTCTTACAACAAATTCCTGCCCTCACCTAAATCACTGAATTCTTTCTATTTCTTCCAGTAAACTTCCCTGTACAGAGAGCAATGCTCATTTGCAGTCGGCGATAAGGAGATAACAACACTGTTTCCTGCAGTAGTATGGACAAAGCAATTCCATTTTCTCACTGATGTGTTCCTTCACCTGGAAGCTGACTTGASCAAATAAAAAAATATTTTTTTGCAATGCATGAAACTTCTGGACGAAGTTCTTGGAGAGGCATTCTGTTCTTCTTACATCTTGCAAAACAGAGTGGAAAAGTATCCTACGAAAGAGCACAGAGCTGTGTTCCTATGCCCAAGTCCCATGATTACGCAGTGCTTGCTGTTATCAGTACAGCCCATCTTACAGATAACCGAATTTGCTGCCTGCTATATTTACCTCGAGGTAATTAAAATTATATAACATATATATTATGTAACATATTCTACAATCAGAAAGATTTAGAACATTTGCAGAAGGCTACAATGGTGAAACCTGTCACCACAGAGTACTAAGGAGGTGACCAGAGAGAAAATCTGCAGAGTGACTATTGTTAAATCAAAACCTGTTTCTGTGGGGCACTGACAGCTACACTTCACTTGTTTTCTGCCGCTGACAAAGTGCTTGTGGTTGAGCAGGGAGCGAGTAAAAGCTCTAGCTCGCCGTAAGGGACCTCCTCTCAAGAGGAATTCCTACAAAAGTTGTCTGGGGAAAGGAGGTTAAAAAAAAGGCGCCTGAAAGGAGAAATCGCGGCGGGAAGGCCCCATCAGAGACGGTTCCTCCTGGTCCCGCTCCCCGCAGCAAAACCGGGCCGGGCACAGCGGGCCCACCCGCCCGCCGTGACCGCGACCACAGAGCCCTGGGCGGGCGGCGGGACCGGGGCCGGCGGGAGCTGCCCCGCCAGCGGCCCCTCGGGCTGCGAGAACCCCGCGGCGGAGCCCCGGGCGCGCCGAGCGCAGCCCGCCCCCAGCGCCGTCCCCAGCCCCGCTGCCCCGGCGGACCGGAGTGACAGTGACGGTGACGGTGACCGTGCCCGCCCCTCCGCGGGGCCGGCCCACCACCCGCCGGCCGAGAGCGGCCCAAAGTTGTGCGGGGCCGAACAATGCGGCGAGGACTATTTGTCCTTCCGCCGGCCGGGGGAGGGGAGCGGCGGCCGCGGGGGAGGGTCGGGGGCCGCTCCTCGCCGCAGGTCCCGGGGCGGGACGGGCCGGCTGAGCCCTCCCCAGGGCCGGTTACGAAATCCCGGGGAGCCCAGCCCCATCCCGTCCCGCCCAGGCCGGGGGCAGGCTGGCTGGGACTGTGGCGCGCTGCGCCGGCCGCGGGCCTGTGCGAGAGGCGCGTTTGGAGCAGCGCCGCGCTCTGCCCCGTTCTGTCCCGTCCCGCGCCTAAGAGGCTGGCGCGGCAGCAGAACTCCGAACGGTTCGGCCGGGGGAAAGTGATTTCCCGCAGTCCCTGCTGCTGCTCCAAGCCCTGCACTCCGCGCTTCCTGCGGGAGTTACGCACCAGCACGAGGTGTACACACCAGTACGAGCGCGGCGCAGCTCGTGGCCATGAGCGCCTGGAACGCTCCTCATCTTCTCCTAGCTCAAGAAACGAACCTGAACACCACCAGTGAAGAATTAAGCAGTTTAAATAAATAAATGACGTTAAATTAAATTCACGCAGGAGCTGGCTTGGGTACTCGTTTTGTTAAAGCCAGTATTTCTTAAATTACCTATAACAATCAACAAGTTTATGCTAAAAGCAACATAATGTTTTCTTACTTTTACAGTACTTTGCTGCTTACAGAGAAGTAAGTAGTCACGGGAGATTTACACGAGCTTAATAAAATTAATCTAAATTGCATTGTCTTTAAAGGTGGCTTTAAAAATCAGTGTGATCTAAAGCTTAATAGAAACGTGTTTAGATGTTTAATTAAAGCATCCATTACATTGAAAGCAGATTGATATCCCTGGAGAAAGCTGGGTTTTTTCAGCGTGTCTCAACCTTTCTGTTCAGGAGCTCTCAGCAAGGCCCTGCCCACCGCTCCGGGGAGGTGACAGCGGCACAGCGGCCAGCAGCGGGTGTCGCGGCCGGCCAGTCCCGCCGAGCGGCCGCGGAACTGTGGGATCAGCACGGCCCCGCTACCGGACGGACAGACTGCKGGCAAAAACAGACCAGGGGTTGGGCAGCTGCAGCACTTTGAACTACTTAATTTTAAGAGAACCCATTTACAAACTCGGAAAACACAGATKACAACTGAGTCTTGTTACTGAGGTTAAAAAGGGACTTATTTTCAGTACGGAAATAATACAATGTTTTAAGTTTCCTATGTGAACCATACGCCTTTCACTACACATTCTTTATGATGATCACATCACACAGTTCAACGTGAACAGTTCTGAAATACCTCTAGGATGATCATTACTGGTGAAAGCCATTGAGGCAAAGCATCTTCCACTACTAAGTTCTCACATAACCATGTTGGCTGGTAGTCAGAATACAGCTTATTTGCAGAAAGGATAAAACATGAGTATCACCACTTTTAGCCTTGTTTCCTAGAGAAATCACTTGCACACTGTGTTCATGGGGATGGATGAGTTTTCTTAATTAATCACAAATTCACTTGCTAATTTCAACCAAGGAAAATTAGAAAAATTAGATCACATTCATGTATGTCATGGAAATAAGGATTAAAGGAGAGGAAAACAGGAGACAATGCGTCTACTTAAGAAATGAGTGGTTAAGGTCAATCCTTGTTAGTGACCAAAGAACCCAGGGATGCAAACCCAGGGGAAGGTAACTTCAGGCAGYTCCCTTCTGGCAGTCAATATTCTGGTATTCTGTCTGCCACAGGAAGTGGAATCATCCATCTGTTTTCCAYAGAACTTTTTGAACATTTCCTCATCTCCAAAGTTTCACATGAGCCAGGAAATAATTGCTTTAATGTAATCAAAAGCCATATAACCCATAGATAATGTTTTACATTCTCAAATTGCTTGGAAGAATTTAACTGAAGTCTGACTACAGCCATTCATCAGCCAGTCCCAGATGGGTCCCTCATGCATGAGATTCCTACCCAAAACTAATTCCCTGCTTGGCACTGATGGGAAGAGTTTCTGTCCTTCACACAGCTAAGGGACCAYCAGATGATGCACTCTGGGGAACTAATAGATAACAGAGAGGACCATATTTACAGAGGAAAATCAGAACTTTGAAGAATAGTAGGAACTTTCTACACCATGCACATATAGAACTACACTTCAAACTACACTGAAAGAAACTTCATTTCTTACATCAGTAGTGATAATATGGAAATTTTTAAGGCTTTAGGAAGAAAAACAAAACTCAGACTTGAAGTTCTATTTTGAATATTGTTGCAGCCACATCATAGGTGGACACTGGTAGGAAGACGATGGTTAATACTAAAGTATTTCCCTCCTCATATATAGGCAATATTATTGTTTCCAATAATATCTGCAGAATACATCAGATTAATTTTCATTTGGGAATATAATTGTAGGCAGTCTCCTTGTCATATATATTTATAATTTCCTTGTARTTAACATAAATATTTCTGTTAGAAATGAGACAGTATTGCAAGTGCTCTACCCAGAGAACTATTGATCAACTACATTTAATATTCTTTTTACGTGAATCATTTAAGATTAAGCTTTATAAAATATATCTTGTTCCCCATAATTTGCCCTTATATGGCTCTTAACATAGGAAAATCTGGGGGAGTTGTCTCAGTTACTGAAGATACTTGATTATCATGATTATTCTTTCACCTGAACCCCTCTTTTATCATATGCAGATGAACTGTCTTATTCAGTCACATGATTTTGACATTGTCACATTCAGATACTTGCTGCAACTACCTAGTTTCCAGATGCTACAGAGCAGTACAGCATCCCATTCAAGATTACATCCATCAGAAATTTTATGAGTCTGCTCTTAAACTAGTAACTAACATGGAAAATGTGAATGTTATACCATGTAGAGGGTATACAGGTCTTAACTCTAGAGCTAAAGGACACTTCAAAGAAAGTGAATTTTTGAGATTTTACTTTCTTTTTTGAAGAGCAGTTTACTTTCTAAACAGCATATTTATGCTTTCTGTTCTTCTGTGCTTATACAATAGTAGTTACGACCTCCAGGGTCATAATTCTACCACAGCTGCAGGTCCTGGGGAGCTGGCTTATGGCAAAGAGGCTTATGCATTAAATACAACCTTAAATAAAGTTTCAACAGCTTATAAGAATAGGGAACACAAAACCATGCTGCTCAGACCAAAGGTCCCCCTATCCCAGCAGCCAGTTTCCAAAATACCAGCCCAGTACAGAGTCACCCTTTTCTGTTTAGTCTCTCATGTGTTCTCAATGCAGTGATTATTCAGTGGGATTCTGGAGAGCAGAAATGGCTTTGGCCCAGTGCTTGTTCCTGGTATTGCATCATTTCCAGACTAATGAGAAAGATCAATCATTAGCCAATACAGGACACTCAGGGAAGTATGTAAGAATCAGGCACGAGCAGAGTAATCCTGTACCCGGCATATTCCCCTTCTTGCCAACAAGAAAATTAATAATTTCTCAAGCAAGAAGTTGCATTTGATTATTGTTTTTAGTGGCTATTGAGAGCTCATCCTTCATTAATTTATTTGGTTCATGTTTAATTATTTTAACTACTCAGTAGCTATATTTGTAGAAATCATGACAAAAGGGTCATCAAGTAATGAAACTTTAATGGTGTCAATAGGGTAAATTTGCTCCATGAGGAAGACTCTGAAAGTCATTAAAGGAGATCCAAGTCTTGATAATGAAGACTTGTGATTTTTCTCCATCAAATACAGCATCAATATATYGTCATTGAAAGCTGTAAGTGCCAAGTTAAAATATGAGCTTTTAGTCAGTTGTTTTACATTCCCTCTATCACCTTATCTTTAGTTGCAAATKTGAGGTTTTACAATATGGAACATACTGTGATTAGCACAGGGTATCATGGTTAGTTTGCTACTAYATGCAAGCTGTTGCCTCTTGGTTGTTGGGCAGACCAAGCCAAATGGTTAAAGGTCAGTGTCCCTCTGCATTTGCCTTAGTAGGGCTCAGGGTCGTCTACCCAAATTCTTATGTTCATTAAAATTRTAGAGATTTACTATCTTGGAGACAAGCACCCTCTGTTACATTGAATAAAAATCAGAAAATACRTTTAAAAGTTATTGGAAAGACAAACAGATAAACTGGTAGTGCAATTGCAGAAATTTATCTTCTGTAAACAAAAACCAGAATAAAGCAGTTATAAAAGGTACTTGCCATAATTCTGTTCTCATTGAAGTCAMTGGATATGAAGCAATTGGCTTCAAAGGAGGACCAAAGTTTAGTCCATCCACTGTCCCTTCAGAACTGTTTCCAGCAGAAATGTCACAGCCTGTCAATATAATTCATATTACACGTGGAAATATTTTTTATTATGTTCTCTAAGAAAAATGGTTGTTTCAAAGTCGAGATTTTTCTTCTAACATTGTTTTGTATTAATCCCTTCTTTTTCAAACGGCACAAAAAATKTAAATTGATCATATAGCTCAAGGCAATTCCAAAGGTTACATTCATTGCTGATGGTGATTGAAGTGATGGTTATTAGAGACCTAAGCAGCTGCATTGCTATCAGGGTACTGGCTCAGAACTGAAAATTGAGGGGTTGCTGAGCCCAAGCTCAAGTTCAGAACATACTTTTATYTCTGGGTGGCAAGAATTATTGTACAGTTTGCATTTTTTTTTCAATGTCAGACTCAGTTGAAGGTTTCTGAAAGGCTACTGTTGTATAAATAATTTTGAATACTGCCTTCCACTTCACAATTTTAAATATTATGTTCTTTGATCTTATTTTTAATGTTAAGGGAAACATTTTAGCAGCACAAATAGAAGACTTGCAGCAGAATCTTGCCCTCCTGAACCACCTCAAAGCTCTAGGTTTCTCTTCAGGGAAGCTATGATTTTCTTTCTGGGCTTTCAACTCAGTCAATAATCAAGTAACTTCATATAGGTCCATTTAATTTTCTTTATCTCAGTTGTCTCACATGTAACATAAGAGTAGACAATAACCTCCCTTAAAGGCTTGCCAAGAAGAACCAAACTACAAGATCTCCAAATGAAACACATAATAAAAAAGATTTTAYGTAATTTGACATTTAAAACTGGTACTGGGTAACATTCTACATACCTGTAAGACTGTATTTTAATTTTGGATTATAGGGTAGATGTACATTAAGCAAAATCTTAGATAATTTATACATTTTACCACTAGGGATATACTACCTTCATTTAGAAAAGCTAATAATGCTAATCTAAAACCCTCTCATTATTGCTATTTGATACACAAATATTTAAAGAGATTCTGTCCTACACATCATTTAAATATATTTTCAAACTTTATGAGAAATACATTTTAAAATTACTACCTTTAGAGTATTATTAAAATTTATACATATGGCCTGCATTTCCTAACGCCCGTAGAATAGCTAAAGAATACCTAAGTTTCTATTACTGTGAAAGCAATGATTTTCTAAATTCTTTTAATGCAGAGATCATGAATTTAACCTTTTTTTCTATGTGAAACTCCACGCATCCAATTTCACTCATCACATTTTAAAATATGTATTTATTTCATCAGGAAACAGTTTCCATGTTTCCACCTTCTACCTGATATTATAAAAACACTGTAAAACAGGTTGCAACTCTATATCAATATAGGCTTTAAACTGTCCTTAAATCAAATAACAAAAGAGAAATTATTAGAGTATCATTTGAGTGAGACCTGCTTGCTGGGAAGAGGAGGAGTTTGTTGGGTATTTTTGGTTTTATTCTGCAGCTATGTAAGTTTATATTGCATTTATGGTGGTTAAACTGCTATGAYAAAACTGAAATGATAACTGCAATGATAAAATAGCATGAGGTATATATACCTAAAAATAAAATTGTTTTACTCCTTAGTCTATGAGACAAGGCCATTCCTTGAGCAACTCCAAACAAGCAGGATTTTTTTTCATAGTACATTTTACAGCTATYTGGGCAATTGTAGCTTAGAAATAAAACAAAACTTAGCTCTTTGCCATGAGTTGTTACTTATTTGCATTTCACACTTTTCAGAGCATATTTTCCACCTGTCCACTACAGAGTACATAATACCTAAACAGCTTTTATTTGCTAAAAAGAGGTACCCCTTTTTTTTCCCCATGGAGGAGGCTTAATTTTGATCAATAAGAAAACAGTTTTAAGAAGCCTGAAGAGATTTCTTGAGAAAAGAACTGTTTCCAGTGGCATTGCTTTTCAAACTACCAGTGAATGATAAGCAGTGATACTTTTAATATAAGCAATTACAATTGGAATGGAACAAGGTAATAACAGAACTGTTACATTTATCTCGTGGTTCTGCATGAAAAACTGCACATGAAAAACTTCTATAGGCATACAGAACTCCATCACAGAGGATGGTCTGATGTCTCTGACCCACAGTCAGCCTTTAGAAAGGTTAGCAATGAAATATCAGATAATTTGTTTTGAGGTTTTTTCTACATTTGAGAGACTGTTTAGCATGATGTAAAGCCAAATTAAAAGTAGGACAAAAAGCTTTTGGGGGAATAGACACATGCTAAATTAAAGTGGCTGCTGCCACTGCCACCCTGCAGGGTCTTACAAAATACCATGTAATGTGTCAATGTGATTTATTTTTATGAGTTATTCCTATGGGCATGATRTATGTATTCTGTGAAGATTAAAAGGAGTTGTTTCTTCAGAGATACTRCATTAAGAATCCCTGTAAAGTTATAGTTTAATTCTGCAGAACAGAAGAGCCCACTCACTGAACTTTTACCAGTATAACAGAATAAATATTGTATACAAATTTCATCACGGAACAATTCACAAGGCTGAATACATTTTACAAAGTCAATGGAGTTTGACATGAAACAGATGAGGCACTGAGCAAAAATATTTTCCAATTTTGAAGCTAAGCATTCAGAGACATATTTCCTGTATTGTAGGATTTAATTTTCTTAATGATATCTGTTAGCTCTTCAAAAACTGACAAACTGGCTCCCACTGTTGCCCACTTTATTTAAGGTTAYCTGTCTGTCAATTGCTTCCAGAGGCACCAGTTCCAGAAGAATTCGTCATTTCAACCCACATTGAGCAAGACTATGATTATCTCTGAAATGTTATTTCCAGTGGCTTTTGGATCTTTCTAGTAACCTGTACAGAGAGGCACACTACACTTGATACACGACTACTAACCATGTAGGTTTCTATAATAATCACTACAGAGAATTCTTCTGTGCAGTGAGAAGCTTCCAGGAGCACAAGGCCAAGCTGTCTCAGCATCAGAGAACATTCATGAGTGGTCTCTGGAGCTGCACTGCCTGCCCTCTTGGCTCTGACTGCAATTACCAACTGCAGCACCCTTGGGAACAGTGCTGAGGGTGACCCTGGTCCTGCTGGTAAGCAGAAAGGACTAGAGCATTTCCCAGGCTGCTGACATCTGTTATAGCCTAAACATAACTACAACTAATAGATCATTTGTACTATTCTTCCAGTTCCTCTTGCCTCCCCACTGAGCAGCAACTTGCTACAGCAAAGAATTATGTACCTATTGAACAAGACTTCTTGCACTAAGGGACGCCTCTGTCCTGGCTATGAGAAGTTTCTCTCAGGGCTCACCCTGTCTTCCATGCTGCTCTTTAGGAGTAGCTGACAAACACTACTAAACAGTGCTCAGTGAGCATGAAGACCTTTCCTGTAATCATGACTGAAGGCTTACTGCATCATTTCATACCTATGTTTATATCATTTTGGAGGTAGACTGGATTTCCAGGTGCTACTAAACAATTACGCTTTAAAATCATTAGGAATATATTTTTCTTTTTTTTTCCAAGCGGAAGCATGACCAGACTCTGCTCAGTGGTGCTCATGACAGGCCAAGAGGCAATAAGCATAAACTGAAACACATTAAATTCCATCTAAACATAAGAAAACACCTTGAGGGTGACTGAATGCTGGAATAGGTTTCTGAGAGTGGTTGTGGAGTCTCCAGTCTTGGAAATATGGCCCTGAACAAGCTGCTCTAGCTGCTGCTCCTTGAGCAGAGATATTTGACTCTAGAATTTAAGAGTAACTCAYGACACTATTCAGGTGTAAACTCAACTATTCTGTAATTAGACTAACTTCCTTAATGCAATCATGATTTATGCCCTTTACTTTGAAACTGGAATACTGCAATTGATTGAACAAGGTAAGGGCTCATGACCACTGAGAGAATGAAGCTGTTAGAGCTGTTAAAAACTAACTGTGCAAATGAGAGACCAAAAATCAAACCAATCACATCAGTGTTTCATGTTTATCCTGACTGGGCTGTGTTTGAGGAGGAATCTTAAAAGAACTGGGCTGACTGCATCTCCCCCTCTCCGCTCCACAGTGAGCAGCAGAGGCGACAGAGGGAGCTGCCTTGCACTGGCAGGATTTCTGCCAGCATCTCCCCACTGGCACRTCCTCCTCTCTCATCTTTAACTGGCAGGTGTTGCTAACTCAAGCAAGTCTRGAAAGCTGCAGGAATTTCACAGCAGAGAGATGCTGCCGAGTAGATTTCTCTTCGGAATTAGAAGTGGGTTCGCTCTTTCAAACGTTCTGAGGACAAATACTATCTGCTGTTTACTGCACCAAGCTTGTAGGCATTACTGGTTTATGAAAAGGTAATTTTAAAGAATGAGAAAGATCATSAGTATTTTGGTTGAAAACATTCTTTGTCTTTCTATGTTCCAAATAAACAGTTTAAAATTCAGCTTCTTCAGACTCTGTTTTCTCCCCCTAACTGTTAGACATTAAGTGTCATTCAAATGTGTTGGAATATTTCCCCCCTTTTCAGAAAGCTGCCCATAGAGAAATGTTTGGCTTCCCTTCAAATGGAACAGTTCAAAAAGAAAGAACTGCTGAGCACAGGGATTAGCAACAGTTGCTCTTGAAAATGATTGATACTTGAAAATGACTGGGGCACTGGGTTTATACTTGTGAAAATGGAACAACAGGTACAGCAGAAAGGCTGGACTCATTAATTGTGACTAGATTATTAGCAATAAAACTTGCATACATGGAGTTAAAACTTATTTGTAGAGAGACCTCATATTTGTTGAGAGAGCTGTACTAGCTTGGAGGAGTATACTTGTTTAACAAAAACTTTGCCATCAAAATGGCTCACTTAAAAAGGTTGACGAATAAAACTAGAGATTTTGATGTTATACTTCCCAAGGTGAGCAGATTGGTTTTTTGAGGGTTTTTGTTGTTGTTTTTTATTTTATTTTATTTATACTTTTCAAACTCCTTTCAGATGACAGTAATTTAAAAAAGCCCCAAACAAATAAAACTGCACAAAACCCCAAACACCCACACAAACAAACAAATAATTAGTAATTTTAAATATTGTTTCTATACCATTGGKACTAATGGTAAGTATTGTCTATTTCAAATGCTAAAGCCTTAATAAAAACCGTGTATATATTTAGCCAGTCCTTTCAGTATAACRTTACTAAGGCATTAATATACAAAGACTTAGCTTCCCTATACCTCCAGAAAAATGATCTCATTTGTTATCTTTCCAGCAAAGCAAGCTTTTCCATCCATTTCTTTTACAAGCTGCTGTTGCCACTGTTCTCCTTGAGGAGTCTTGACAGTTGACTCAAGCTGATGGCCACACTTCCACAAACTGTGGTACAGGAACTGCCAGACCTGTTTCCTACTGCAAGTCTGGTGCCTTCTCTAACTCCTCATGTATTTGCTCTTAACATATATAGATACATAATTTCATTATGTACATGTTATTGTGGAAATGATGTGCCAAGTGTGGAGAAAAAACAAMAAAAAAAAGCGGTTTTCTCTTTTGCTAAAGTAGACAAATATTGGAATTAATGCACAATAGAATTCCATTGCACAATATGGCTAAACCAGGTGAGAAAGCCTGTGTTTTAGCAGTAAACTTTCCTAATGAAAGAAAAAAAGGGAAAAAATGAGTTGAGGATGCTAATAAAATAGTAGAAGAAGCCCTTAAGGAAGTATGATGGTGTTGAATGTGTGATACAGGCCAGTTTTTAAACTGAGGGAAGAATTGTTAGTTAAAACATACAAGATATGGGCCCAGAAGCAGAGATTATTGGCAGCAGTTCTTGTGTTTTGCAGACAATAGGAAGTAGGGGTGTGACTGGCCATCTGGTCTGCACGCTCCAGCTCCAGCTGTGCTAGCAAGCTTAAAGGAGGAGCTGCAGCTGTGTAATGAATATTTACAGCAGAGGAGGGTGTGATTTATGGCAAAGATAAGAATTGATGAAAAACTAGGACTGAACATGCTTGAGGTTTAAGATGGCTTTTCAAATTCTGCTATCTGTTATTCAATACTGGACATTTCCTTAAAATTTTCAGAGACCAGCAAGAAGAGATTTGATTCATAAACTTGCTTCAGGGTGTGTAAATGCAATGCTGGGAATTAGTATACAGTTGCCCAGGTCTAATTCTTATAAACATAGTTACACAAGCACAAGAGTTTTCCTGCTAAGTAGAATGATCAGAAGGTTTTGATAATTTATTATCTAAGAATTAGAAACTTATTTTAGATAGCTCGGAACTGCGAACACCTTAAGTACAGTTAATTTTATATTATTCATGCCAGTGAATCAGACTCATAGATGGGTGGAATAACAAATTATCATCACAAGATATCTTCACTGATGTAACTGGTTAGTATTTAAAGTTTTGTGAAAAAAMCCCAGGATTTTTATAAATGGGATTTCTTTGTATTTACATATATGTATGTGTATAGCAGATATTATACAGCTCTACCTACTGTCCCTTCTAAAGAGATGGTGAATAACTAATTACAATATAACCGTCTTCAGATATACCTTGTCCATGTTATTTAGCTGCCACAGGTAAAGCTCTTTGTGATGGCCCATATACTGGTAGAGAAGTACTAACCTGACCAGCAGTTACAAGCAGATAAAGGCTGTGATAGCAGGGATTTCTTATCTTCAAAGAAGGACAGAATTCAGAATGTGAATTTATGCTGTGTGCAGTTGCGACAGCACACAGAACCAGCAAGAAGTTAACTTGTAACTGCATGTAAAAAGAATTGCCAGCATGGTTTCCTGATTTTTGCCTTGCTAAAGAAATGTATCTTGGATGGTAGGTACCGTCTTAAAAAAAATATTCAGCTAGAAGCCTTCGAGAGGGAATTAGTCACATTCCTGGTTGCCTTTCCCGTGCTCCAGAGAGTTTGTGACAAGCACAGAGAAGTGTGAAAAGCTTTGATATTAAATCTAGAGATAACATTCATCTGAAGAGTTGGTATCCCTGGAGAATAGAGGGAAAGTGTTATTCTCTAATATTCCTTAAAACACTCAGAGCAAGTGGTTTTATTCTGTCCATGAAGACATTCTCAGAAATCTAATTCTATTAAATGCTACTGCCTTAAGAAGCCTTCGTTCTGTAAAAAAAACATGCCACAGGAAATCCTTAAATATAAGGGTGGAGGTAAGTAGCTGGCATTTGTTTCTAATTCATGTTTATTTTATTTCATTGCAAATTCTAGTTCATCTCTTCCAAATGAATATGGAACATTTCATTTGCTGATCTTCTGCATTAATGTGGTCAATATAATTGGAGCTGAAGTGAGCTGTTTGCCAGACTTTCTAACTGCTGCCAAGAAAAACTTGGGTGTCATTTTAGAAAAATCCATGGGTGGAGGAGGACGAGATCATGACCATCTGTCTATGCATCAAAGGCTAAATCATTATAGGGGAAAAATAACTTCTCTGTTGTGTTTGCCAGCCTTGTTCCCCTTCAAAGTAAGTTCAGTTAGTAAGTTTTGAAGACAAACATCTTCAAAATTGTCCTGTGGGCTCAAATGTTTCTTGGAAGGAAGTTGGGGAAAATTTTGAAGGTCAAAACTGCACAATTTGGAAGTGAATGAGATAGCATGAGAATAACATTTGTGGAAAATTATACAGTCTCCTTCAAAACTTCCCAAATGCTTTCTGTTGCATCCTTTTCTGTTCCAGAATCTACCAGGTAACACACAGGAAGCACATAATCTCTTTCTTGTCCTGAAGACAGYTTACACACATTCCATGTCCCGTGGCATTTACAGACTCCTTGACCTAACATTTAACAAAGGGACAATAGACTAACAGCTTTTGAGAGATGTGACAGTAAATAWGCACCTGGACCTACCTGAGCCTTAGAATTTCTCTTGTTGGTCAAGATAATAGTCTGAAAAATAAACATTCTGCCAAAATATTGCATAGAGAAGAGGTGCCTTATCTGTACTATAGTTAATACTTTGCTCTTTTTATTTGGTTGGATTTTTATTTAATGCAATGCAAAATTAAAGTCTTGGCATCGTGCCAAAATCCATCATAAGGAGCTAAAGTAGGAATGTCTCTGAAAAGCCATCAGTCCTTGAAACCTGGAGTCACTTTTGCAGGCGTGCCACAGACTCCTTTATCAGTAGTCACTGTGACATAAATGTCTCTCTGATGAGAGTGAAATGACAACAAATGGAAAATGCTGGTAACCATGGGAGCTCTGTTTAGACTGCCACTTCCAGGATGCTACTGCTCTAGTTCAGTCTGCTACTGTACCCATTGCAGTTCCTGTAAGCTCCAACTTCTAGCATGCTCTCTTGTCAAAATGTTTGCATTTTGCAGTGTGTGACATCTAAGTCCAGACATTATTACTTAAAGATATCACTCAGGTTTCTCTGAACAGGAATCCTTCATAGTGTCAGTTTTCAAAGGAAACAGTTACAGTTCTTATCAGCAGTATGGAGGTTTTCTTTCTATTGAGATTCTGAATTCTCTCCTTCTTTGAAGATAAGAAATCCCTGCTATCACAGCCTTTATCTGAATATGAATGGGTCCCTGGATTTGATAAACTGTTCAGGACTATGAGGATCAAATCCTAAATATGTGTACCTTGAGAGTTCAAAAGGTGAATTAATTTCACCTCTGTACAATTGGTATTCTTGATTTCCATCTTTCCTAATAATAAATAGTAAAATTTCAAAACGTACTTTGAAAACAATTATGGCTTTTTGGAGCTATACCTCCTCTTTCAACATCTTAAAATTAAAAAAGAAAATATTTTACAGGCAGATCTAGGTGCGACTTTTGGAAAAACAGCCCATGCTTTGTTTTTAATAAATGAAAAACTAAGCAAGAGAGAATTTTTTTAAAGAAGTGAAATGTCATAGCATGTTTCACACATGAAATGTAACAAATACAGTGTTAATTTACAGYGCATTCTGAACAGAGAACCACAGTACTCCACCAAATCTGGAATCCTTGAAGATAGAAACATTTTAAGTTTCTTTCTAATAGTAACCACAAAGTATTACTTCAGCCTCATGTAATAAAATGGTGTCTTTAAGATAAATGTAAAAAATCTAACCACTGAACAAAGATTTTTAAAAGGTATTGACTATGCAGAAAAATTATACTTTTACATTATTAAAGTTGAATGATACCCTGAGAAAGATCTCCAATTCTGCAAGTTTTCCTAAAATCAAAATGCTTACGGCAATGACATGGCTGAGTTTCCTAAAATACTTGTTTGTATCAGGCTTTTGAATTATCACCTTTCTCAACCTTTAGTCTTGAATTTTAACAGGATTTGTGTATTCAAGAAAAAAGTTTAAAAGAATAAAACCTAGTAATCAAGTACTTGTGTGCCACTTGCAGAAATCTTGTGCTAAAGAATGAATCTGGGTCATTACAGTGAGAAGTGTACATATACATATTGTTTCAGAGCATTCTTTTAGGGCTTCTATGAAAAACAAGAGTAGAAGCCTTTCTGCCCTGCCACTCTCTCACTTTTATGTGGTCAACAAATAGGTGACCTTGACTAGTAAAATTTACTGTCTGAGATGAATAATAGGATATCCTGTAAAGCAGGAGTGTTAGAAATCTGCGTGGAGGATTGAATTAGAAAACTGCCAAAAGTTCAAGGGCCACATCCATTTTGCATAAAATGAAGCAGATGGTAGCTGACTTAATCTTTGATACCATGGTACAGTCCACAGAGATTATAAATCCCAGCATGAAACACTCCATTTCTTTCTTGCACTGAGCAGGTGAKAAAGAAAGATATAATATCTTGCAGACATTTTGAAATACCTACCTTAAAAAAAGGCTCTATGATGCATTCTTGTTTCTTATCTACATTTTTTAGCAAAGGTTCTAGTTTTAGCACCTACAGCTAATATCATACAGTTGATTAGCAACCACAACTAATTGGCAGTTTCTTGGCCATGTTATTGGAGCTTTGCCTATGCTGGCCCAGAGATTCCCTGCTTCTCAGAAGCCTCTTTCCTATGTTACACATGCATCTATAAATCTTCCATCATTAAATATGCCATAASCAGATCAACCAACAGAACAAATGCTCAGAGTCCATATTTGAAATTCCTCCACTACTCAGGAGCTGGTGGGACTTGAACACATTGCTGAGGAGGGGATGTCTTGRGCTGTTCCTGAGGATCATCATCTAATAGGTATTTTACATGGTATGAGTGACTAAGACTGTTGGCATTTTCAGTTGAGAGTGTAAGAGATTTAGAGCCTTATTCAGAAAATCTTAAATTCAAAATGTTTCCCATCTATTAAGCAAAGCAAGTAAACATTTTGGAAGTTACTCTAAMTCAAACTCTTATTGTGTACATCAAAATTTCAGGAAATCCACACCATCTACATATGCAGACTAAGGAAGCTTATGATAAAACCATGTGTTATGAATATTACTGAGTGACTCCCTGCAGACCTCTCTGTATTGCACCATATCAATTTAATATTGGGTATGATTTGTGATTTAATTTAAAGGATCTTAACTGGTTTTAAGTTAAGTWAAGTATAAGTTTTTAGTTCTACTGCTAATATTGAGATACAAAATGCTAATCTTAAAACACTGGTATTCCAGACTGAAGAAGGCTAAAACCTGAGTCAAAGTCAAAGAATAGAATAATCTTGTTAATTGTCCACAACTTGCTAATACAGTGTGAAATCCATTGGATATCTGGTAATAAAAATTGTGTTGTCCTTTGGAAATATGCATTTTCTGTAATAAGATTTAAAATGTGAGTGCTAGGATATTCCTAAACTTTCAGAATATCCAACTACTATACTTGGAGACGTTTTACTTTAATTTATAGACCCCCTACAAAGGCATAGATATCATATGAACTATGATAGATTTTGGTGTAACTACTTAGTAAGGATATAGTTCAAACATGATTACTGAAGACTGATCTTTTAATGGGAAGATGACTAGAAAGCATCATTAATGTGAAAGTGTGGGTGCTTCTCTATGTTTTCCCTAAAAGAAAAATGGACAGTGTTTTGTCATCCAAAGCTATAACCAGTATTACTCAGTACTGTTGGGGAGCAGCCTCAGCCCATCTGCTTTGCTCTGATCTGACTGCACAGAGCAAACACAGATCTGGGTGGGTTACAGGAAGCACAAATCCCTGGCATTGCTGTGTGAGTTTGAGGCCCCGCTGCCCTTCTTCCACCCAGGTGCTGCCACTGGATGTAGCTTTGTAGCTCTGTACTGCTTGTCAGGGTCTCTGCCTGAACCTTTAAAAACTGTCTGAGAGCTGAGGGAAGCTCAAATACTTTGTTGGAACTTGCTGAGGCTGCAGCTCTCCCTGTTTGTACTTTCCAATTTTTCATTAGTAGTTCCAATCTCATGATGTGGTAACAGCTACAGAGCCAAAGACTTGTACCCATTGCTCCAACTGGAACAGCACCAGAGCTGCTATGATTTGTGTCAGGTCTGACTCAGTGCAAAACTTAAGGGGCATCACTGCAAACTGAGGTTTTCCATGTCTCATGAGAACAGCCCCGAGCCTATACAAGCTGTAGTATTTCAATTTTATAGATGAGAGAGATGAAATTATTTCTTTTGATATTACAGATATGTCCAGGATATCCAGAAATTTATGTTCTCACCCTAATACTGCAACAGGAAAACAAAAAATCAAGAGGAGAAAKCATTTAGAAATTATTGTAACTTCATCTTTTTTTCCCTTTGAGGATTTTGTTTTCAAGCAATGGCTTCCTCTAACAGCTTTTAATACTTAACTAGTCATTTTCATCAGCATGGAGTTGTTGTAATTTGTTACTTCTATGTTCCAATTATGAAATATGACAGAATTCTAAATATTTAATGGGAATGGGATTATTACCAATGTGCTCTTGTTGCATGCTGCATTGTTATCCTCTTTAGTATTGTAAAATATATGATGTACCTGTAGAAAAGAGACCTTAGCAGTGCATACAGATGGAATTGAATTCCTTAAGCAGTCATAGGTTTTCAAGTTTTATTCTCAAGGTCTCTATACAGATTCTTCAGATTATTATACATGAACATTGGTGAAAAAATGCCTTGCCCCTCTTCTTTTAATACTGTAACTCCACATATGATTCAAAGATAGACTGGTACAAAATGATCAGTTTGATTACACCCTAAAATGGATGTTTTGGTTGGTATGCAACTGATGGTAAGTTTATTTTACTGTACAGGATGTATTTTTTGCAGATTACAATGACCCTCAGGTTATTTTGGTTCCTGTTCACATTTTAAATGAATTCTTCTAATATCCTTTGAGAAGGGTCAGATTCAAAGGTCTATAGAGAAATACTGTCATTTAAAATGGAATAGTACAAAACATTATGGTCTTACACTGAGAATCATGTAGTGAGACCTTTGGTTCATGTGTTAACCCACTGAATGAAGATTATTATAGTATCTGGTAGTGCAAGAACTTGGGGGTGGAAAGCCTCAATTATTCACTTGGTATTGGTGCTTTTTGCAAGAGAAATCTATGTTGTTAGAAAAACACAGATTTTTGTTTAAAGGGGATATAGCAAAAAGAAAGACAAATGCTTTACGGCTCCTATGGTAAGCTTTTCCCACCAAAAGAGCTAATTCTGGGTTGGCAGTGTATCTGCAATGGTTGAAATTAAAATCTCACTGGCCTCTTCAAAAATGTAGCAAATTGGTGTCAGATTTTGATATAAGCAAGACATAAAAATAGAACAGCAGCCCAAAACATTCACTGCTCGTAGGAAGATAGACAGAGACAAGCTTGCAAAGTACTTTGGGTTGTGTTACAGGTCAGGCTCTACCAATGTTAAATCAGTTGTGGGAAGAAGAAAGTCATGACAAAGTCAGATTTCCTTTATAGAATACCTGGTGAGACCAGCAGAGTTACTCATCCAACAGAGAAACTGCAGCAACCATTGATATAGGCTGCATTAAGAATAACTAAAATTTGCTATACAGTGGCCAAGAAGAACACAAAATGACATTATTTCTGAGTTGCTGTAGTGAAGTGAGATACATGGYTCATCTCATGCAGAAAAAGCAAGAGTTCTGCCAAAACAGCAATAAACTACCCACCTTCTTTTCTGCTGCCAAATGTTCTCAGGGCCACCAGAGACAACGATCAGGCCYGTGTCAGTCACTGGCTCCTACTGCTTTCATTGCACTCTAAGTCACAGCAGTCTCACCTGGGTCTGCTGATGCAAAAGCCAATTTTCATCTCTCATGAGTCTCTTCTCATTTCTGTGAGGCACTGTCACACACCAGGCTATCTCCTGAGCCCAAGCATCCACTTATTCAGCCATCTCACCAGCTCTCATTCTTCTGGATCATGACTACTGCAAATATAAAGCAAATCAAAGGCTTTTTTTAAAGCTTTTTTCCTCATTAACTGAAGCCCTTCCTCCTCACTTCAGCCTCACATTGAGGCTGTGTCCAGGTGACAGCCAGGATAGCATCCAACCATTCCATCAGTTAAAAAGAAAACTTACTTCAGACTATTTCTTAAAATTCTCATAATATCCACTTTCTCACTTTACCTTATAAAAAAGTCCAACAAGAGTAATCAGAAATCAAGCATAATATTTGCATTGGAGAGGTGGTTTCCCTGAAAATGGTGAATGAATTAATGTATTTTTCAAATGGTGAGCATGAGGTCTAAGATCTGGCTTTTCATAACAACATGGAAATCATGTGCAGGGTGGTTTTAGCACTGACTTCAACTACTAAGAATTAGGAAATGGAATTAGGTTGCATATGGATGTTAGACTTCTTAATGACTCATGAAAAGAAAAAAAAGTAGYTAGGCATAAAGAGTATCAAATAAATTGGGGTTGGTTTTTTGCTATGAAAAAAGCTCTGAAGATGCTGTGTCCTATCTGTATGGGATAGAACACAGAAGAAAAGCATAACTTAAAACTGATGTCATCACAATTATTGCTATTCTGCATCTGCCTAATTTCTAGTTGCTTAATTTAGTTATTTAAMTCTTCTTCAAAGAGGATTTTAATTTATGTTATCTGTTATCATCTTCTCGGTATTTTCTAAAATTCGTAAGAAATGGAACCAAACCAATAAATATCTGACCAAAGACACTGCAGAAGCCTTTCTAACTTAAAAACATTTTATCTTAACAAGCTACAGTAAAAATCAGTAAAGTTAAATAATTGTTATGCAAATCAGCACAATACTGTACTTCTGGATGGTGAGGAAGCTATGTTGTGTTAAATGGATAAAAAAATATCTGGAGGTTGATGTTTAAAATGATCAGTTTATCATGTGGGAACATTTTATTCCTCTCCAAAATAGTACCAAATTGAAAGTACCTTAGAAGAATTAGATGATTATATGATTCCAGGAGAACAGTGTCTCTTCCTCTATTACAGATCATTAGGAGGTTAACAATGTGAATGAATGAATGTGGCTGCTCCTGCAAATCCTTCTCAATTAGCTGTTGAAATAGAAAACTCATCTGAGAAACTGCCCTAAAATAATAACACAAGTTTCCCATGYGAGCACTTTGCAACTGAACAAGAGCATTCCTGTAGTTTAAGCCACTAGAGACAGTTTATAATTAATGCCCAATTTTTCACAGGTGCATTTTTTATATATTTTGTCAGGGTATTGGCATTTTGTCTGAAAGTTGCAGCTTTGGTCCACACAGCACAGACTGAYAGAAGCAAGGTGTGATGTTAAATCTGTAAGTGAATTCCACTTGGTTTACTTCCAGAAAGATTATTTTATTTAAAAATTAACCTTTTGTCAATGCCAATAAGTCTTCTCTATAATAATAGCTCTGAACAGAAGGCTAAGTATCCATATGTATCACTTCTTGATATTCTTCTTGGTAACTCATACTTCTCTTTCCTGAAAAGTAAAATACTACCCTACCTTGAACCACCAAAGTGACGAGCTGTTTTTAACTGACTTGTACRTGGCCTTTTAAAACACTGATTCTGGGGACTGGCAGACCTGGTGAGTAATTCTGACTTACGGTACAGCATATGCACAGTGTTTACAATGATTTAGAAAACATGCCAAAACACTGCTTYTTAAAATTCTGTCATATTCACATAGGTATCTTGTTTATTGTAGAAGTTTAATATCTGTACTCCACCTGTCTAAACAAGCAGAGCAGTTGACTGATTCATGGTTAATGCTTCCCAAGGAACTTGTATACTAGAAGTGGGACACTGGAGAAAACAACTAGTTTGATATCTTTTGTTTGTGACAACAAAATTAACCACAAATCACAAATTGTTTAGGGCTTCAGTGTGTTGATAGATATTCAAGGTCTAGAAAAAATATTTTTTACTGCACACAGATTTGTACTAATACAGTAGCATAATTAAGGAAATCACCCTGCAAATGTCTGCTGCAGGCACATAAAAACCATTTGTTAGAAATCTGTGGTATGCAGAATGTTATGATCCAGATCCCTTAAAGAATTCTGTGCAGATTCTGTTCACCTGTATTTTTTTGTCAGGATGGATTTTATTGCCATTGCATTGTTGTGATTTAATGCTGCTTTTTCACAAAATGTAGAGTTAATCTATGGCTGTTTTAACACCAGAATGGCATTTCTGCTGTCCTCAGCCACAAGAATTTTCAGCCAATGCCTATGCAGTACTATCAATTGTAATGTCATATGAAATTCCAGGTTCTGTGAATCCTTACACAGAGATCAAACAAGCATCKGTCAAACTTTGTTCTCCTATAACTCTACTGTTTAAGATGTAGCTCCACAATCTTTTATTGCTACAGGTCTGATGCCATGCTGGCCTCTATTGTTACTAACCTATTATGTGAGTCTACAACACATAACTTTACTGTAGCTGGGCTGAAAAGTTACAGTGGCCAGCCAGACACAGAAATTAAAGGATATTTTTACTAATATTATGCATTTATGCAACCCTGGAAACAGGGATAATAATAGGGCATATTGAGCGGAAATGGAGAACTATGGAGTGTTGAGATAAAGAAAACAGAGCATAGATACTGAACTTGAAGTGAGGTCATGAATTTCTCAGAAAAAGCTGTAATTTCTAGTTTGAAACTTAAGACTTATTATTTTAAGAATACTTGTAGGACTCAGAAAAGTAATATACAGATATTCAGCAAAATAGTTCTGTTTGAGAAAAACAGCTAAGAAATGTTAGAGGTGACAGAATGACACACACAGTGTCATTTGGACTTCAGTTGTCATTTGGGAGCCAGCTCAGACTCTGATTACTCATGTGCCATCCATGCCCTCAGAGTTCAGGAGTTACTGGGATATAACAGTGCTTTCCTTTTCTTACCTCAGGTCTGTGAGAATCACAACAAATGAAACTTGACTCTTGCATTCAAACTGATGGAAGCCACATTTGTAGCATTTCTCAGACCTCTCCTGGAGAGAATGAGCATMTCTTCATTTTAAGTCTCATCCTGGGTATTTTCTTTAACAAAAATTTGAAGTTCTTAATTACTTTAAAGGAGTATCTACTATTTTAYCAAATTTGTCTCAAATCAGCCTATGTGCTCAAAACCTATTAACAGGGCATGTATGCTATGGTTGCACAAATCTCCTTTCCTTAGTAAACTAGGCCAAATACCTCTAAGAAGCSAAATGAAAGTTCAATCTTTTAGAAATAACATTAAAAAATAATTTCTTTTAGACAATCCTACCAAATTTAGTATAATGTTAATCCTACTATTCAAATGTGCAGGAATAAACAAGAAATTATATTCTTTATGTGAATTTTTGACTGTTCCTCTATGCTTCTACATGACAAGTAATTTTCAATCAAGCTGTTTAGAACACCTGAGATATTCCTCAGCAAATGACTGCCTTGTCTGAGCCCAGTCAATATTGACACCAATGAAGCATGCATCACCATGCATTCAGATGCATTTTGCATTTGGACTGAAGAACAAACCACTCCAGGCTGTCAGACACACATAACCCAGGTAGGATGCAGGCATTCTGTTTTGTACTTTGCCAAGGAAACTCTAAACTGGCTAAATTTTAGTTAAGGACCAAATATTCAAGAATCTGGAGATGACGGAGAGCCTTGATAATGCCAACTCTGTTTTAGAGTTGCTGCTTACAATTTTGTTTTGTAGGTTTTTCCTGAAGAATACAAAAACTTCTCCTAAAAACACTGTATGCCCAAAGAAGGGAGCCTGAAATAAAAATTAACAAGTTGACTGCTGAATACTGAGGCAAAAAGGAAATAGCTGTGTAGATATGAGGCCTGTTGGACAGCTTTATAAATAGAAGTCAGTGGATCACCAAAAAAACCCAAACAAAACACCACAATATTTTACTAAGCTTTTTAAAAATATATAATTCTACTATTTTAAAGTTATCATTCATGTGCTACAGAGAAAGTTTCTAAAACTGAAATATGCTTATATTCTAGAGTCTGGTCTTAGTAGAGCCTGGCAAAAAAAAGCTGTTCAAAGGAAGGCAACGATACAGTAGTCAAATGAAATAAAGTATTTAAGAGGGCAATACTTCTGCTGGTTCCTAAACTCCATAAAGCAACATAAATGCAAAACCCCAAGACACAACTGGCTAGATTCATAAGCAAGAAAAGGTGGAAGTGACCCTTCATCCTGAAGTCCAGTCACTAATGCATTCACCTGGGAGAAGGCACTAGRCAGAGAAGAGCCGTGCCTGTTTGAGGAGACTTTCAGAAGGGATTTTGAAATAAACCTCCTTGTTTTGTTTCATCTAAGTGTACACTGAGTCAGAATGACTCAAGTCTGATATGTAAACCACATACTGGGGAGATGGGACATCCTAGACTTTTAATCTCTGTTCAGATAGACATTTAGCATTCTTGAAGTGAAACAACTAAATCAGAGAAGAATACCTCAAATACCCTGTGAAACTCTGGTTAGATCAGATCTGTGGGAAGTGTTGAACWTATGAAATATATGTCCCCTTAACTGTAACTGACTGGCTGCTGGATAAGACAGCAATTCCTGTTGTTTTTCGCTTTGTTATCCAAATATTTTTCTTTCAGTTTGGCAGCCAGTCTGATAAATAAAAATCAGTTATTGGCACAGACTTTCTCAGAATTCATGGACAAGTTTTACAGATGCGATGATAATGCCAGGAAATTAGCTTCAGTTCTAGTTTTAACAGAAACTCCTAAGCAAACACATTATTACTGTTAAAGAACATAAAGAAATTTAACAATCTAAAGGTGTGTCACTTTCTTCTTACAGTGATTGATCCAGAGTTGCTGATACCTCAGCAGAAATTTTGAACAGTATTGTACTAAAGGAATATTACATGTAACAGATTTTCTGTCTTTATTTCTTATTAAAAGTTTGGGGGTTGTGGATGATGAGAAAATTCTGCTTAGAAGCTTAGTAATATGTTCCTATGTTTACTCATCAGGTATTTTCAAATTTGTCCCAATGGCAACTCATTGTGAGACAATGTGAGTTATTTTTATGATTTCAAAGTAGCAGCATCATTAATAACTTCTGGTACTATCTGCAATAGTTTAAAAGCGCATTGGAACATTGTACTTCTACAAGTTTTAACTCGCTTTTTTGGAGTTGTCTTTTCTTTTTTCTCTTCCCTTCCCTTCCCTTCCCTTCCCTTCCCTTCCCTTCCCTTCCCTTCCCTTCCCTTCCCTTCCCTTCCCTTTCTAAGGAATTATCCTTCCTTTTTCTTCTCAAAAGAATGTGGTTTGCTTCTGTAAGCCTATACGAGCAATGGTTAATATTTTGCATGAGTTAACAAATTTTTACAAATCACAACAAAAGGAAGCATCATAGAAGAAATTTTCACTTCCTGTTAACAAGGACACATGCTGTTGAATATCTGTTCACCATATTTTAATGAACTACAGTATCTTGGCAAAATAACAGACAACACCCTTTCTTTCTCTGACAAGGTTTGTGAGAGAGGAAAACAATCTGGCTGCAGGATTGCACAACTGCTGTCAATAAGACAACTGCTCCAACAAATATATATTACTTACTTTTTTTTTCTTTTAAGCAGTAAATATGACTGTAAACTTTATCCAGTAGTGTAATTTTTCAACCAGATGTCCAGGTCATTTGTTGAGTTGGTGTTATGTGACCTTTCATGCTCTTTAAGACTTCTGTCAATATAAGACAGTCTGGAATCACCTCAGTGGAATGATGTTCTTTACTGCTGAATTACTTAATTGAGTAGAAGTGGATGCAGAGGCTAAACCAAAGAGCCATTTCCTTAGATTTTCTTTACCATGGGGATTACATACAGCAGTAGACATTTTGGATTTMGTTTCTTTGAATAGGAAGGATAAAAATCCAATAAACAAGGTGTCTGCCCTGTGTCTCTGCTCTGAGAACTGGGTGAGCAGCTGCAGTAAGTAGACGTACATAGCATCATTTTTCCAAGATCAATTTCTTAAATAAAAACTAAATTATCTCAWATATTATTTCTTTATGTTAACCTACTGAACTTCTTTTAACCTGAAGCTGCCATGAAAAACTGCTTGGAAAAATGAAAAAAAWWTTTTTTTTCTTTTGCTTCCAAATGAACAAACTGGATTTTTTATTATTATTCTGCATAATGATATGTTGGAAGTATTTAAAAAGGTAAATTATGGTTTGGGTTGAGGTTTTCTTCTTCATTTACAGAAGCATACTTCCAAAGACTGGAAGCTTATGCTTTCTTCAGGGTTGCATACTTGAGACTTTTCATATTGTCTTGAAAAGGACACTATAAACATGTTACATGTGCCTAACAAGCAGTACAAAATAATGTTATAAACACATTAGATCACTCCTCAGTGTTTATACTTGTGCCAAATTCCTGAAGGTATGATACTGTAAGAACAAACCACAGCAGACTAAATGCAATCAATTTTACAAGTGTACCTTATGGAATAAATGAGTAAACCATACATGTGTTGAATAATGTTTGTGTTGCAGATGTTCATTTAGTATCTGTTTGTGCATTCATAGTTCCAGGCTTCCCATCTGAACATATCTATTCTAATGAAGCTTTGGCAGCAGCTCCAGTTGCAATGTCATACGGGTTGGTACTTGCTGTCTGTGTCTAGTGCCTCAAAGAATAACAAACAATATTAAACAAACCCAAACTTCAGTGCTAATGAGCAAAACATCCCCACTCTGCTCCAGGTGTTTTACTGACATACAAAATCAGGACTAGACAATTGCCCTCTGACTCCCAGATCATGTTCAAATACTGACTAGACACAACACAGAGTTTAGGAGAGTTTAAAATAAAAATAGTAATAAAAAAATCATCATCAGGTGTATTTGTCACAGTAATTTAGTAGTGCTTCCCCCAGTTTTTTTAACCTGCAACAAGCAATAGAAGCTGTTTGTATCACTGAAAGATACGGCAATCAATCAATTTCTCTGGCACAGATTGTGCTTTTTAAGGCAAAACCCAAAAACTGATGAGAGATTGCTGTCAATACTTTTCTACAGGTGAAGGAATGTCTCTTTAGCAACTGAGTCCCAGGCCTGCAGACTGTAATAACAGATGAAGTAATTCAGACTAGTTAACTTTCAAGCTTAGCTGCACTGCTACAGTCAACAGTGCATGAATGCTGCCTAACTGCATGAAATTCAATTGTTCTATCAGCTCCTGCTAAGTTTTCTGTAGAGGATATCATAWGTTTGCAGTTTCCCTGTAATTCTTTTGCAATTATGGGGACTATTTCCTATCCTTGATTAATTTGTGGTTTAGAGTTATGAATGATTATTAATTCTCACTTGATAAACTCTGGTTTGCTCCTATGCCCTTGTGGGAGGCTGTGAGACATTCACACCACTCTGTCCAAGGACTTGGGGCTTTGCAGAACAGACAGTATGCAATTGTGCACCATTGGAATGCACAAATTTTATTACAAAAATGTACGGAGGACATTGTGGTTTTGTTACTTTGCAATTTTTCAATGTTTTACCTTGCAATCTTCATATTCTCTTTATGTTTATCTTGGTTTAGAAGGAACATAAACACCTGCAATGATTTCTCAGTAGGTAAATAAGTAGTTGAAAATGTGTGTTCCAAGTCAATGGACTATTTCCCAGTCACTTCAAATAAATTCAACTCTGGTTCCTATTCTTTAGGTCTGTTTTCCGCCTAATATTAAGAATATTTCTTTCTCTCTTTTTTCATTCTTCTTTGGCAGAAGGGCAAGTTTAGTAATTGTTTGAACAACTAAACTGTAATAACCAAATTATTTAATGACATAACCACCATAAACAGCAATTATTTAATTACTAATGAGTTTTTTCTTCACTTCTCTAAGATTCCAAACTACTCTGTAAGCATCTCAAGATACTAAAAATGAATAGAAAAACACAAACACAGTACTCAAATCTTTAGCGCTTAAGCTCACAAGGAGAAGGACACTTCACTCATTCATCTGAAAAAAACCCTATATTTGAAATGGAATTCACACTGAATAAACTGTGTATTTCTGAAGGTAGTTATGGCAGATAGTACAACAGTAAGTTGTGAGAAGTATGGCCTGAAAAAGTTGAGATATAGATTACATGTTTAAGTATTTTCCTATTATTTATCTTCAAAAATCACCAGAAATATTTTCATATTTTACTAAATGATCATACTTTGGTGGGGCTTTATATTTTTTTTGTTGTGTTTTTTGTTGGTTGGGTTTTTGTTTGTTTTTGTTTTGTGTTGTGTTTGTTTTTTAAACTTTTGGTTGGTTGCTTGGTTGTGGATTTTTTCTGTTCTTTTTGGAGTTTTTAAATTAAGGGAATAATAGACAGAAAACCCAAAAAAAACCCCTAAATTCAAACTCGGGACCATTCTTAGTTCTTGGCCAGGGTGAGACTGCACTGTAGACAAAAAGTAACGAGAAAACTGCATTACTTTTCGTTACRCTATGTCACCTTTCGTTACACTATGTCACCTTTCAAAGATTCAAAGATTTTCATATGCAAATTCTGAGGCGAGCGAAACCGAAGCTCTTGGAGGTGCTGTGCTTCAGGGCTGTTTTCTCCAGCAACTGTGACTCCATTGCCCAGGTAAGGCTGTGTCCAGCGACATCCCACTGAAAGTAATGGCAATGTTTTACTCAATAAAGCTTTAGAGGAGTTGATAATGTATTTGACTGATATTTAACCCAGCGGGTAAATGAGAACACAGGTGCACAACGAACCTTCAGTCTGAACAGCATTTAGTATCTGTGCTGCTCCACTGACTGCAGCAGCACGCTGTGTGCTATACTCTCCGCTGCCTCTATTCGATGTCAACACCGGTCACAGCTGTCCCTGGCTTTGTTCGGCCCCAGGGCTGTGGGGAGTTCCCGCTGCTGACTGTCCGCAGGGAAAGGCCTGCCCGCCGCCCCGGGCTGCCCCGCGGCTCAGCGAGCGGGAACTGCGCCCGCGGTCCCGCTGAGGGGAACCCTGCTGGGCCCTGGGGCCCGCCCGGGCCCGGGCCGCGCTTTTGAAGAGCCCGTTCAGTGCTGGCGGCCCCGGGGGCAGCTGCAGTTGGAGCTGCAGGCTCAGCTCGCAGGAGAGCTCCGGCAAGAAGCCGTGAACTGCCGACCTGCACAACAAAGGGCTCGGGGACCAGCGGCCCGGCCAGGTGACGGACACACAYAGACGGGGCAGGAGCCAACGACCCCAGAGTTTCATACCCGTAGACTGTGAGGCCCAGGGGTCCCTCCTGTAAGGTACATTGCTCGAGCTGCTATTTTATGTTTAGTTACTACACCACGATTAAATTATTTTAAGGCACTGCTATGTAAAACCTGTGGCGGAGCCGGTAAGGAAATCTGGTCTGTGTCAGTGTGGGAGGTGCAGGTGCAAAGGGGCTTTGGTCCCAGCTCAAGGGGTGCGAATGCRACAGCCAGAGTAGCTCCTAGGTAGTGGAGCACACAATCTTAGAATGGTTTGAGTTGCTAGGGATCTTAAAGATCATCTAGTTCCAAACCTCCTGCTGTGAGCAGGGCCATGTAAAATAAGACCAAGTTGCTCAGAGTCCCATCCAATCTGGCCTTGAACGTCCAGAAATGGGACAGCCAATTTCCCTGGGCTACCTGTTCCAGAGCTTCACCACCCTCACAGTAAAGAATTTTTTTCCTTAATATCCAATCCAAACCTACTCKCTTTCAATTTGAACCCATTCCCCTCGATACTGTCCCTGCATGTTCGGGGTAGTTTGCCTCATCTTTCCTGGAAGTTCCCTTCACCTACTGAAGGGCTGGAATTAGGTTATTATGAAAATCGGAAGCCTTTCCTCATAGGAGGGGTCTTTGTACCTCTGATCAATTTGGTGGCCTTCTCTGGACTTGCTCCAACAGGTCAATATCCTTCCTGTGCTGGGACCCCAGAAAGAGATGCAGTACTGGAGGTGGAGGTCACCACAGTGCAGGAGCAGAATCCTCTCCCTCCCAATGCTGCCCCCACTGCTTTGGATGCGGCCCAGGCCACGTTTGGCTTTCTGGGCGTTAAGTGAGCATTGACGGCTCATGTTAAGCCTTGAGTCCACCAGCATTTCCAAGTCCTTCTTGGCAGGGCTGCTTTCAATCTGTTCAGTCCCCAGCCTCTGTTGATACGTGCTGGTTTCCCTGACAGCATGGCATTGGCCCTGTGTGCCCTCACCAAAGCAGAGAACCAGCAGTGTGAGGCTGGGCTGAGACTGCTGGGCATGAGGCCTGGCCTACCGCAGCAGCGCAGACCGGGCCATGAGGCCCAAAACCAGCAGCAGGTCCTAGTAGCGGGACTGTGAGGCGCGGCACATGGCGGCAGTGCTATACCAGGCTGTGAGGCACAGCACGTGGCGGCGCTGTTAACCAGGATGTGAGGCGCGGCACATGGCGGCGGTGTTATGCCAGGCTGTAAGTCCCGGCGGTGCTGTGTTATACCAGGCTGTGAGGCGCGGCACATGGCGGCGGTGTTGTGTTATACCAGGCTGTGAGGTGCGGCATATGGCGGCGGTGCCATCCGGGGTGTGAGGCCCAGCACATGGCGCAGGCCCCGCCCCGGCCCGGCCCCGCCCCGATCGCGGGCACCGCGATGTGTCCGACTCGCGGTTCCCGTCAGGCAGCGCGCGGGGCCGCGGCCGCCCCCGCCTCCTGCCCGCGTTCCCTCGGCGGCGGTGGCGCTGAGGTGGCGCCGCGCCCCGGTGAGGTGAGCGAGGCGCTTCAGCCGGCGCTGCCCCATCCCCCGCCGGCTCGGGCGGCAGGGAGTGGCTGTCCTGCCGCGGCCCCTACGGACGGGAAATACGGTAAGGTCAGCCCGCACCATGCCCCCGGCCCGCCCTGCCGCGCTCCCCGGGCGGCGGGAGCGGCGCTCGGAGGGGACGGACGCGGGGGGATTGTCGCCCGCGAGACCGGCGCCATCTTAGGTCGGAGCGTGGCCTGGCGTCCCCAAGCGGGGCCCCCGCGCTGTGAGGGCCCCCGCGAGCCGCCCGCAGGCCCCGCTGGCACCGGACGGTTCTGCCCTCGAGGGCGGCCCGGGCAGGGCTCGCTCCGCCCGCAGTCGGCCGCRTGGGGCCCTCCAAGGGCCCCGGAGTTTAACAGCAGAAGCGGCGCTGGCGGCGCGGCTCAGCTCGGCCTCCTCCCCGCCGGCCGCGGCTCTGCCGTGCGAGCCTCGCCCAAACCGGAGCCCCTGGCTCGAGCCGAGTGCCGGCGGTCACCGGCGCGGGACGCGGGGCGGTCCGGCTGCACGGCAGCTTTTCGGCTGCTGCCACGGCCTGGTACCGCCGCGGCTCGGCGGCGTGAGCTGTGGCGGGCTGGCACCGCCGGTATTGCCCGTCCCTAGGCGGAGCTTGTGCCTCTCACGGCGCAGAGGGCAGCGTCGGCTCCTGAGGTTTGTGTTGAAGGAAAGTGGGTTTACGCTTTGGTTTTTTTACAGTTTTCAGGTGCACTTTTAGCTTGATCATTGTTTCTTTGCTACTAAACAAATGCAGCCCTCACTTTAAATCCAGTTGTTTCCAGTCCTGGTGGAGCTGTGGATTGTACACCCTTTATCAACTAATGTGGTGGAAAGTTASGTGCCTGTATGGGACGTTATCTGAGAAATACATCATGTAGTCCATTGTGTGGTCTGTGTAGTAAATAAGATAACTTCYCTGGGCATTTAAAATGCAGCTATTAAAGTGGGGGAAAAATTATAATTTAGCTATATGAGGAGTGGCTGAGGTCACTTGATCTAGATAAGAGGAGGTTGAGGGGAGCCCTCATGGCAGTCTTCGTGAGAGGAAGAGATTCATGTGGGGATCTGATCTCTGTGGTGACCAGTGACAACACCCGTGGGTGTTTAAATGTGTTTAAATGTGTGTGGGGAGATTTAGGTTAGATATTGGAAAAAGAGTCTTCACCCAGAGAGTGGTTGGGTACTGGAAGAGGCTCCTCAGGGCAGTGGTTATAGCACCAAACCTTCCAGTTCCAGAAGTTTTGTCAATCCTCACAGGCACGTGGTGGGATTGTTAGGGATGTCATGTGCAGGACTAAGAGTTCGATGCTGTGGTCTTTGTGGAACCCTTCCAACTCCGAATATTCTGTGATTCTATATGAAAAGGTGACGAGGCTAGTCTGACAAATTTCTGGTTAGTGTAAATGTCCTCACTCTTTGAGCTCACTACCAATTTCATTTTAATTATTTGACTTTAGGCCAATCCAAGGAAGTTTTGAGTATTGGAAGGCTCACTTGAGCTTAACAGTGGAACAGACAAATTCCCATTTGAAGTGGTAACGGGGTTTTCAATAACTCTTAAGTCTTACTGTGGCTGTATCTACTGCGATTTTCTATAGTGCCAATTTCTGTCCATCCTTGAACATTATAAGTATCCTTATGGTACTCTTCTACAGATCATTGTACYGTTTTCACTACAGCTGTTACACTCTTGATGCATTTACTTAAGTTAGATATTTTTTTGTTGTTTCTATGCGAGTGCTTTYAAATCCTAACTTTAAATAAAAAGAGGTTATAAATACAGCTGGCTTTTAATAAAGTTAGATGTTTTTAAACCTAACTGCCATGATAAAGATGGCTAAAATAGTGCTTTTAAAACAGTTATTTCATCAGAAGCTTATTGCTGTTTAGGACAATGAGCTCTCATTTTGTAATCCGTCCTGTATCAGGTTTTTAGTTCATCACTTTTCTAGTAGCTATAATAGTGTTCCAGGGCTTGTGTTTTCGCAGGTTGTTGGTTATTTGTGCCTGCCTAATGAACTTGCATAGCTATGCTTAGTTAGATGGGCAGTTGCTTTTTAAAGTAATATCTTGATATAGTTAATAATGTTATTTTTATTTTTAGTGTTTTAAAGAACTTGTTCACAATTTTGATGCTTTATCTCACAATACCATTTTCAACACTTTCTTTGTGTCTATGCATACAGCATTGCATTGGAGCTTTGGACCTCTCGGTTCCAGGGACCACCTTTAAGGAAATGTGTGTATAAACACGAATATGTGCTTATGCACATTAAAAAGTGGGGAAGATAAAGTCTATTGTCAGTAGGTTGACTTTTTTTACACTGGTATCTGCCTCACCACTGGGAAATATTTAAGCAGAGCGGGGAAAGGATTCACAGTTGGTTTTGTCTTTGAGAGCACTGCTAGCAGGATTCCCAGAATACRTTTTGTGTGTTAATGTAGTTTAAAAAGCTAAAAATTTGGAAGCTATTTGTACTCTAAACATGGAGGTAGATGTTTCCTTTGGCAATGGAGACCACTTGCAGGAGCTGTTCCTGCACRTCTCCTCTAATCCAATCAATTACACCTTACTGCAGTTTTGATTGTTCAGGCTACAAATTTTTGACCTCTCAATTGTGCCAATAAAACTGTTACTAGGCCAGGTTATTTTTAACCTGCTCTGCTTCACACCATAGTTCTGTGCAAAGATGGGTTGGCACAACTGAGGACATGGTGCAGGAGCAGGGCAGGAACTCATTAGGCCAGCTTTCTTCCCAGGAAAAAAGAAGTCAGTGAAAGCCTGGCTTCAAATTGTAGCATTGCAATAAAAAATAATTAAGTGAAAGGTGMAATTAATCGTGATACTTGCCTTTTAAAAGATGCTCTGCATTTTGAGTCACCTTTAAGAGTATCTTAATGTGTATATCCTGATGCATAAAGTGAAATATCCATAAGAGGTATCAGCACTTGCTGTCACTTTCTAAAAGCCCATGGCTGTGTTATCAAATTTCTTTTAACTGTATTTAAGGAAAAAATTGGCTGTGTTACAGTGTAGGTGAGATKATTATGTGTATCCTGTTAGGATTCTGCTAACATATATCATTGCTTGTGCCTATTTTGTGTTTTTAGTATAAATTGCATTGCATCCTCTGAGCACATTTTATAATTTATTCCTTTTTTCCCCTGAGGTCAAGTAATACTAAATTCTTAAAATAAAAACACTGATCATTTATGTTGTCTGTTCTATAAAAGAAGCCTCTGAAATAGTAATTTATTTTGCCTTAAAGCCTATTAAACTTTGCCTCAGTTTTATAAAAAAAAAATGTTCTAAAGAATGTCCTACAGAGAAGAAAAAGTTASAGTTAGGCTTGATTCTCTTTCCAGGACTTGACATGTGGCCTGTGTTGTCTCTGTCAGGTGGAAATTCACTTCAGAATCTGCCTTTTTGCYCCATACAATAATTTAGTTTAGTGTCCTGTTCTCTTTCCTAGCACCGTGTCTGACTTCAGCACTCTCAGCTGATGGAGGAGGCAAAGGAGGAGTTGGGCTTTGTGTAGTGGGTCTGGCCCTGGCCAAAGGTGTAAATCCAGCAGAAACAGAGCAGTTTGGGGATACAAGCACCATAAAATCACCCTAGGGCATTTCACTACTTTATTTCATCTCAAGTCTTAACATGTGGGAACACCAGCAGTAGAGGATGATTGCCTGCTCCCCTGTGATAAGCTGTTACAGACTAATTTCTGCAGTCTTATTAGATTATTGATACTCGATGTGAAGAAATAGCAAAATTTCTTACTTATTTTGTTGTTCAGAAATACATTCAAGGTTATGTTAAAGAATGTTAARAGAAGAAAACTTCATTGGCCATCTCTGTTTATTTAAAAAACAAATAAAATCAATTGTGATAAGATATGCTGATGTAAATTTGGTTAATTCCAAAAAGTAGATATTTTTCATGACTAGYTTTGTTTGTGACATTTTTAATGCAAGAAAACATCTACAGGCATGAGGGGCTCCATCTAATGAGATCTATGCAAAATTTTTATCATGTCTTAATTGCTAATGGAGGCAGTATGCTGTGCGTTGTAGGTATGGCTTGGGGATTTTGCTGTTGTGGAGTTTTTTCTGTTTAAAGTGTTTTTGTGGGTGGTTTGCTTGTTCTTGTTGATGTTGTTTTGTAGGTTTTGGAGAATTTTTTGTAGGTTTTGTTAGGGTTTAAAGAAAATGTGACTTTATGGGAAGCCTTGGCAAAATCTTAGAAAATTTGGGAGGCTGTGAGTTTGGGTGGGGTTTTGTTTTGTTTGTGTTGGGCTTTTTAAGATGCAAAGAGAATAAAGCTGAAATCACCATTTCACTAACTCAGTTATGTGCTTTGTAGAAGACCCTTCATGTTTCTTGTGAATCACTTACCTGGAATAGGAGCATTTTTTAAAAGATATCTTTCACTGTGGTGTCAGAGGCTTCCTCTGATAGTCACTGGTGTTTTAGACAAAAATAGCTTAAATTCTGTGGAGGATATCTTTGGTCTTTTCTCTTTAATAGCAAAGATGAGCATCCAAGTARTCGTCAGAATGGTGATGTGGCATCAATCTTGGAAGATCTGCTGTGTCAGATCCTGTTCAATCTGTAAAGAACATGGAGGGAGGGAGACCATTCTATGGGAATTACTGGCAACTGCAGTATTCCTTATTGAGCAGTGAAGTATTTCATGAAAGTACTGAATGTCTTCGTGTGTGTGTTTTTTGKTTTTTTTTACTGTCTAGTCTCAAGATGGCAGAATTATTTATGGAATGTGAAGAAGAGGAGCTAGAACCCTGGCAAAAGAGAGTGAGAGAAGTGGAAGAGGATGATGAGGAYGATGATGATGAGCCAATCTTTGTTGGGGAAATCTCCAGCTCAAAGCCAGCCACTACATGTAAGAAACACTCTTCCATAATTTAAAACAGAACTTTCAAAGTATAGAAAGTTAAACTTAGTCTGGAAGTATAGAATTCTTAATGGTATGACTTAAACATTCCAAACCTTAAAGCTGTATGTCTCTGTCTTACTGAAGATCAGAATTCTTAAGAAAKTCTGTCTTAAATTAAATCTGTCCCAGGTTATGCACAGCTCTGGTTACTTCTAATTACATGTTACTTCTTCTTCTAAATACAAGTTACTTCTACTTAAATCTCTGAGGTCAAAATAAGGACATTTGAAGGTTTTAGCATTAGTGACAGAGTTTAAAAGCCCCTATATACCGTGCTGAAATAATGCATGCAATTGCTTACAGTATAGTTAAAATTTAGTTATATATTTGGGAGTGATGTCTCCCTCCTAAAAGAATGTGCATGAATTTAAGTCTAATGGTTACACTCCTTTTTTCCTTTTTTTTTTTTCTCCACCCCTCATTTCATATGTTGGTGAACATTGTTCTGACAAAACCAAGATAACTGTCTTTGGTGTCTATAATAAAAGCACAATCTGGAAAGTGACTAATATGAAAATACTGAAAGCCTGTCTGTGAAGTACAAGATTTTTATTGATAAATTTACCCATCCTTTGTGAAATAGTTCTTTCATCAAGTTCCTTAGTTTTCTCCTAAGTGCAGGGAGTGAGGTTAGGTGGTTGTGATGACAGGAGATGTTTCAGAATTCCATGTTTGCCCAATGCTTGGGGTTTGGCAGGTAAGTAAAGAATAACATTTTTTTCTTGTTATTTTAATTAACTTTAGTAATGAAACTTATTTTGTGTATCCATCTTGTAGTCGGTTTTTAAGAGCTGTGACCTAAGGTCTGCCTAGCAGTCACATACACAGGACTTGGTCTGGTGAGGTTTACTCCTCACAGTTTCTGCCTTATCTCTACTATTGCTTGTAGCTAACATTTCCATAATAGTTTTCTGAAGGTGTATAATTTGCAGTAAAGGATGTCAGGACAAAATTTTCCATGACCCTGTTTGTCRCACTCTGCTGCATGGATTTCAGAGCTGTTATTAGCTGTTCAGTCATTTTAGTTCACAATACTTTCATCTTGCATCTATTACTTTTTTGCTCACTAGGATAGCAAGTTTAAGGCTTCTTACACAAGGTTAAAAAAGTGAAAAAATTATTTTAAATATGAGAAGAATACAGAATCTGATAAGTACTCTCACCAGAAAATATTTTTCTAAGAGTGAATATTTTAAAAATACTCTGGATACTCTGAAAAAATTGATGGCTATTTTAAAATTATTCTTAAGTTTTCTGCAGTTACAAATATACAGAATGTCTGACAAATACCCTGTTTTCTGGAAGGTCTAGAGACCTGGGGATTGCTGTTGGTCATTGGCAGTAGGTGATGGCATACAACAACTATTAAGGTACTAGCTTGTGTTGGAACAACAGACATGCCAAGTTTGATTGCTGTTGTTGTAGCCTCCAAGTTTTTTTGTAGTGAAAGGATAGAAATAATTCAGGTGAAAACTATAATTTTGATAGGATTTTGTGAACTTCAAGAACTTTGGTAAAAGATGGAGACTCAAAATGTTTGCTTCTTATTCTAGTGCTGTCCATACTTGGTCCTGACACAAATCAAATCACTTATGGTATAACTTGTTACTTTATCTTTTTTCCTTCCCTTTCCTCAACTTTTCTCTTTTTAATCTTCTACTTCACTATCAAAAACAGCTATGGAAGAATGACCTCAGTTCTTCTCTGGCTTGTAAGTAGTACTACCTGGCACTAGTCAGGCTTCAGTTTGTTATTGGTGATAGGCAAGATACTGTGAGCTCAGCTTTGCTTATCACTGTTGAATTTGCACCTGATCAGATGAAAAATTGATCACAAATAGAAACTCACATATAGGTCTTAATTTTTCTGAAAGGTGTGGTTTCTACAATGCATTGCATTTTCTTAGCCTTTTCCTGACAGTACAGTTACTAGTTTTTGTACAGACTGTGTGGAAAGCTTGAGGGAAATAGTAAATACCCCAACTTTGACCTGCTGTCAGAGCTGTGTARTATCAAGTGTCCCTTCTGATGTACAGGAGGATTGTTTTGGCTGGGAAGAAAAGTAGTTCACACTTTGTTTCCTTTACCTTTTTCTGCAACTGCTCATTTTTCCTACAGTTACTGCTTGTTGTTCTTGCTTCCTGTTTCATAATGATACAAACCTGTAATTTGTTACTGTTTTAAAATGTTAATCTGCATGTCAGCATGCTTGTGCTTCAGTGCCGTTTTACCTAAACGGGACAATACCGCTTTGATGGAAGAGGGGAAAGTGCACATCAAGTCTGTGATGAATCAGTTGAGTCATGTAAATGTAGTTTATAATTTCAATTAACTGGCTTTCTGAAATGTTATTTTTAAAAGCAATAAAATCTACCTTTGTAATTTAGAATGTGTGCGCATCAGATGTCTTGACTATGCTTTGTAAGATGTAACTTTTATAAAAGTTTTTCTTTTGTAGATAGATGATGCTCTAGTTTAATTTCACTCTGGAATTCATGTGTGAGGTATAGATTTGGTAACACTCACAAAATGTATGTATTCAGCTAAATACAAAATAATTTAATCCTGGTTTGTAGCTACTATTACGTTGAAGTAAAAATAGTACTACTATTACAGCACCAAATTTCATCATATCTTAAAAAATGCAAACCTGCTTGAATATGTTTATTGCAACTGCTTTTTTATTAGTGTGATCTAAATGCAGGTGGCAGGTTGAAAGCTGTGGTGTTCTGAGCTCTGCTGCTATTAGATATATTTATCAACTGGTGAACTGTATGCTAATGAGCCATTGTTGGTGGAAATAGCCTTAAAGTTATTAAACACAGTGTGTACTCTGAGATCTGTTGTTTGTGAACCTGACGTTGTTTGACCCTGGTTTGAGAAGTTACTTCAAGCCTTGTGGGTTAGATGTTAGAGAATCAATCTAATTTCCTATGCATATTTTCACAGGTCAGAGCAAGCAACTTGTCAGCAACACTAATGGAACTGAGAATCTGGGAGTAGAAGAATATTTTGATTTGATGAATATTTTTGTAACTTTCTGAAATGGTCAGAAATCCCAGACTAAAACTTAAAAGTCGGGGAGTATGAATGACATTAGTTAGGGAGTAAAAGTAATTTAAGAAATTGCATGTGCTCCTGCTGAGCTAGATCTGTGGATACAGACTGCCATGTAGGATATGTAAGAAAATCAGTGCTCTTGTAATGCARTTCTAATACAACTCCTTTGGTTGCTCATCTGTTGATTTTCCTTTCACATTGGAAAACAGATATCATGAAGTCTAAAATCCTCTTTGTAAGTGCTGTATTTTGCTAATACAGAAGCAAATGATATCCTTACTGGTTTAGAGAAAATGCTTCCTTTAATGTAGGGCAGTTCTAGTATTTGGAAAACATTAGGTATATATGAGAAAGAGATGTAAATGAATGCACTATAATCAGCAAATTGAAATGTTAATGCCATGTCCTTTTTTTGTTGTTGTTTGTATTCTTCCTGTGTGTTAACCTGTCTCCAAGAGAATAAACATTGAGATTGTTAAATGAACTAGCTTAACCAAAGAGGAGTGGAAGAGCATATCATAATTTATACAAATGACAGTTGGTTTTGCCAGGTTTTTGTTTTAGAARTAGTATTTTAATTTATAAGACAAATTCTAATTGGCATAATTAGTGTATATAAATGCAGCTTATAAATTTCAAAAGCAATGAAGCTGTTAATTTAATTGCAATTAAGATAAATGTAACTTTTGACAGATATATTGAACAGAGTCAACCTCAGATCACCACGAAGGGGGATACAGAATGGTGCACCCAGTAGAGGTACTTTATTGTCCTAATATGGTAATTACAAAAAAAATCCACAACACTTACGAAACATTTAAGTGCAGAATTACATAAAGCTAACTTTGGAATCCTTTGCAACAGGTCCAGTCACTACATTCAAGTCTGAGAGTCAGCATTACGAGCCGCCTGCCTCCAGCCCCGGAGCCGTGCCTGCCCCGTCAGTCTTCCAGACTGTGCCCAGACCTGCC
The DNA here is from genome assembly GCA_014549065.1 of Cardinalis cardinalis. Classification (NCBI taxonomy): domain Eukaryota; kingdom Metazoa; phylum Chordata; class Aves; order Passeriformes; family Cardinalidae; genus Cardinalis; species Cardinalis cardinalis. The sequence continues at coordinate 595,774 of JACDOX010000067.1, forward strand.
ACCAGCTCGGTGGCACTTCAGCCATTGGCGGGAGCAGTGAATGTTTCAGGAACTTCACAAACACTGCAGAGACCAGTTGCTGGATGTTTGTCAACACAGCAGGTGCCTGGGTCAAGTTCTGGGCTAGCACAGCCTGTTAGCAGACCTGTAACCATTCCAGTGACAACACAGCCAGCATCAAGAAGTATTACAGTTCCTGTAGTGGCTCAGCCTGTATCCAGGCCAGAGACTCCTGCAACAGCACAGCCTGTAATACTCAATCAGGTAAATCTTTATCATTTAAAACGTAAAATGTATGATTACTTTTGAATAAATTAATCAGTTCTATCTATTCCAGCTTAGACTGACATGCTTTAGAAAGTAATGCATCCTTATCTGGGATATCCAGTGCAGATTCTGTGGTCTCTTAAAGCTTCYGCTGTTTGTTGGAGTTTGTCTTTTTTTATGTTTTTTGCTTGCTGGATATGTTTAGTATATACTGGGGACGTGTATCCATGCCATCAAAATACCCAAACTGTGATCTTGTTGAAAATTAAAATATTGGCAGGACATAAAACCAAAGAAACTACAGACTAGTGAGAGATGTTTGTATGTTACTGTTGTACTGGTCACATTTCAAATGTGAATGATGTGCATAGGGCTCTGCACTCAGAGTTTGCCACAGGTTTATCCCCTGAGCATTAGTTGTGCTTGAGCTGTGGCCTGCTGAGGCTCACCTGCCAGGCTGAGGTGCTTTGCTGTCCTTTCACTAGCTCTTCTGAAACTGTTGTGACTACAGTGACGCCTTCCCTATTGTGACTGCAGCTCATGTAGCTGTTAGTTTTAGGAAGTACAGCACAGAAATTCAGTAACTATTTCCTCAGCTACTCCCGAACATCTATCTTTAATTTGGTTAGAGTGGATTAGGTGACTCACCAGAAGAAGGAGTGGCTCTTTATTAATGTCCCGAAGGGCCTTCATTTAAGGAGATGTACAATAAAAAGGCAGGGTGGGGAGCAGCATCTTCCTTTTTCTTCTGGTACTTAGGAGTCCTAAACCAATTATGATACCTGTTTATGGACTTGTGCTCCTTTAGATTTCTTTCCATTAAGTTTGGTTTGCATGGTGGTAGTTAAAGATGTGGTAACTTGCACAGGGATGGTTTCAAATAAGTAGCAAAATTGTGAATGGGAATCAGTTTATGAACTTTGTTTTTTTTTTTCCCCCAGCAAAATGTATTTTGGCCTTTGTTTCATGGATTTGCTGATGACAAGGTCTCTGTATTGTGTATTGGATGGTTTTTAAAATTTGTTTATTTTTTTATTTTAGGAAGATAGCCCTACTTTAGTCAATTTTTTGTTTTGCAATACAGCTTGATGAAGTGTAACCATTTGAATTATTTCAGAGTTGAAATAATACTTTTCTGTTTCTACCTTACTGTTGCTTTGAGAAGCTTCTACTTGCTACAAGATTGTACTACTTTTGAGTTCTGCTTTTGATCTTTTSAAATGCAGCAAAATGTTACGCAGGAGTAACAAGCAAATGCCTGAGTTTAGGTTGAAGGAAGAAAGTATTTGGTTTTTTTTGAAAAACAATCAAGTATAATTTGAAACATCATCAGACTTTTTGGAACGAAAGCCTTTACAACTAGCAATTGAAACAGATTAGTGATGTTTCATTAAATGGTCTTTCCCAGGTCTTAGATTGTTTTTACTATTCTGAATACACAGCTATAAAAATTAACAAGCACTGATGAGAATTGCAACATTATTAAAATGTCAAAAGAAATTATTTGGGGAGATTATAATGAACTTGATTTTCAGCTGAGTATTTTTTAAGCAATCATATGTTTTTAAAATTAACCCTTTGAAGTCTGCAAGTAAAAAAAATATTAAACCTCAAACTTCTTTTCCCTCTTGAAAATATCTTATCAGGATTATATTATGGATTCTCCACCAGATGCACCAGATAATACATCTGGTATTCTGTTTGGTGTGAGACAGAACTCGGGAGTTCCACAGTACCAGACTGGGCCAGCAGTGAATGTAACAGGTGGGTATAACTGTAGTAGTTGATAAGAGAAACAACCAACCTAATGTCGTTAAACTCTAGTGCAGATCTGTGGGTTATAACTTTAAATAGGATTTCTAGAATATAGTGTAACTACTTTTTTTCTTCCCCCTGTACATAACACTGTATAATGTTTAGTGAAATAAACTTTGGAGTCTTGTGTTGTCAGACTTTGCTTTTTAGTGCATTAGACTGACTATAAAATCAACTGATGTGTTCTTATAATGCTYGTTTAGATGTGAAAAAGCATTGTCAGATCCACTGTATCTTTATTGACAGGTAAAGGTTTGTTTTCAGTGTACTTATACTGAATAGGAGAAGACTGTTAGCAAAAGAGGGGCTGTGAACAGCACCTGAAGAACTGAGTCTGTTGGATGGATTCCCTGTAATGATGATCTTGGTTTTCTGACTGCTGTATGCAGGAGTTGGAGCAGATAGAATCAAAAGGATCATTCCTGAAAAGGAGAGGAAGGGGGAGGGTATATAATTTGACAACAAAGCCCTTTTTTTWAAACTCCACCCACTTGGAGGAACGAGAAGTTGCTGTGACCCAAAGATCTGTCGTGTGGAGTTGGCTGGAGTGCGTCCTGAATCCATAGCTTCAGTTTAAAGGGAGGTGTTGGTGCAGGACACTGCTCTAAGAGGCCTGAAGCAGTTTGCCTTTCATGTGCCTATTCTGGCATCACAGTACATTTGGTGCTTTTATTCTAGGTTACTMTTTCTGATGTCTTTTCCCATCATTTATAAAATCAGGCCCAGCCAGCAGGGATGCACAGAGCAGCATTAAGGTGTTTTCAGTGGTGTGRTGGGTTCAGAAACCTGTCAGCAGGGTGGTACTGCAGCCGATGTACTTTGCTCCTTCCTTGCCATCAGGGATGTGGTACACAGGAATATTGTGTGTATGAGCACATCCAGCTCCTGGGTAATGGCTACTGAGTGTTCACTAATAGCACAAAGTGACCAAAAAATAATTGTTTGGCTACTGCTTTTCCCTGCTATCCTGAGTACTTGGAGTCCCTGTGACCTGCTGTGTAGAGAATTGGATGAACTAGCTTGGAATGTGATTAATTCAAGGATTTCTGGTGTCCACACTCCAGCTGAGAGGCACTTTCATGATAAGAGGTGTCAATCTGATTTATACCAGCAAGATATTAAATAATACTTGGGGGTGCTGTGATTAGTTTTCAAAATAGGCCTGTTTTTTTTTACATGAACAAACAAAAGAACTAAAATGCAAACCTGTGTACTATAGTTCTTCTGAAAGAGTCAGAGTACTAGTCAGAGTTGTATAGACAAGACTACTCACTTTATAAATGTGTAAAAGTCTTCAAAATTTTTATCACAGACATGTTAGGCTTTTAAAATTGGAATTATGAACAGTATTTTTAGCATAAAAATAGTCCTTGTTTCCAAATAGGGTTTTCTGCAGTCGAATAAAACATCTTTGCTGAAGATCTTTGTAAACTCAGTCAGACCTTGTGTCTTTTCCCTAGCCCTCATTGCAGAGCTGCACATAGTTTAATTCCCAGCAGCAGCAGTTGCTGCTGTAGGTTGATGGCTGGATGCTCCAGTAGCCTCAGGTGATACAGATGAATGCTGAGGCCATACCAGCTCTATGGAAGCCTTTGCTGAGCAGAACTTGTGTCCATGTGAGCAGCTCATGTACCAAACACAGTCAGTGTAAGTAAATTAAACCCCCTAGGAAGTAGTAGCATCTAATTAATAACCTGATGATTTTGTGAATGTGTGAATGAATGAACCTTAGGCAAACAATGCATAGAGTGAGACATTTGAGCTTAATATGTTTATTTATGTCAGAAAGGAAAGATGTACTACAAAGGAGAATGTTAGAATGTTTAGGTATCTRTATATCAGGTGAATTATGTTTTCCCGTGTTTGAGGCACAGTGTGGCAAATTCTCCAGGATGTTCATCAGCATTCCCTGCTGGGAGTCTGCCTTTGTGCATTGAATGGGGAGATTCTCCAGACTGTTGGCCAAGTTCAGATAGTTCCCACTGAGTAAACAGAACTAAAGGTGCCAGAGGGATATTTTGCTTCTTCTCAGATGTTTGAATCATTTGTTGTGACACAAAGTATCTCTACTTGTTGAGCTTCTTGTTGCACCCTGAGAAATCATTGGAGCCGCTATGTCGTTGTAGGGGGGATGTACCAGAATTTCCTTAGCTTAGGTCATTGTGTCCAGAACTGAAGCCTTTGACATATTTTATTATAGTCTTAAGACTGTTTGCAGTCTGTCATTGTGAGAGGTTTACAAGACCTGTGCTGGTGCTTCAGACTCCTTGGTTTGTAGCTGTGTCTTTCAGGTCTACCTGAGTACTGGCCTCTGTATTGAGTTCATATCATCCAGGGTAATCTTACAGTGACAGAAACATGGGTTTCTGACCAGATGGAGCTGAGTGTTTATGGGCATGTTTATCAGCCACTGAACCTCCCAATTTCAAAGTTGTTGGTGGGTTTTATTTGTTATGGGGTTTTTTTGGTGGGTTTTTTTGGTTTAGTTTTTTGTGGATTTGTTAGGTTTTGTTGTTAGTGGTGGTTTTTGTTTTGGTTTTTTCTTTGTGTATGTTTTGTTTGTTTTGTTTTGTTGTGGGTTTTTCTGTTCTGTTGGTTTTTTGGTTTTTTTTGTTTTTTCGTTTTTACTGATCTTCAGAAGAATTACTGCAAACCGTAAGGACATGTAATGTTCTTTCAGAAGAAGAGACCAGATAGATGTGCTCTGGTTGGTCATTAGAAGTTAGAACACTTTTCATTTTGCATACAAACTAAGGTTTGCAGAGTTATATAAGAAACTAAACCAGCATTAACACAGAACCAAAAAGAAAGGTCTTTTCCATCAGAAGCACAGAGCTTGTTCCAGATAGCAGGTATTGCAGAAACTAGCTGCTTAGCTTAGCTTCATTACTGTGAACTCACCTTGTCTCACATTAGAGTGGGTCAAGATGTGAAAAGTAGGCCAAATGAATTCAGGTGGCCACAGTGTGATTTACTGGGGTCAGAGCTGGGTCTGTATCTCTTGCATTTACCCTTTCCTGCTTCTCTGGCCTGGGCCTGCAGTCTGAGTTGCATATTTTCTTAACTTCAGTACGGCATATTAGTTTAGGAAAATATTTAAACTGCTTTKTGTGGACTCTCAATTGCAGTCATCACTAATGTGTTCTAATTACTATGGGAAAAAACTGAGRTTCTTTAATTTAAAGTACTCTAGGTCTAAATGAGAGTGGTTTTGTATGTAAACCTCCTGCTACTTCTGAAGGTGACAGTGTAACTCCTAAACAGGCCAGGCTTATTGAGGTCGATGCTAGRAGCAACTTGGCTGTTTCACCTACAGTTAACTGTCCGACAGTTTTTTTCTTTATAGCGTAAGAACAGTTTGAAGCCAGTTGTACAGGCACAAAGTGGATCTTCAAACAGTAGGAAGTTGGAATGATCTAGCTGGCAGTCCTKCCTCTGTGTCATGGAAAAAGCTCACACATCTGTAGTGTTTCAGTTGGTCAGTGTTTTTAGTGCTCTTTAAGCARTGTAACTAAGTAACTATTCTTATGCTGTAAAATAAAAATAGCTATTCTATTCAAGGGTTTATATACCTTTRCAAAATAATTTACCTGAGTTTATTACCTATTCAAATTATAGACATTTATTGTTTAGTAGGTAGGTTTAAATTCTGTAGAGCAGTAATTAGTCATTCAGAGACAGATGATAAAAATAAATGCCCCTGACCTCATTYTCTTAGTTGATTTTCTATGTCAAAGAAGGAATAGGGGGGGTTTAAACTTCAAAACAAAACCAACCAGAAAATCAATATTGAAAGAATTCTTTACTTAATTCTGTGACTGCTGAATTTATTAACTAATTCTGATTAGATGAAGGAAAAAATCATTTTAGTAACGCCAGGCAAGGCTGTAACAAATTAGATTGTGGAATCCCTATCCTTGGGGATACTCAGAAGTTGACTGAACTCTTATGCTCTGAGCATAAGATTAGACTTGCTTTGACTGGGAAGTTGCAGAAAACCACTTCCAAAGGTCCAACCTAAATTATTTTGTGATTCTGTACTTTGATTAATTCTTGCAAAATGTGTTGTGCATTCGCCCCCCCCCCCCCCTTTTTTTTAGCAGTGTTTCTGATATAGTTTGAGATAGTAGTGGGAGGGGAGAAGGTCTATTTCAAAGAAACGATGTTATTGGAAAGATTTTTCCTTCCCTGAAAGAGAGTCTGGCTGTTTCAGAGTATTAACTMTTAGGTGCATTTTTGTCCTGAGCCAAAAGGTGCTTTCTAGTGATTGCAGTAGGCCAGGATTTATTCTTGACTTTGAGACATTTCTAAGGCATCCTCTGTCCTATAATGTTAAAATGATGGTTTGGGATTTCAGATTTGCCTTTTTTGCATTTCTTATTTAGAGCTTGTTAGCTCTTCCCAGCTACCAGAAGGACGTGGCTATAACATGAAYATTTCAGCCAAAAAATTTCCTCCACCCTCTTTTAGGTGAAATAGATATTGTGCTGCAGCCTAYAATAAAAAAAGATAACTGAAGGATCTCGCTAAATGCAGTAAAAAAAGAAGTAGATCATATTCACTGAGAACTTTATTTTGCTGAGTTTGTCTCTAAGCCATCCCATGCTGGCATAGCAATTTCTAATCTGTCACAGAATCCAGCACTGAAGCACTGCAGAGCACAAGGTATTGCTGCAGAACTGGCTTTCTTCAACTCAGTTTGCACTTAGCTGTGATGTGTCAAAATGTCTCACCAACTGTAAGAGTGAAGACTTGCAGCACTGTTTGTGGTACATCTTTTACATGGCCATCCACTCATGTGAAGGACTTTCTGCTTAGTAATGGTTCTTAGCAAAACTGTTATCTTAAGGAAAATTACTGTTTATTTATGGTCTAGGCAGGACTATTGTGATGTAAAAATGCAAAACACTATTGCATGGACATCTCTTAACTCATACACTTATTCATTCCCTTGTATTTATGTTTTTCTTTTTATTACATCTTTTCATAGTCCTGACAGGGAGCAGTTGACTCTGCTGTTGAGATGTTTCCTGTGTTTAGCTTCTAAACTACTTAGTATGGAGTCCTCCAAATCTGTGAATGACTTGAGAATGCAAGAGAATTTCATCTGGAAAAGTAGCTCTTGCTCTCATGTTTTTTGACAGTTTGGAGAAAACTCAAAGCTTAGTTTATTCATTAAAATTTAAACTAATGCAAAGCTTTAATATCTCTTTTGCTCAAAAGGTATTAATCATTTATGTTGATAAGAGAAGCTTTATTTCCTTTAATTACTGGGAGTAATTATTAATTTAGAGGATTTATTCTCTAGATTCTCCAAAGACACCTTTGCTTAACAGAAATAATGCATTTGAATAAGCCAAGATTCCAACAAATCTCCAGAGAGAAATAGCCTCATCATTCAGAACCAAATGGTGAAATTCCTTTCCAAACCAATAGGATTTTATCTGAACCCTATTGTGGTGATGATCAGGTTGTGGCAGAAAACAGGCTTTACATGTTCATTTGAAAAGTTTTTGAAAAAACCATCAAAAATCCATCCTGTCCAGGGTGGGATGGGCTGGTAGTGCACRGAAGAAATGCTCTCTCCCTATGCTGCCTTCATCTCCTCATGTGTTTTTTACCTTGTTTGTTGATAAAATTTTGTAAAATGTGTTTATCAGTCCATGTCAAACAGAGCAAACTCCAAGTCAGTTTGGGAAAAAGGAAGAATAGTTTAAAGATGCTTGTAAAGCCTTGTTTATGATTACTAGAGCTTCATTGATGGTAGTAGTTTTCATTTGAAATACCATATTTTATTAGAATACTGCCACTACTACTAAATTGAGTATTGTGCTTGTGAATTCTGAGTCTTTATATGTTTTAAATTTTACAGGGACAAATGCTGCATCCAGTACCATTAAAAATGGAGGACCTTTTCCACGAGCTTGTCCAAAATGTAATATACATTTCAATCTTATGGATCCTCTGAAAAATCACATGAAGGTAAAATATTTTGGGGCTGGTAAGCATTAGAACAAACTTCATGGGCTTCTCTTTGGTTATGGAAGAGTGCCATGGTTTGATAGGAAGCTAGTTTAGCTTCTGTCTGCTMTCAACCAGAGCCAAATGCTCAAAGTCCTGCAGTCATGGAGGGCAAGGCAGGAGCAGGGGAGCTCCAAATCTTGCTACTTTTTGCCTCATGTTTCTAATGTACTGAAGGTGTCTATGAGAATAGGCAGCCAGGTGACCCACATCTGTATAAGCTTGCAGCTGACACAAGGATGACAATATMAACTTACTGTTTTATCTTGATGTATCAATTGGTACAGCAAGATAAAAATACTTGATACTTAATAGATAAGAGTTTTTAAGCTGTGGGGAAGAATTTCATTTGTAGTTCATACTCAAACACTGTGGTAAACAAAACTCTCACAAGCTGAGCATCACTTAATTTRATTGTGAAACTACTTACTACTGTTTCTGGAAACATTGTTTCCTGGAAAAKATTTATCATTTGGCAAAGATCCTCACAATTCTTAGGCATATGTATTTCATTTCAGGGACAGAGAAATGGCTTTGCAGTCTGTATACAACGTGAATATCCAAAACAAAAAAGAGTAACAGCTACTGAATAAGACAAATTTGTGAGGATCTGAGTTACTGTTCTCACAGATGGTTATGATTTACAGGGTTACAATACCCTAAACAGTAATGGCTGTCTCCTTCGGTTCTGAAACATAATTAAGAAATACAGATAGCAGTGGAAAAAACCCCAAGGGTTTTAACTTTTTCTAATCATTATTTGTACAGAGTAGTTTTTGCACTGAGTACATCAGCAGAATGAAGGAACCATTGAAGAAGTGTGTTAACTTAGGATACTGAGTTACAGTTCCACAGCAGGAAATTGCTCCTTACTAGTAGGCTTACGGAAAGTAGTCCTGCATGGTAAGAACCGTTATTTAGCAGGAGAAAAATTTGTCCTCTGAAGCATTCTAATTTTGTTGAAAACTTCATAGCATCTTCTTTATGAAGTGTGCTGTACTTTTTAAGTGATAAGTTTCATGAAATGGCTCTTGGGCTAAGCATTCTTTATGTATACTTCAACATAAAGAAGCCTGAACAATGTCTATTATGTGACTCAGAATTCTGAATTTTTTAGCGATGCTGGACAGAACTTTTGAAGGTTTCAACATACATTCACCCTAAGAAATAAAGGACAAAACTTCCCATTAAGTTCTCAATAAACTTATGCTTGTCTGCAAAATACTTGCATGAAAGCTGCTTTTTTTTCTTTCATTTTATTAAATGTAAATGAAATAGAATTTTTTTGCAAGAATAAGGCAACACTAGTATTGTTTTCTTGTTTAAATTTATCTTACATGAACCTATGAGAATCTTATTCAGTTTCATAATATATAGTGTTATTATTACTTAAGCCCTAGTTAAACRTGGTTCAAAATTGAATATTACTAAGTGTGTCAGAGAATTAAGCTTTGCATCTCTCATTAGTGGCTTTGGTTTTTAAAATGCTGTTGTCATTGATGCAGTTTGTGAGACTGATACCTTTTGTTTCTGTGTCTCATCTCTTCTCCCTGTTTGCATCCAGTATTGCTGTCCAGATATGGTAAATAACTTTTTCTCGGAAATGGTCAAAACAGAATGTGTGAGCACAAGCAAGACCATGGAATCTGAGAAAGGAAAGCTGATTATGTTAGTTAATGACTTTTATTATGGAAAGGATGAAGGTGACCTCCAGCAGGTACAACAGGAGCAGAAGACTCATACGACATTTAAGTGCGTCAGTTGTCTCAAAGTTCTTAAAAATAACATAAGGTATTTGAACTCATTTCCTTAATTATTTGTTAATCACTTACAGTCCATAGAAGTCTCGTGTATTAAAATTTTGTGTTTCTGGAGTAGAGTTCCTTTCGTATGAAAAACTGATAATATTGGATGACTAAACAGAAATTGAATTAATTTTTACTTTGCATGTATGACCATAACTTGGAACTTTTAACCGATTAGAGTATGAATTTTAGTGGTGTATAACATAAACATAGAGTTTTGATTAGAGTAGTTGTAGGACTTTGGGGTTAGAAAGGGCAGCACAAAGGATTTTACAGTTTGCCATCTGGATTGATGGCAATATTGGTAGATGCGAGTGTTAATTCCCTTTAGGGACCCACAATGACTAATAGTCAGTAGTTCACTTATGTAACATCTGTTATTTTGTTGGAGTAATTTTACTTCCAAATGCTGAGAAAACCCCAGTAAGCTGTTTTAGTAGGTAGACAAGTTTGTGTCATCGTTCCTTTGGAAGTTAAGGTCACTGAACTTTTTTACATGCACTCTTCAAGGGAAGCTGAAGTAGCAGAATGTAAAATTGAAAAATGGACTATTGTTTCAAAGGGCACAGTCTGCAAGTTAAAGTGAGCAGGTTTATGCTAACATTAGACACATATTATTGAAAAAAACAAGTTTTCTGTAATTAAAACAATGACATTTGCAATTAATCATTAAATAGGCGCTATTTTATACTCAGCATTATATTGTAAGCAATTGGTGCTGTGGTGCCTATGTGTTCCACAGCAAGTCATTAAAAATGTACAAGYTTTTTTTTTTTTATTTCTGTAGCTTTTACTTTAACCATCTTAATTTTGACTGTAACCTTGTAGCTTTATTCCATAGTTCTATAACTTAAGAATTTTTATTCCAAGGTCTGTTTTGCACCTTTATTTATAGTGGACAAGATAAATACGTCTTACCATCCTAATTAAAGTATAACTTTTTTGACTTAAGTTCAGAAAAGCAGAAAGTGATTAATCATGGTAATCCCCTGCTTTCTTTAAAAGATTTGTGGTTGGACATACCATTGCAATAATTTTCTGTTAAGGCATCCTGCAGTAATAGTGTTAGTTTCTTTTGTCTGCTTAGAAAACAGGAGAGACTCAGTTGGCTTTTTCTGGTTTTCTTGTTGCTGTTTTTTAAGCAACTGCATGGTAGTACGAGCTTGAGCTCAAGAGACTATGCTCCTTGTTCATTTGTGTTTTCCAATTCCAAGGCCTGCATTCCTTTTGTAGTGTGACTTATGTTTAATAATTCTTCTGGCTGTACTGAAATAAAGTGCATTCCAAGCAGGAATTTAGGAAGTTGAAGCGTAGTGAGTTTGCAGGTAACCTGTCCTTGTGCTGCTCCACCAGTAACAGTGATGCTGTCATGGGTACCTAGACTCCTCAGCCAGAACAGGTTCCTGCTTCAGACAGATGGACAGATTAATGAGGAAAAGCTGGTAACTTAAATAGTACCATACCAGTTTCTCCCACTCTTTTAATGTTGGCTGCGCGGTGGCATTTTTGATAACTACCTTTCATAATTCGAGGYCAGGCCTAAATGCTTTAGACAAGGAACATTCCTGAACTCCTGCCACATAAAGCTGTCATGTCCAAATGGCAAATATGTTCTTGCTACGTAATGCTTTTCAGCACAGCTGAAGTTACACRAGTTTCAGAATGGAGCTTTGAGACTGTTGGTGGTGAATAAAGTGTGAACAGTTGATGTGTTCTTGTCTTTATATTTAATGTGTGTTTAGATTTAATGTGTGTTCCTTAAAGTTAAGATTTTTAGTCAGCTTAAAGTTTGTTGCCTGTTTTTTTTTAGCAAACACTTAGTACTTAATTTTTTTTTTAATTGAGAAGTCCTTACAGAGTAAAATTTCTRAAGAATCCTGTACATCTTGCATATGATCTGTATAGGGAATGTTCAAACATGGTTTTTTGCACCTGTTCACTATAATTTAAAGGTTTATGAACCACATGAAACATCACTTGGAGCTTGAGAAGCAAAGCAATGAAAGCTGGGAAAGCCACACCACGTGCCAGCACTGTTACCGACAGTTCCCCACGCCGTTCCAGCTGCAGTGCCACATCGAGAGTACACACACGCCTTACGAGTCATCCAGTGAGTTTTTTTCTAAGCCAAAATTTTTAGAAATTTCCCAACTTTTATTTTCTGGATTGTAATTTCAGAATAAAACTATTGTACTTGGATAACAATAATCTTGAGATTTAATATGAAAAAAAGAGAAATGGAGCACTTTTCTTTTGAGAGAGAGAGATATATATATATATATGCAAAAAAGTATTTTGAAAAGCCTTTGGTTTTTCTCCTTGCACTTTTTGTTTGTTTATTTATATATTTTTAATTGATAGCTTTACTTTAAGACCTCATGTTTAAGGCCCTTGCCTTCCTGGCTTTCTGAAACTGTACAGGGAATTTCTTCTAARGAGTAGAATAATCATTAGATTTCTTTACCTTTAATGATATATACATTTCATGTATGTGTGTATATATTTATATATATGCATTATAATTTATGTACATATGACCCCTATCAAATTTTTAATTTTTTTCTTGTTTTTTACTTTTTCTAGCGATTTGTAAAATCTGTGAATTATCATTTGACACAGAGCAAGTTCTTTTGCAACATATGAAGGACAATCATAAGCCAGGTGAAATGCCGTATGTTTGCCAGGTATCTCAGAGTGACTTTTGTATTTAGATTACACCACTCCCCTGTCTTCWCTGTCAGTAACTTGTAACTAAAAAGTCAAACTTCTTATTTTAGGTGTGCAGCTACAGATCCTCAGCTTTTTCAGATGTAGAAACACATTTTAGAACAGCTCATGAAAACACAAAACATTTGCTATGCCCATTTTGCCTCAAAGTTATTAAAATTGGAGCACCATATATGCATCATTACATGAGGCATCAGGTAAGCTGATCTTTTCAATCCTTAATGCTAGAAAAATGCTAAACACATTTAAGGAATCTCCGTCTGAAAAACGAACATGACTGATTTGCATGGTTGTTACTGGGTAGGAGTAGCTAATAAGAATACATTAGAAGAATTTCAGAAATCTTTAAGGGAATTGTCTTGTTTTTGTGTGATAGCAGCTTCCTGTTTAAAGTAATCTCTGAATATCCTTGGAAGAATCTTCTTGCTATTTGGTTTCTTCATTACATTTTAGTGATTTGATTCTGCTTTGCTGGAGGTTACTAGCAAACCTGCCACTAGTKCAAATAAAGAAAAAGGTAATGAAGTGTCCTGTAACTGAGAATCTGATTTCTCCTCATCTTAGTAACTGTACTGCCTTGCATTTTCAAGTATCTAATTCCTRCAGGGTGTCTTATCTTTGTGTAGTAGTAGGAGTTTGTTTGTTTAGTTGATGTTTTAGGAACTGCATGAGCATTGCTTGAGACAAGCTAGGGCTAGAGTTTTGTTGTACGATTCATGCTTACTGTAGATTGTCATTTGTCTTTAAAAGAAAAAGGGAATATACCGTTGCACTAAATGCAGACTGCAGTTTTTAACCTGCAAAGAAAAAATGGATCACAAGACTCAGCATCACCGAACATTTAGGAAACCCAAGCAATTAGAAGGCTTGCCTCCTGGAACAAAGGTGAGTGTTCATGCAGGAAAACTTGAGGGAACAAAGGAAAAAAAAGGTCTTGGTAGAGGAAAGAGTAGAACAGAAAGAAGTGCTTTTCTCCTTTCTTCTGCATAGAATATGTATGCTTAAAATTGGATTCACCAGATCTTCTTTAGGTTCAGCATTTGAAGGTATGTGAGGAAAACTTGGGTCCCCTCAGAACACTTACCCTGTCTATAAGTCAGTCTTCCATTTCTCAMGAAGGAACTACTTAGACTAGGATTTTCTTGTAGATTTTTGGACTTTTTTCAACAGTTTTTTAGTAGAGTATCAAAATGTATGTCCTTTCAGTTGCAAGGAAGAAGAGAAGTTAACATTTTGATCTGCTCTTCAGTTCCTTTGCTGTAGAATCAGGAAGGGAAAAATTACATCAGTTGCTGTTGATTGTCTTGCTTGGCAGAAGGAATGTAAAGCACCAGTTCTTTACTCTGTGATGATACCTCAATTTTTTAAAGATTTCGTGGTCTTCATGACCTAACAAAAGCTTGGATTATGTTAAAATTTGTTAGTAGAGACCTTGACAGGATGCAATGATAAAACTGAAAAACATGGAGCAAGATTTAGAAGACAAGGTATTTCCATACTAGGAGTATGGGTAAGAAGTATAATTAGGAGTCATATTGTGAGTCAAAACCACATTTGAGAGCATGATAAAGGAGGTCAAGAATAGCAGATAAGAGGTCAAAAACCAGAATTACTCCTTGGAATTCTAGGGTGAGAAACAAACATATCTGAAGGTAGTAGACTGGCTCATCATGTGGCAGTAAGACACAGGACTTTTTGTTAAATCTAGGCCCTGATGGAATGGTTTGACATTCTAAGTAGGGCTGAWTGGTCTGACTCTTCTGCTACATTTTTTTCATTTAAGAAAGCAGAATCTAGCCAGTTGCAGCTCTGGAAAGAAAACRTTTTATCATGACTAACTATTTCAACCAAAATGAACTTTTAAAGTTCATTAATAGTCCAGTTGGCTATTAAAGGTTAACTCTAGTCTAACAGTATTCTCACTGTTTTATGGTTTTCAAAGTAATCTTTCATCAGGAGAGTTTCTTCTGCTATGWTTTGTGCTGTAAAGTGGCTTAAACTTTGAGACAAATAGAAGTAGGAACTTGGGAGAGCTTATGTCTAAACAATTATTTTAACATTTCATCCTTGTAGGTGACTATTCGAGCATCTTTGGGGTCTCATCAGTCAGGATCATCAGCTACATCTTCTGTTAGTACAAGCAGTTCCACATTTCAGTTATCACCTAAAGCTAGAAATACAGCCACTAAAAATCATAACAAATCTAATACAAGTAAATCAAGAGGAAAATCGAAACAATCTACATCAAGGAAACAAAATGCGTGGACGAACAGCAGAAGAAAAAAGGAACCTACAAATATAGCATTTCATAATCTAAGGTAAAACACTGGCATTAAAATCGTCTTCAAGTACGCTTTGAACATAAATTACTCATCATTTAATGGTTTTTCAGTAAGTTTAATGCTGTAATATAGAATATCTGCTGCCTCAGGTTTGCTGAGAAAGCAGATGCATAAACTTTCTACATACTGGTACTGTGGTTGTAATTCTGAATCTTCATTCACTGATTTTGGTGGTGGCAGACTACTTTCTGATGGAAGAACAAGTGTTCTGGAAACTTCTCTGTGTCACATTTAGAAATTTTCTCTGCATGGAGCCTTTTTCTCTTTTTTTGTCTTTTTTTTTCCTTTTATTTTATTTATTTGAACCTGTTAGTTAAAAGATAAAATCCTAGGACATACAATATTTTGGGGAGCTAATTAAAAAAACCCAAGGAAGTAAAAGCAAGCTATTGGGAGAATGCTGTCCTTATCTTGACAATTTATTAGGGTTTGCTGTTCTTATGTTACAATTTTCGTGAGTGTTTTATGGACTGTTTATTACACTGGAGTGTAATTGCATTGGTTATGATGAGTTAGCATTTTTTTTGTCAGAGATGGAAGATGCCAMCCCTCCAGTTTTTAACTTTCTCAGTGTGTAGCTCTGGGAGAGATCCAAAAACAGTCAGCAAAACTGGGGAAGAGCAGGATTATATTCTTGCTTTGTAGATGCCTCAAAGCTTGTGGGTAATATTGGGGTGATAGAAAATCCAAAGGCTTTTTCTGTGCATTGTGATGGATGGAAATCATTGTTGCAAATACTTCTCAAGAACATGGAGACAACAGCAGCAGCTGAAGTTGGGGGTTCTCATCCGCTGCATTATCTCTTGTTTCCAGGCCAATAATGGTTGTGTACATTAACTTTCACTTTTTTATTAGGATCATAACTTTGCTTTTACTTGAACTATGATTTCATTTTCTTCCTTTCTGCTAGTGTAACCTTTAAGAATTTAACTGATGTATTTTTAAGTTGCTAATTTTTCCTTAGTATAGGCAAGCTTGCTACTTACTTAAAGCAAAAAGTTTGAAATAGTTATCTCTTCTGAAAGTGTTGCTATTAACTGATAACTTTTTCATGTTACTGTCAGGTACCATGTGGGAACCCACAAATGCATTGAGTGTTTCTCAGAAATAAAAGATTTTGCAAGCCACTTTCCTGCATACGTCCACTGTAGTTTATGCAGATACAACACCAGCTGCAGCAAAGCCTATGTCAATCACATGATGACGTAAGAACTCTTCAAAGTTTTTACTGGCTTAGTAAATACTTCCTAAGTTCATGTAAGGTATGAAGTATTTGTTAGGTGAATTTTGAACTGGGTCCTCAGACTGGCAGRAAAATGCCTAAGGTYGGATTTTTTACTTTTTAGCAAARGTTTAAACTCCATGTTCTTGTTTTRCTTTAAAAATCCACTGGTTCAGACAGTATTATACTTTTGCTTCAGAATTTCTGTGGTATCTTCCATAATCACTTCAGCCTGACTTGGCAAATAATGACTAATTATTGCATGTTTTCTGGGTTTCAGATTGAATGTCGCATCTGATTTTACAAGTGCTGAATTCATACAGGCCACAGCTATTGCTAGTGAAGTCTGTGCTCAGATTTGAAGGATGTCTCAAATAGCAAACTCAAGTGGATACTTTTCCTTGCCCTAGTTCTGATCATCCATAGAAATAACATCTCATTTTGTCAGAATGGTGGGGCAGTGTAGGGTATTAGTGATGACAGTTGTAAAATAGCCTGTTAAGAAAACAAATGCATCCTTTTTAGAGCCATAGAATTATACTATACCATAATTAGATACAGATCACGTAGCACTGACAGTAGAACAAAATTTTAAAAACCTACTTGTTACTCMTGTGCCCTGAAGAAGCCAACTGTATTGTGGAAAATAGTGAATGTAATTTTTTTTAATTAATATACATAGGAAATGCCTTGGTATTTGTAAACTCTAAGATTCTTGAATCTGTTATCTAAGTTTTTAGATACACTTTATATTTACCTATTCATACCAATTTCAATGCTCATAAAAGTCCTAGGCTGAAATAGTTTGCATGCCTTTGTGTGTGTAATCTATTGTTATCTGAAAATTTCATGTCTCGTTGAAAGCCATCTCTTCAGGAAGCACAAATTCAGCCAAGTTTTAGCTCTTTTGTTGTGCATTCTATAGCTATGGTTCTTCAAAAACTGAATTGTTGATGGTTGCAGTAAAAGTATGTTCTTCCAGGACTGTGCCAGTAAAGTTTAGCTTTTCACCTCCCAAGCTCATTTACAAGGGAGCCAATGTTTTACACTAGAGCTGAGATTCAGAAATTTGTAAGCTTTAAACAYTTAATGTTTCAGAATAATGCAGTTCAGTACCTTAGGCATCTGTTTTCATGTTTTGTCCTAAGCAAAGTGCAGTACCATGACTAGTGAAGGGGTGATGCAGAGTCATGTATTCATTAAAACCAGTCTGAGTGGTAATGTTTTCATATATTCAGCTTTCACAGTGCTCGTCCAAGTAAAAGGTTTTGGATCTTTAAGAAGCATTCAGAACAGCTACGGTAATTCAGCTTTTTTCACTTCCAGATCAGTGTGGTTTTACTTTCTGACGTTGAACTGATAACTTAGGTTGAGATTRTAACCTCTTGAATTTCCACAGTTTAGAGCAGAGAAATGAAACCATTAGGTTTTCCAATAGCAGTGTTCTGGTCAATGACGAATACTTATTTGTCCACATTTATGAACTTAATTCTGAGCAGTTTTAATTTTTAATTTTTTTTTTTTATTATTATTCATAAGATGCAAAATGGGGAGGGGGTCAGGGAAAGAAAAAGACARCCATCCAATCAGAGAAACTCATGCTCTGCAGATAAATTTCTGTCTAAAGTCATGTTCTTTGTACTATATCCAGCATGGAGATGCCCTGCTCATTGATGGGAATTTCCTGATACTAGTTGCAGTAGAAAAAGTAAGATTATGTTTTTGTGAATCATCTCATCTGAAGTTGATTTTTTTTTATAGTCTGTCCAGTTGCTGTAAGTTAAGAAAAGTGTTTCTATGACCATGTTGTGACTGCACTTCCTTTTTGATTTTTATTTCCTAGAGGTGTGACTGTAGTGTGTCTTAACTGTGATTTCCTGGCTGATGTTTCTGGTTTGGATAACATGGCCACACATCTGAGTGAGAACCAGACTCATACTTGTCAAGTTATTRTAGAGGAAGGTGAGTACAGGTGGTACTTTTTTATACAGTGTATAAATGCTTCCATGGGAATGTCTGTTGTGTTATCACAGTCCTTGTGTTATCACAGTCCTATTTTGAGTTGCATTATTTCTGTATGTGCATTTAACAGTGAGTACTTCTGTATCTCCACGTTTAAAAATATTCTTAATTCAATCTTTTTTGTTTTCAGTTTCCACAGATAATGCAACTGCTGCACAAGTGTCTCAGTAAGTTTTATTTTACTGCTTAATGKTTTTTTTTCTCTATTAATTTAGTGATAGATGGCCAAAATTTACACTTTGAACTTGGGTTTCTTTTGAATTCCACTGAATTTGAAATGTATGGATGAACACAGGCCTTTGCTGTACTAGTGCTTTTTCGTCTTACCATGTCCCCAGTTACAAGA
The DNA here is from genome assembly GCA_014549065.1 of Cardinalis cardinalis. Taxonomy (NCBI): domain Eukaryota; kingdom Metazoa; phylum Chordata; class Aves; order Passeriformes; family Cardinalidae; genus Cardinalis; species Cardinalis cardinalis. The sequence continues at coordinate 614,341 of JACDOX010000067.1, forward strand.
ATGAAGAGATAAAACAAGTACCTATTGCAGCTAAAACAAAATCAATTTGAAGAAAGATAAATAATTGTTGCAATGTTGGAACTTCTCAATTCTGACCTATCTATATACAATGAGATTGTTATTTCTACTTAGTGGTTTATGTTCTTTATGTAATATGAATATGAATACAAAAAGGAATGTCCTTTACTGAAGTAGGACAAATTTAGGCTTAATATTTAAAAATATTAAGGAATKATTTAAAAGATTATGTTCTTCATATGACCAAGGCATATGGCTTTGTATTAGCTTTTTTATTCTGACTTTCAAAGGGGAATTAGTATGTATTAATCAGGGTTTTTTAAGGATTTGAAGAAGAACCTGAAGTATTGTGGAGATTGTTTCAAATTGTGTTAGTTTGGGGTTTTTTTAGACCTTAGAAAAATCAGACATGCCAAGCTCTCCATGATTATCCTGGAACAGCTTCTGAGGCTTTATAGTGTAGTTTATGCCTTAATTCAAGGTTTAGAGATGTGTCACTTAAACATTTGTGTTTTCTTCATACCATTTTCAGAATACAGAATGAAAAATGTCATTTAGACTGCAAAGAAATATTTTAAAAGATATAACAACATGGTTTAACCCTGATAACCCATCTAACCCTTAGCGGGATTCTAAAAGGAGTTTAGATAGTCTCATGCATGGTGAGAACTCCTCCAACAGAGTGATAAGTTCTTAGGCCTCTAAGCATAAATCARCTTTCACTGAGTTTTGGAGATTCCCCAAATAGGTTATTTAATATTTATTAAATATTTTCTTTCTTAGTTTCCATAAAGTGGAAAGTAAGATGAGGTCCTCTAGTAGTTTAGCTTTCAGTGAAACTCAAACAATGACAAAAGAAAGTGTTGAGCTCTGATACTTGTGGAAAYGTTAGCTTTTGTATTTAGAGCTGGCATTAGGTGTTTGGGAGTTAATGCCTGCTGAGGTGTATGGAAGGAAAGGTTATAGATATACTGACACACTAATGCAGCTRTGGCAGGCTGTCCTCAGTACTGCAAAAGGACCTTGCTGTCTTGAATACATTGCAGAGACATGTGGAAATAACAATGTTGGCCGTATGGATATATGTACCTATTGCTCAGAAGCAGATGGATGAGCAATGAAAAGGTTTGAAGCTAAGTCAAGAGTGTATGCAGGTTTGTTTCTGCAACGTGTTAGAGTAGGACAGATGCAGATAGCCATTATTTTTTAGAGTTCTGATGCCAACATAAAATTAGTTGCTGGTACCACAACAAGTGATAGAAAATCAATGATGGTGCTTTTTGAAACTGTCAGGYTCATAGACTTCATTAATTTCAGTGAATCTTGTCCTGTTCCATATGCTAGTTCTCTAATACTTTGGACAAGAATATATCATTGCTAAACTGAAGAGTATACCTCTGTAGCAGATATTTTAATTAATAATTTGCTGTACAGGGTACAAAAACAAGTTCATCTTTTTGTTGTGGGCTGGTTCTTAGTGGTACTCTTTGGTTGCTTTGGAAGAAAAGGAACTTGCAGGCAATGTTCATAACTTCTGCTGTATGGTTTCTCAATGATCTCTGAATGTTTCTTCCAATTCTTTGACCTATAATTCAATGACTTGTTTATGGGACTCTTCAGAATCACTTCATCACTGGAAACARTGACTCAATTATGATCTTCAACCCTTCTGCATCTTCTCTTGCATCTCTCAGATGGTGTCTTTGGGTGTCTTTTATTATGTATTGGATTGTCTGTATGTGTTTTAAAACTCATCTTTATTGCTAATGATCAGACATGTTCCATAAACTCTGTGTACTGTTACAGAGCCTGTCTTTGGACCAGAATCCTGCCATTAGTAATACAGATAACCTAGCTGGGGATGTTCCAGCAGAATTTGTTTTTTAAATTTTTACTCTACATAAGTCTCCTTGTTTATTTGGTGATCCACCTTGTGCTGAGGAAGTAAGATTGAATAACTATGCGAGTACTCTTCTAATTGCTCAACTCTCTGCTTTGCACAGCCATTGACGTATTTTTAAATGAACTGACAGCAGACATTTTTGTTGCAGGGCAGTTGAAAGTGAGCAGGTATCCTATACTGCCTTGGCTCACTGATACATCATTGTGGACCAGAAAATTGAACCCAGTCCAGCTTGGGATTATTTTGGTATGTAAGCAAACAAGGATCTGACCAGACCTTTTCCTTTTTCTTCATGCATTGAAGCTGTGGTATTCTCTTCTTGCATCTTTTAGACAGTGGGTCTGGTCTTTTCTCCAAATATTGCTGTCAAAGSCCCTTTTTGATAATGTTCTCTACTTTACAGCATTGATTGGCAGCTTTTTGGAGGCTGTACTCTGTTGAAGAGAGGCTTACCAGGAGTGTCACTTACCAGGTGCAGTGTTCCTTTGCTGCTCATGTGCAGCATTTCTTCCCTGCTCCAGTCTATCAGTATCATCCCAAGCTAGAGTAGTGAGTAAATGCTGATGCATATGGGCTGACATCAAAGCCCATTTTGTTCTGAACTTGATCCCACCTTCTGAAACTAAAAGGCTTTGTTGTTTTTTGGGTGTTCACTAAAGCATACAAGTCTTGATCTATTTAATATTCAAGTAAGTTACATTTTTTCTGCCAGTGACTTTGTGGTATATAGTGGCAAAATATGCTTTCCATGTCTTCTGTTGCATGTAACTACATAAACTGAGTCTCAGCCAGAGGAATTTATTAGCTGCTTTGCTCTCTGGTAGCTAAGCTTCTTTTTGCTCCAAAATACTGTGAGAGGAGGAAAGCATGTAATGGAAGTACATACATTTATTGAGCCTTGATTATGAGGGTGGAGCAGCTACAGTTCCAGTTGATTTCACACCTTGTTCTTTTGAGATCATCTCTCATCTTCAAGGATGCTCTACTCAAGTTGCTGGGACATTTGCTGCTTTTGTTTTTACTGCTTCTGATTTCATCTTCAGTTGTAGATTATCTATGGCAAGTTTATTCATCAGGATATTCGATGAGCTTTGCTTTTGCAATGATGAACTTGTAATGTTCCTCCAAACTCAACCTCCTGTTTACAGTGGGTATGTTTTGAATCTCTCATTTCCTAGCCTGAGAACAGCATAAGAGATAAAGCTGACCTCACTTAAGGATCAGGCACTGATACAGCTTCCTAGTTGTAAGAGTTTGGTTTTGGTAAATACRAGCTGTTCTTGATTTGCAGCACTTCCTTTTCCTGAATAATCAAATTCTTTGAGATTAATTCATTTTGACCAGTTTTTTTGTCCTCTTGACTTTTAGTACTCAATCACAGGTCTGGTGATAGTGAGCTTCTGCAGCTGTTTAGTATTGCTAATAATGGCAAGGATCCTGTCATCCATGGTCTCTTCCACATATTTTGTGACTGAGCATTTGCACACTTACTCAGTACTCTAAAGTCTTGCTCTTTTTGCAACGTTTTTCCTTCTGACAGAAGCCGTGTTCCATCTTGAATGCTTCAAGCGTCGCTTACCAGCTATGGGTTTCTCTTGCAGGACTTAATTCTGTTTTGACACAGCAGCATTCAAAAAAGCATAGTGGGTTTGTGTTTTCATTGTGAGCATGCTGTTCATTTCAGAGGAAGTTGAATTCGTATTTCACTTTCATTCAGGTTTCTGACAACAAGAAGAATGGAATGTGATTGCAGGGTTTTGTGGCTTTCAGAAATATTCTCTAAGAATTTCCCAGAGGTGACACTAGATAGACACTTGGCTTTGAAGTTATGTGAATTCTACATCTTCTAAATGCTTATTTGRAATATTGTCCTTCAATTCTTTTGCAGATTTGCTACAGAAATTTAAGTTTCAAACTTGCATTTTAAACACTTCTTAAGGTTCTTACAGATGTGAGAGATTTGTGGAAATGGTTCATGTAGAATCAATTGGCCTTGTGACATCCTGTTTCCATTTGTGTGAAGATCTTGGAAAAGTTACTGATGTTGAAAACTCATAAAAGCAGTTCTAAATCATTAAAATAAACCTGCCTTAGTATTAAATCTCTCTTATGATCCCAACAATTTACATGAATAATGCAACACATTGGGCCATATCTGCAAGGGCAGAGCATGAATATGCATGATATAACCAATTTAGCTTATGATCAAAGAATTACRATTTCATTTGTATGTAGTTTAACCTATCTTTTTTATTTTTAGGACATTGAGTGTCATTGCTTGACTAGCCAGTTATGTTTTATCTTTGTTTGAAAAGTCATACAAACAAAGTAAATGTTTGTTTCTGTTATTCTGTTAAATGTAATTGTGCAGCATTTAAATTTACATCTGTCAAAACAGGGAATTTTTGCAAGAAGGTGGGATTAATTAAAAAGCCAACACCTAAAAATCCCAAACCCAATGACCTTTCCATTCTTTTGGGTGTAAATAAATTTAAATTTTTTAATGCTGTGTATGATTCAGTTGAGTGTCTGGAAGATACCTTGGGCCACTTAAAGCTGATTTCTAGAAATTCTTGAAGCTACAGTCATCCCAGAAAAAGTTACTTGTGGTTAGGTGTGGACAAAAAAGAAATGTTKGGAAAGAGATTCCAGCTGAGTTCGTTCTGCTTACCTAGTGAGCCTTTGATTGTAAGGAAACATGAGGGATTGCTGGTAGGAGGGTGGCTCATGATTTGAGCTGTGCATGTGAGCAAATATATACAGTTTTATTGTGTGAAAGCAGGACAAGCAATGAGACTGAATTTCAGAAATKAAGCTACTCCTGTTTGTGCTTAACTGCATTTTAAGAGTCTAGCTTTTGTTACTGACTCCAGRTCTCTTCCATTAGTCCTAGGTGTCTATTCATCTGTCAGAGTTTCAGTTCAAACTGATTAAGGACTTCAAGGTGTCTAAATTAATGTTCTTACTTGACTTTTACTCTGAGTCCCTTTGGTTTTATGGCTGATCCATTCTGTTTGCTATCTCAAGGTGAAAATTTTGTGCTCAGCTGCTCCTGTTTTATGGGCAACCTTTTTAAGGATTGACAATTAAAGGGAATTTTTTTTCATTGTTCTTAACTAGAAGTTCATGTAGAGCGAAGAATTTTTGGAGAGTTCTAGAAAGGTTTCAGAGTTGCTCAAAACTGTTGGACCAACAGGCTGTACTTGCTGGAGGTGGTCACAGTCATTGGTTTATTTTCATAATGTTCTTTCCAGAAGCACTGTGACTTCACAGATGTGAGAAAGTATTGCCTTTGCTGATGTTTGAGATCTGTGGGATTTAAGATTTCTTGTGTCATTGAAATGTTGGGAAGATCACAAGGTGATAATTTTCTCTGGTTTAGTGTGTATTCATGAAACTTCTGCCAATCTCAAATTAGAGGGAACTGCTTTCTAAAACTATACCTAAACAAAATTAAGGTTGAGAGTATACATCATGAATCCAAAGTAAAGCAAAATAACGAAGATGTGGTTACAACAAAATGTTACAAACTCTGCTCATTTCCAAACCAACATAAATGAACCAGTTGACATCTCCTCTATAAGATATAAAATGTGAACACAATAATGTCTCAAATTTGATAATGTAAAATAACATTTATAATGGTTTTAAAATAATTATAAATATTGGATCCAATTCACAGACATTTAAGTTAGTGGCAAAAATTTAATTYATTGAGACAAGAAGAACAGTATGTTTTGTCCTTGGATATGCAATATCTGATCTATTCATGTCTAAGTTAGTCTAACAGGAGTGACTCTTTTATGACAAAAGGCTATTTCCAACACACTTGTTCTAAGTTCTTGCATATAAATTATTAAAGCAGTACAGCTAAATATTTGGCATTGCATCATCTTATACTGGTGTGGCTTCTCTTGATTAAATACTTCAGAGTATTTAAAGTTCTGACCCAAAAAATGTGTTCTCATTTGATTTATCCTGATTATTTCTCTGTTAATTAGAAGAGTATTTTTACAGTGATACTGAAACCAATCCTTTTTTGTAGATATTTTTGCCATCTGTTGTTGCAGATCAGGATGTAATAAATAATATGTGATTGTTTATGCTACAGCTTAAGATGCTGGTTAGCTGCTAGAATATTAATRTTAGAAAGTATCCATGGTGTGCTGATACTATATGCTTAAATTCTTTAGAAGGTCTGGGGTTAGGCTGCTTTTTTGGATTTAGGAAAATACATGTGGTTGATCAATCTAATATTAGTATACAGTTTTCATAAAATTTAAGTGGTAAAGCTGTTTTTTTATGTCAAACACTTTGCACCCTGTAGACAACCATTAAGACTTGCTGAGGTTGTGAATAATTTAATTTATGATTAATAACATTATCTAAATATAATAGAGGCAGCACCATACTTCAGCAGATTAAATTTGCCTTTAATGCAACATCAACAAAGAAGATTTAGGCATAAGCAATTTTGAGGGGTTTGTTTGCTTTTTTTTTTCTGTAAGAAACCTTTGAAAGGTTAGATTTTGTTGGAACTGATGACTTAACAAGTTTGTAGGAGATACTTCTTGCTATCTCTGCGATAACATTTTCTTACAGAAACACAGAAAATCAATTTGGGTGATGTTGTGATAAGCTGTTTAATTAATGTGGTTTTCAAAGTCAATAAATTTAAATAATTTATAGCTCATCTAATGTATGGACTGTGCCTGTAAAGGTATTTTATGGGAAGCATCCCCTCCATGTAGTAGTTGGAGGTCAGCTGCAATGTTTTACAGTTCTCCTAAAGTCAGCTACAGCTCTGTACTGGGTGTTTGGGTTATGGTAGACAAATAAAAGAAAACTGAGCTTATATCAGGGAATGTTTTTGTCAGGTAACTTTATGCACCTAATTTAGCATTTCACATCTTAAAATATTTCAGTCATGGTTTAAAAGGTCTTTCTGGTGTGGAGATCATTCCTCAGGTAGAATTAGAATAAAAGCAATGCTCACTGTCTTCAGACTGTTGGTTCCTGGCTTTCCTGAGGCAAGGTAACTGGAAGAGCTTACATGAAACAAATTTATCTTATAATTTCTGTGCACCCAATAAAACACTTCAGAATTCTGAAGTGAMGTATGTTTAAGCTCAGCATAAGTATTAACTTTAAAAATTAGTTTCAGATAACCAAATTGCTTTCTAAGTGTAAGCATCTTCATCCTTATCTCTATTTTAACCATATAGTATTTTAAAACATTGAAACTTAATTCCTTATCTACATTGAAATCTTCATTAGAGAGAAAAAAGCTAAGCTGGGGGTAATGTTTTGTCTTTCCTACACWGAGTCTAAGAGTATCTCTGACCTTTATAACTAATGTGAAGATCCAAGACAATTCTTTGTAAATTCTACATAAATTACTGGTCATGGTGTTCAGAGGGTCTGCATAGTATAAGAATGCAGCTTTGTGTGTCTTACTGCAGAAAGCTGGGCTGTGTCAGAGGCACACCTTSGGTGGGGCTGCCGCAGCAGGGACGTGCAGTTTGTAATTTCTAGTCAGTCCCTTTGGCTGACTATTGAATGCTGTCCTCCAGTGAAGGAATGCTTTGCTTTCCTTATGKATCTTCATATTCAGGGAACCTGGAAATTGGTCACTGTGAGATCTGGGTTAATGTTGACTCTGAACTGTAATTTTTGGGGGCTTCTCAAAATCTAAGTCATCTTACACTAGGTATTCTTAGTGGTTTTTTAGAAATATCATCTTTGGATTCGGATTTTACAGATTTTTTTTTTGGAAGTTGTCTTTTTGTTGCTGTTCAGAAAGAGCACTCTTGTTACAGAAATCTCAGATGATAAGAGAGTGAGAGAAGTCCTCAAACCTAGGAAAGATTTGTCTTGTAGCACTGCTTGCCAGCTTTCCAAAATACAAAGGGTTTGGTGACTTTCTTTAACAGAAGCAATGATTTTGTAGACATGAGAAGACCTTTCATTTTCATTCAGAATTGTTAAGAATGATTCTCTTACGCAGACACACCTTTTCCATACATTCCATTACCACTTCAGGTGTGTTTTCTCTTAGTGTTTTTTTTTTTAATCCCATATTGTTTTTCAGCATTATAGAAGATGGCTATCAGATTTGCTTTTTTTCTCCATAGAATTGTGTTCCATAATACTGCGTTTAATTAAAAAGTAAAACAAAAAATGCAACATCCTCTGTCTAAACCCCCACATAAAAACATTACACAACCCAAACCCCACACTGTAGCCCTTACGTTTGGAAAAGATGGAGAACACAGAACAGCAAAAGCTGCTTTGATGTTAACTGACATTTTTTGGAACTTAGTCTTGAGTTTTCCTTCCAATACTGCTTTTTTTACCCTTTTCTTTCTAGATGTTTGAGAGAGAAGAACTTGGATAGATAAATTCTGTATTCAAGAAAGTCATCTACTCTTTAGCTACTCCACTAAATGAGAAAAATCCCCAAACCCTAACATTTCTGTTTGACAAAAGTAGCAAATACAGGATGTAATTTGGTAAAGAGTTTGACCTCTCTCTTGAGTTTATTCCTTACAACAAATGGAAAGTCAGTGTAACAGGATGAAAAGATTCCTATGAGTACCCCAGTGACCACCAAAATTTCACCATTCAAGGGTGTCCCAACAGTCTCTTATTCCTGCTTAAATTATTCCTCTGACCTAGAGTAGAAGAAGGAAATGGAATATTCTTGGATTAGTTTATTGAAATGAAAGTAAAACTTGAAAACAGATTTCTGAATGGTTGTCGCTCCTTTTCCAGAACAGCTATTTTCTGTAGAACTCAATGTCATTTATCTTATAATTGAATCACTGGAATTGTTTTGAATCAGTTTAAATTAATTTCAAAGGATAAGTAGAACATATGTAGATTTTCAGCTTGAAAATACATGAAAAAACATAGTAGCAAGGAATTGGTTATTTTTTTAAGAGTTCTGAACTGTGTGTTGCTTACAGACTTTGAGTYGCTTGAGCCAAAAAATGTTTAAAACCACTTGAAGAAGTAAAATAAAAATGTATTTTGATTAATGAGCTAGGTGGTGATATTATGTTTCTCACAGCTTTTCTCTGCATGTTACTGTTGAGATKGTAACTTTCAGTTTRAATTTTAAAAGGTCATTTGGGAGAATTAGCTTAATTTCACTTTGTATATAGTATTTATATCTGAAATCAGACACATTCCTGGTCTTCCAGCTTTTCCTTTCCTTTCCCCCACACTTTCTTTTGTTTTTTCACCATCATCATTTTAGGTAATTCAATCTGCTTATCATTCTGAAAAACTTTGGATTGATTAAAAATTATTCCACTTTTACCAGATTTAATCTTTACAGAAAAAACTGAACTTCTCTAAGTTTCTTCTTTATAAACACACAGTTTTACTCTGAAAAGTGACTGAAAATGCTGCTTCACAGATTTACTTTTTCAGTGAATGCAGATTGTGATTGCTCAAATAAATTTTGCATTTATTAATTTAGATTTCCAGCTGTTAGCTTTATTCTCRTGAGTATTGCAGAGTCAGTTGGTGATACAAAGGTATAAAGCAATTTTATCTGCATCTGTATCAAAGAGGCTGTGCAGGTAGAGGAGCTACAGGTGTTATTTTGGGAAATTCCATGTGTCACACAAAGGCAACCTTCCTTTCTGGAGCTGAAATGCAAGAACTAGAGTATTAATTGGCTGCCAAGTACAAAGCTGAGTTTGTAAATAGATGAGAAAAATGCAGCTGTTAGTTAAGTTCTGCCTTTCTTGCTATGAATCCTCATGACAAATCCCAAAAAAKAAATCTTTAATACCCCTCCAAGTGTCACCTTTGCAGAGTGTAGCCAAGCATTGCTTTATTTCATTTATAACCTAAAATTATAAAAATCCTATCTAAAAATAACTTGTTTTGATTTTTTTCAGCAAACAAGAGCACGACTCTTCAGATGAAACAAAAGAATGCAGTAGAAATCAAACTAAAAAAGTTGCATCCGTTGAAAAGAGGGAAGACTCATCACTGTCAAATCCAGAAACCGTCCATCGTTTGGAACTCCCTGGCAACTGCTCCAAGAATTCTTTGCATGAAAAAAGAGTGTACTGTGATTCAGCTAAAAGCAAACAGTTAGTAGATGAGAAACAAAAATGTATTCATGATGGAAGTGAGATGAAAACGTGCCAAAGTTCAGCTGACATCCTGAATGAGCAGACGAAAGCGCGTAGCTGGGATGGAACTGCGCTTTCAGCCAAGAACGTGAGGGACTTGAAGCTGACCCTGGGGGAAGATGTCAGCTTTGAGCAGTTCCTGAGAAAGAGAGATGAGCCTGAATCTGTGAGTTCAGACATCAGTGAGCAAGGCAGTATTCATTTGGAGCCTTTAACTCCATCTGAAGTACTAGAGCACGAAGCTACAGAAATTCTCCAAAAAGGTCATGTCGCGCCTTCGTCAAAGAAGGCAGGACAGCTCGCTGAACAAACAGATGAGACTTCTAGAGAAAGCAATCCCAGCAGAATGGAAACAACTGCAAACAAGACAGATGAGAATGAAGCAAGCTGAAATTGTGTTAAATTYATTGTATGTTTTAAACTACGGTAAGAACACCATGGACCATTTCTGMTGAGTGTGCTCACGGATGCTAAAGACTAAAAATTTTAGAAGGGAGGAGAAGAGAAAGGGACACCAAAGGGAAGTTTACATATGGAGATAGCATGTATGTGTATGTATGACTGAATTCATTAAGCTTCAAAAAGGTAACATGTTAAAATATATCTTCCTGTCTCTTGGATGTGATATATTATKAGATTGATACTTGAAAAGAGGTATAAATTCTAATTTTTTTATAGTTAACTAGCCCAGGCTAAGGTGATTTGTTCGCCCAGAAAGTATTTTTCTAAATTCTTTAGTGTGAATATCATTGAACAGGGGATTGAGTAGGAATTCACTTCTGATGCTGATATGGAGCACACTTATAATGGCGGTTATTGGTCTGCTGATAGTTTAGGTAAATATAAACCTTGGAACTTGGTGTCACATTCCTGTCTGTAAAAGCACGTAAACAGAAGTATGTGAATTTGTGCACCTCCGTACAGGTGTAATCTTGCCAGGCTGTAAACTTACCTTAATAAACTTTCAGTGAAAGTGAAATTATTACAATAAAAAAATATATTTGTGGAGTTTTCACTGTGCAGGCTGTGCAGAACTACCAAACATAGCTGTATGAAGTAGGACACGATGCTGCAAGTACTGTAGCTCTTAGGCTTTTACCATTGGTTTCATTCCTCTCAGCGTAGACCCRGAGGAAGGGTCTGTAAGTCACACCAAAGTATGGTTTGATGTAAAAATGGTTTTAAGCAAAAATAAGGAAAACTCCAAACTGGAAACACCACCTGGCATGCATTTTGCCATTTTGCAGCTGCTACTGGCTAACTTAAAAATAGGACACAAGGGCATATAAAGTAGTATTGTACAGTTCAGTTTCAGGACTTTTTGTAGTCTAAGTTATGTACAGAAAGATGGCTGCTCATTTTAGTTTGGTTTTTTAGTTTTGGGGGTTTTTTTTGTCTTCTAGTTAGCTAGATTTAGGAATGCCTATGATAACAGTAGCTTGCTCCTTTGATTTCATTGCTCCATTTGAAACATTCAGAATGTGCTTTTGACTTACAGTTTTGTTTTTAATGAATGTTAAATGTTTTGAACAGCTGTTAAAGTACTGCTGTAAATTATTACTTTTTGAGTAAATATTTGCAACAAAAAATTGTCTTTGTGTATAATTTTATGCTCAACTTGGAACTTCGGGCATAGCCTTCTCCTATTTTTTAAAAGGATTTAGTGACAGTTCCCAAAAAATAAGTAACTTCATTATTGTGAATTTTAGACCTATGTTTCACTGGGGATTTTTGTTGGGTTTTGGTTGGTTTGTTTGTTCATTTTATTTTAGAATTAAATGAGCAAGTGCCTATGCATAAACATTTTTTTTGTACTTGTGTATTGTGATATGATGTGCTAACCTTTCCAGATTATACAGATTTCTTTCTGGCCCATCAGCCTGCAACTGAAGTTTCCTCTGTACTCTTAAATTCACTGAGCTTAGCTGCTAAGTGAGTCTAACAGTATTAAAATCTAGAGACCATCCAGCTTACTGTTGGAACCTCTAAATAAAACMGATCTCAACAGCCTCATAAGTTCCTTCAAGCTCTAAAGAGATGTAGAATTTAAATTTTGGACTGCATCTTTGTTGTCATCAATGCACGTGTAGAAGATTTTTTGAAAAAGAAAATGGAGCAGTTTATGTGCTCACAGCTCTTTGAGATCTGCCTCTTGGAGAACTTCAAATACCACAATACATGAAAAAGCTGAGAAGAATAAGTCCCATTATTCCTTTGTTCTTTAAAAATTTTAGTGAAATCATTAAATAGTACTTTGGTTAACCAGTCTGATGTCTTCATGCTTTTACACATGCAAGGTTACTCATTGTGATGCTTTATTTTATACAATTTAAAGCAGATCATCGCCTACAAAACTGGATGTGTATGTTACCAAGGGAGTTCTGAGTGCATCTGTGTTGGAACCCAGGGAAATCTGTAGTGTTTTTAATCTGGTTGGTGATCTTCCATGCAAATTATATATTTTGAATAATGCTCTGATATGTGGTGTTAGAAGAGATGAAAGTTCAACTGGAACCAGTTGCGATACTTGAAATTTCCGCATATATGTCTTTTATTATGCATTTAAACTTTTAAAACATTACCATTTTAATAAGAAATCAGAAGGATTTGCCCACATAGTGTTGAGAAAAGATGGTAAATAGAACTCAAAAACCTGCGTGTTTGGCAGAATTAWATCCATGTCATTTCAGCTGCTTATTATGTAAAATGTCATTTGTTCCAACCATGTTGACAATGCTTATGCAAAAAGTAACATTAGGTAAAAACCACTCAAATATCTTSTGGTCCTTCTGAAAGAAGAGGTGGAAGAACTTGATTGTTCTAGCAATGTCAGCAGTTAGCTTTTCATATGCAGGGAAGGAATATCATGAAAAGGCTGGCATGGTATTTTTGTGAAGAAGGAAAACTAAAACTCATTACTGTTTTTCCTGTATGGAAATAGATTTGCTCATAAAYGCTGTAGGAAACTGCACAAGTACAAAGATAAATTTCTGTAATGTTATTTGGGAAGTTTCCCAAAGAACAGATAAGATGAATTGGTACTTTTGGCAGAAGCTGCTGTGGAAGATCAAGTTTCATTAATACATTTTCAGTTAATTGAACATAACTGCACATGATTCAATTTGCTGTTTCTGAGTCATTTAAAAGTTGTTTTTTCCATCCAGCCATCAGTAGTTCTTATAGTGTATCACCTCTCTTTTTGTCCTGGAGAAGACATTTCACCTCTAGTTTTCATTGCCTTACCTAAAAATAGTCACTTAATTCTTGGTGTCCATAGTAGAATCACCCTTTCCCCTCCTCTCAAGGGCTTTATCATATTTGCTTGAATAATCACTGCAGTTTGTTTATATAGTGCTTATTCTTAAGGAAGTTGTGTATGCTGTCTATATTATTGACATTTCATAGAAAACTGCAGTCATCATGATGATCAGTGAACATTCAGTCACTTGGATGTTCCTCAAGTGCAACCGGTGTCTGTTTGCCTTGTGCAGCTTGGGAGAGAAGCTTTGGTTCACATGCGATTCAGATTTTCTAAATGGAATGGCTGAGTAAATGCAAAAAAAAAAAGTCATTCCAGTTGTAGCACACACGATTTTGTGATGTAATTTAAAAAGGAAAGTTTTTATAACAAAACTTTGTCTACTTTTCCTTGGGCAGAGAGAGAGAGAGAGAAGAACCTTGGGTGTTACATGTTAAATCTCATTTCTGTCATGCGACTTCTAGAAGGAATTAGAAACTAAATGTCAGGATAAAGAATCATGAGTAATGCTTGTATTCTGCAACACCTTAAATAAAAGATCTTAAACCTTTTCTGCAGGCATTAAGCATTGTTTTTTATATGCTGGCATGCAGAAAAGTGATTTTTTWATACTGTCAGATACACAGATATTCCACTAGAGACTGTGACCATAACCTGTCACAGCAGAATTTTGTTACAGACCACTTAGATTTTTTTGTGGTGGGCAAATTTATACTTAATTGTTCTCTTTTTATTTTCATTAGTGTTGGTTTTTGCAGCTTGTGAACTTACCTTGTCTAGTTGTATCCTGTACATTTTGATGTATGCTTCATATGCCCTTAATAAAAGAAAAAGGTAAGTATGTTTTATGATTACATTGAATGATTTTTGCCTTGAAGAAAATATTTATTCCAGTTTTAATGTAATTCAAAAGAACAAGTTCTCAGTCCTTCAATGAAGGATGGCATGTTATCTCCTTTGAACATTGTTCTTATTCAGGATTTTTACTCTAATCTTTCCAATTCTGTGCTGAAAGGGAAAGTATGTTAACTGGTATTTCATATTRGTTTACAAGTTTACAGACACTATGCAGAGTTCCTTTGAGTTTTGGATCACTGTTATAGCTGTAAGAGAGCTAATTAAAATTTTGTACTCAGTCATTTCATTGAACCAAATTAACCTTGTAAAGTTGGTATTCCCTTTTTGTACCAGATTAAAGAAAACAAAAAGGTGAAAAATGTTTATCTGTGAAATACTTTGAGGGAGGTGAATGTAGTTGTGCCTTCAAGGTGCTGTAAAGCTAATGAGTTTCTTGACATAAAAATGTGCTGGATTTGTTGAGGGGCTCTTTCCTGTTGAAACCATTATATCAGAGAGGCTGAGTTTTTTCTGACAACCAGAAAGATAACTGTGATGTTATATCTGTATCTGCATCTATGTTTGGACAAATTTATCTTCAAATTAAGGAAGTTGACTCCTCACATTACATGTGTGGGCTGTAATCAGGCCAAAATAAGATTAAGTCCATGATCAAAACAAACAGCTTTTCAGCAAGCGATTCTCCATTTTTAAGCAGCATTGCTAGGTTGCTTGTGCTGTGAATCTAATGTAAATAAACTGCATTTCATACTTTAGTTCATTAATGTCTCAGTGTTAGGCATTTAAGTCAAAAGAGCTGTTTCTCCAAAAATGTTTGTGAATAAAGTGGGTTCTTTAAGAAGGAAGTTGTCGCATACTAACAGTGTGATAGCCTTGAAAATGTAACCTTCATATGTTATGTTTTGATCATAAATAGTGTAGTTAAGAATTAGTCCTTTTGATTATAGGAAAATCACCTGCAGGTCTGTTCCTTGCAGGCTCTTGTGAGTTTTTCATATGGATCTGTCATGATAGTCTAGCAGCAAATTGAAGCCCTTGTTTTCCTCTCTTTTAATGCTGTAAAATTGGAACATGAATGCTTAATAGTTTTTAAATKGTATGTGTTTAAATTACCTGTGTGTTTACTGCCTGAAATGAGGATTGAATTTTGTGTCCGAGTTTCTCGGGTTTTCAGATGAGATTTGTGTCTCCACCTAATCTTGGAAAGGCTTCACTTCCTTCTTGGGGCTAGCAAGTTGAAGGCACATAGTATCATTTCCCRGGTTATTTCATGAAATCCAGTGTATTTGTTAGATATCATTTAAGTGGGACAGACTAGAGGCAGTCAGAATGAATCCCAGTATTGTGAGTAATTAGGAACAATTCAGCCTTAAAGGAAAACTTCACAATCACAGAACTTGCTAGAGACGTGGTGGCAGTGTGGGAAGTCAGGTGAAGCCTTAGCTACATTGGACTGTTCCTTCATTCCTTTGTGTACACACACACCAGAGTTATGTGCAACTGTAATGACAACATAACTTGATTTTTATTTTCCCTGATGTACCTGAACAGAGTAATAAAACACAAAGAGGATTTTGTTTTTATCACGTTAAAAATGAGAGTTCAGCAGCACTCCTTAGGCTGTTTTGAGCATAAAGTTGTCTAAACAGTTTGTTCTAAAATTGCCATTATACTTGAATTAGAGCATTTTACTAATCCAAGCACACTTCTTGACTAGGTGAGCTACTCAGCTATCTTGGAAGCTTTTAACGTATTGTTGCCTCTTAATTGCTATTCATATTTTGACAGTAATAAAAATATCTCTTGTCCTGTCACATAATTTGTGATTTATATTAATGTATTCTTTATTTAATGTGTTTACACAGTCCTTACAAATGTGTTAGTTCTTTCCATCAAAAAAATGTATTGTTTGAGAGAGCTTGCAATCTCCTTGCACTGTTACGAGAATTTCTTGGTCACATCTCTTTTATATGTATGTTAACCTGCAAAACTACAGGGAATGAGGAGAGGGAGCTATGAAAAAAATGTTTAGAAGGTCAGTCTTTTGCTCATCCTTAATTAGAGTGGGTAAAATATATCCACTCTGAACTAACTCCCTGCCATAATAGCTGTATTCTCTTCTTTATAGGTGATGCTAAAGGTGATAGGAATTCTGAACAGAATCTCCAGAGAAAATACAAAGCAGCGAACAAAGAGTGTTATTGGATTAGCAAGCTGCCTCATTGCAATAAAAGATCAATAAGAAGCAGCAGAAAATGGGAACTTTACTGTGAGTGGAATATAGAACATGTACAAGCAAAATGCTTCTACTTTGGTTCTTGGTTCTTTTATTTAATAAGGGTTTGGTTAATGAGAGTAGACATCTCTAGTAAGRAACATGAAATTCTGTGCAGCATCAGACAAAACTGTTACCAGTCACTTCACAGGCACAAAGATTTGACCTGGCTGTAAACTGACATTCTTGAGTTTAATGTGCACCAATTAGTTAAAGATCAATAATCTACAAAGTTCACTTGATCCAAACATAGTTCCTGTCCTTCAAGTGTAATATATATTGCAATGTATCTGGCTGTGGGGAGGTGAAAAGCACTTTCTGCACCACACCTGTGTTACCCACTAGGTCTCGTATGTTTCCTTTACCCTGCTGAACATGCAGAGCAGGAAACATTAATGCTTGCTGGGAATCCAGAAAAAACCCAACAAATACTTGGGTATGAAAGTAAAAAAATTGACTTTCCCACTGTGCCAGCAGGCAAAATGCTGTGATTGTAGAGGTCRTGTCACAGAACCATTGATCAGACTCTTGCACAGTGTCCAGTGGAGCTCTAGAGGAGGTTACTGAAGCTGAAAACAGCTAAAAAAAAAAAAGCAGATTCATCTCTTTAGGTTTCACAAGAGTGCCCTTTAAAATTCCAGTGGGTTCTGCATCAGATGCTTGTATTTTTGTTATTCCCATTGTCAGCAAGTTCTGTGTTGCAAATTATGCATGACTAGAAAAGTCAAAAGGTAAAARTTGATCAGAAAAAAGTTCACAGAAGAATTCTCTTGTTCCACACACAAACTAAACTGGAGTGTGACTAAACTGGGACCATGCATGTGGGAAGGCTCTCCATGCAGGTGCTGAGGTGGAGCAAAGGCAGGAGCWGCCCTTGTACTGCCTGGGAARGGCTCTGCCTGCAGCTGCTGGGACGGGGAGGCAGACAAGCCATGGGATGGCTGCAGTAGCTGTGGAACCACAGCTTACTGCTATTTTCACCTTTCATGGACTGCTGCAGTGTGTGGTGGGTAAAGGAATTGCAGAGTTAACCAGTGACTGTTGTGAAATGGAGACATGCTTAACTAGACATGAGAGATCAGAACTGCASTCCCTACAGGCAATCCAGACAATGACTTCTCCTGTTACTACAGAAGCAAGAGGGTTGTTTAGGGGTTTTTTGTTGGTTTCATTTTGTTTTGTGTTTTTTTTTTTTAACAATACAATATAATTTTCACATTATGAATGAAAATTTGGGTGAAACTGGGAGCTTCAAGAAACTCAGTAATGAGCTAAGACAGCTTGTTTTGCAGTAGCCGTAGTGGTGATGGAGTCTGTAACCATTACAAGAGGATATTAGTGAAACTGAAAATAGGAGTAATTGGACCATGTTCAGATGTTAAAAAGCTCTTTGCTCTCTAAAAGGGCAAAGAAAACAACTGTAGAATATTTTGGTCTTCCTAGAATGGAATTTGAGAGTCTTCTTGTCAGTGAAACATGATAAGTTTATTAAATATGTTACAGAATGTATGAGAAAGTTGGTTTTATCTTCTACAGTTTTTCTTCTTAATTTGAGCTGTATGTATGCTACTGCAGCTTCAGAACATCTGGGTACAGTGATTTTTTTTCTTTTCTGCACCTGCAAGTGTAAGTACACACATAAACAAAAAAGAAATTAAATCTTTCACAAAGGCAAAGAGAAAGAAAAAACCCAACCAGCCATGAAGCTCAGGGGAGCAGTATGACAAGTGCTGAGCTGTAAACAAGCTTGAGAGGGATTTAATTCTTATGACAAGCGCCAGTGGTAGCATCTCACATGGACTCAGCATATGCACACATTTCAGAGGAGGAATCACAGAGGACTTAATGCAAATATAAAAAGGCTCAGAGCACATCAGCCTATGCTGTTCTAAAAATAGCCTCAAAAATCAGGATGAGCAAGGGTTGTAATTATCTTGATTTTTCGGATTTTTGCCACTTGTAGGAGGTTTTGTGGTTTATGCTCACACTATAATTAGACTTTATAACATGCAAAGTACAAACCCTTTAGGATAGGGATTGGTTCATATATTTGTAGGGCAAGTATAGCAAGACCTCATTGGGTGGTATATTCAGGGTGATAGTACAATACAGCCACTGAGTAATAGCTGCTGTTCTAAGTTTTAAGCTTATTTTAGGTAGTAAGATTTTTGTTGTTTGTTTAGGAAAGAGAAATAAGATGTAATTTGGTATCCCAATTAAATTTTAAAAGCCTTTAATGCCTTTAATTACAGTCAGGTCCTTTCTCTTTCAATACACTTRTAACTGCCTAATTTCTCTAGCAACATTCTGAAGAGTACCCACTGCAAACCATTGCCAGCACTGTGTACTTAAGCAGATTTCTCCATGGCAGTTGATGAGTTCGTGCTGCAAGATGTAGCCTGTTTTCACTTCGCCTTCAGACAGCTTTGGGATGAGGAGCACGTGCTCCCTGTGCTCCAGCCACTGGATAGGTTTAGCTCATTTAAGAAATTAAACTAGTGCTCTATTTACCCTAGATCTTCAATTTGATGTTTTGTTTAGTGCTTTCCTTCATCTGCAAAAAAATAATTTAATGATTACATTTGCTAGCAAAGGGTTAGTAATCCCTGGAGATCTGCAGGCTTAGCCAAATACTATTGTGTTGTATTGTAGTTAGCTAAAAAACTGGGTTTACCCGTGGTTGAGATTTCATTGYGGAAGGTGGACTCTAGGAAGAGTCTCTCTTGGACCCAATTTTCCTTGCTCACTTAGATGGTTGACAACTGGGAAAACATGTTACTTTACAAAAGCTTTGTTATGTTTTAAATATGCTGAATTTTCTATACCAATTTACAACACTGAGCTTTCTGGACTCAAATGTGAGATYGTATGTGTGTATGCAAATTACCTTTCAGTTGTATGATGGTTCTTAACCTGTTTCTGGATATGTGTTGTAGATATCACTTTTATTACAAGTGATTGAAAATGGCCCTTCATTTGCAAAAGTTGTGGTTATTTCCTTCAAAATAACAATTAACAGCTTTGGCTTCACCAGTGGAGTAGTTTGTCACCTTTGGCACAAAAAGCTCAAGCTACTTTTTCCTTCTCTCACAAACACATGAACATCAACTGTTTTAAATATTTTTAGTGTTCTTTTTATTTATATAATTTTTCTTTTAAGGACAAGTGAGTATAGGAGGGGCTCATTTTGTTCTACAGTGAATATTCTAAGGGGTTGCCAAACTGTTAATAAGAATTGTCTTCTTGGAACCTGTAATTATTTATTTTACTAAATGAAAATTGCCTAGATAGTACTTTTAGTTCTCTGGTTGCCTATATTGTTCTGAGCATTCAGAAGATTGAAAATGCTACATTTACTAGATTTCTTTTTGTAAAAGACAGGCATTCATTCTGGATGATGAAGATGAGTTTTACCAGAATACAAAATGATCTTAAACCACTGAGTTTAAACCTTGCTCCATTAATTTCAGCCCTCTATGGATGCACAGGCCAAACATCAGTAACCTGCAAGATTTGTTAAAGGCTTTACTCTTCTAATTCCCACTGGGGTATTTTAATGTTGACAGCTGTTAAAATTCTCAAACTGGAGCTTCACATCAGTATTCTCTTCCTCACAGACACCTGTAATGGGATTTATCTGTTTTCTTTGTTATTCCCTTTGCTCATTTAAATGTAATGTGCATTTCTCATCAGACCACTGGATTAGTTCTATATATATTACTAAAATACACAGATACATGAACACACATATGTTTGTCCAGAAGAACAGAGCATGATATTTTGGATGTGATTAAGAAGATGGACAGAGATAAATACAGCACTATAATCCTTGCACATTTCTTTAAAACAAAAGACATTTTTTTCTTATGTGGCCAGGAAGGTRCAGCTTCTTGAAGCTCCTCCTGAGATTTTCATTTTCCCTATCCCCTCATCACTGCGTTTTGTTCTAGGAGTGGAGAAATTAATTCTATTTATACTTCTGGTGCTTTTCTACCAGTCAYGGGCTCCTCACCTGACCCTCCAGTTCCTCTCTTTTGATTGATATTASTTGGAATTTCGGCTTTGGTGATTGTGTTTTCCTGGAGGTTTAGCCAGATATTGGGCTAGTATTGTATTGCTTTGGGGATTACTAATTCCAGGGCCTCGGTCCTGGACCTCCGAKCCCGGGCTYGACGCTGTCTCTTTGGCTGTAGTRGTTTTGAAAACCRTATTTTAATCGCAGAAAAAGATAAATAAATCTTTTCACATTTTYYAARATTTAACTTTCAATTAATCATTTATAACTGTTTTGCGGAGATAAAGAAAGAACTCSACAACTTTGTGCAAGTTGTAAAGCCGGCATGTTTATTAGAGCGCTGGATGCATGCGGAGATTGCTCTCCTCCAAAAAGGCATGCGTACTTCTGGGAACTTCATGTCCTTTTTTATCCCCTGCTCAAATACATATGCATACAGTTTCACAATAGSTTCATACATATTCATTTTTACGAATTTCGCATGACATTTGCTGCTAGTTCTTCTTTATCAGAAAGAATTCCTAGGTCAAGCTGACTTGATCTTACAGCAGTCTCTCTGTCTCTCTCTATCATCTTCTGTCTCCCCCCCCCTTATCTCTGTCCTTCACTGAATCTCTGAGCCTGGGCCTTGCAGCCAGGCTACATAGCTGTGTTTCAAACTACAGACTTAACTCCAAGATGTACATTTCACCTAAGTTGAAATAGATTTCTACCCTGGAAAACTTTCCACTTTGCCTCGTAACAATGTTGATAAAGGCAGGGATGGACTTCTGTAGTTTAGTAACTGATCTATGGTCTTGTGAGAAAAAAAAATCAGTAGTGCAAGGAAAATATGTAAAATACTTTATCTGAACRAAATCACTTCTACTCTGTCCTGGCTTTTTGTTTTAGCTACTTAGGGAACTGGTARTTAACAATGCTATTTTAACTGTGCAACTTGGGCCTTTCAATCCCAACCCCCTTATTGTCATTTTTCACTTCACAGCTGCATGCAGAAGCCCAACCCATTATASATGGTACACTTTTTGTTAACTGGGTAAGAAAAAAGTATACCATATAAATATGGTATACTTTTTAACAAAAAATCCTGTAAGAAGTTGACAGTGGGAGATTGGAGAAAGGAAGGATTTTAATGAATCCAAGTCTGAAATATGGAGAAGCAACTTTCTAAAATTAGCAATCAGATTAAGCAGAGAATATATAGTATCTCTTGTAGAAACAAAGTATTTCCTAATTTCCATTCCCGTGTTTTCATTTACAAGGCTGTTTCTGAGCAAGTGACCAAGACGTAATACTCAAAATACAGGGAGAAGCATCAGTCATGTAGAACAAAAGATTTACTTTAAAACAGTCCAGACAACATCGGAGTTRCCCCCTCAAAAAAATCCCTGCAACATACTTTGCCTGAGTAACAAAGGTAGGTTTTGAATATTTGTATTATTTTTGATGGTGTGCAAGTCATATTTGCATATTTGAATAACCAGATTTTGACATCTCATCTAAAGCCTTTTCCTGATATAGCTTAAAAGCAGAGAGTGCACAGTTTCTAATAATAAAAATATTTGCTCTTTTTTAACATAGGCACATACCAGTAAAAAGGTTCTACCTGTGCATCAAGCATAAAGAATAATGTTGTCTTGTTCTAATGTGTCAAAATATTCTTTAATGAGGAAAGGTATATAAAATGTACAAAGCAGGATAAACCAGCTACTAATACCTTCATTACTGTCTGTCAACAAATGACAGTCCTATCAGTAAATGAATGAGCTAGCAGGGATAAATGGACAGGTTATAGAAATAGCTTTCACAGTGATCTCTAAACACAGAAAATGCAGTTGAAAGCTTTCAAATTTTAATGCAGTCATTTTGGCAATAGGAACATATGAATGTGTCAGRTGTCAAATGTTTTACTCTTTATATTCCATAATTAAGCTTTGTGGTATTTTTTAAATTTTAAATACCCTATGTGAAATATCATTGAGTTTTACCCTTTAAAACTTTGTGGTCACTAGCATTATTGTGGACTGTAGAAGTCAACCTGCTAATTATACTTCTAACAAGTTGATGGGGTTTGCCTTCTAGAATTAATGGACCTCTTTGTCTTACTTGAGGCATATCAGAGCTTAAAACCATGAACAAAATGCTGATCTGACCTTTGGTTCCAGAAGGTAATGCTGGGACAYAATATTTTTGAGGCTCATTCCAATTATAAAATTACAGTTTTAATGATGGCTCTGCAAGCATATGACAAACAGAAAACACTTCAAAAACATTAAACCTCTGGAATTACTAAATCCAGTAAATTGTTAAACACCAAAGTGTTTGTTTGTTGTACTTTGTTTAGTTATTTAACACCTGCCTCCTTCCTGCTTTAAGGTATAATCAGCATTAGAAATACTATTGCTAATCAGGTTGTCAAATCTTAAAGCACATCTACACTTCTTGCTGCTTTAAAACTGTACTGCTGCTGCTTCTTTAAAGCTGCACCTGATGTTTACCTGAGAAGCAGTGAAAGGAGACTGTATTTCTCATAAATTAATTTATGAATATTTATACACCAGATGGTTTTTCAAATGCTGGCCAAAACTGACGGTGTTTAAACCAGAGCAATTGAGAAAGATTGAATAAACTCATGGAAATATCCATGATGGGGATATTTGTGTAGTACATTTGTGACTTCTAACAGCCAAATTATTTATGCATTTGGAAGTACATTCTTGAGCTTCACATTCTTGCTTGTGCATTTGATGCTGTAGTTAGCCTGTGCTTTTAAGAGCATTCTCACTGCTGTGTACAAYGCAAGAGGAGCAAAGGCTGAAGGTATAATGATGCCATTAATATGAATATGTGTCCATAGTGTCCCTCAGAACTCAGACCATGACAATGCATACTTTGAAAGACAAAGTCTTTGAGATGTGTGCAAAGAGGGAGCAGGGAAAAGTGATGATGTACTGTAAAAGGTGCATTCTGTCCTCCCCTTAGTTGTGTCTATTTGATGCACTTTAAATTAGCTACAGTACATTTATTTTGATGCTTTTGCTGAAGCATTTTGTCAATTCCCAAATAGCACTTGCTAACAGACTGAATTTTGGTGCCATCATGTGTTGGCCATGTACAATTGCAGCATGGGCAGATGGGGATCTTGAAATGCTTCTTGTACTGCTTGTTTCACATCCAGCTTCATTTCTTGTGCTCACACCTTATGTATTGTGCTTTAAAAAAACAAGCACATACAGAAGTCTATACAGTGGAGCAGCCATTGTCTGTTGGGCTGGATGTCATAGGTGAATATTGGCACAGACAAAACAGGCTTTTTACAGGGAAATAAACAGTGTGAACTCTAGAACTACATCTATAAAGCTGATTTTACATAGCCACTTTTTGTCAAAAACTATAGATGGTCCTGATATTTGGCAGCAACAGTATGTATTGAAGTTATTTTTGTGTTTGAAAACTTCTGCTTTGTTTCAGTAAAGAGTTTGACTTGCATGAGCAAAATTGTTTGAAAGTAGTTAATAGTGACTTAATTCTGCTCTAGAAAGCAAAGCTCAAACTCCAGGTTTTTGGGGGTAAAGTATCTTGCCAGTAATGTGTGTTCTCTTCAAGACTAGCTTCTGCAGAAAGATGATTGGTTTCTTTGCTTTACCCAAGTGGTGTCTTTCCATCCAGCAGATCATCCAGAGAAAAGATTTAACATGATTCTKACTTGCTGGTAGTAGATATATACACTCTAATAGGGCTTTTCTAGCTGTGAGGTGGTGTGGTAGTAAGAATCCTGTCCATATTTGAGGTGAAAAGCTTATCTCCATTTGTAACTTCAGCCTCCATTTATGACTTTCTATCCAAGTCCAACAAAAGAAATAAGTTTGAAGATGCTGGAGAGATGTCTGGCCTAAAAGTCACAGTTGTCACAATGAAAAATTAGCCTTGGCTACACCTCAGGGCTACATGCCTGATGTTTGTGGATGCAAGTCATTGTCCAAAGATGTCTGTGTCTGAGTTGATCTTTTTCCATTAAGAGCTGCTGGCATGATCTCACCCTGAGGTAGATGTTTAACTGGCAGGCACACCTGCCTTCTATCCATTGTCAGTAACAAGATTTTGGGAGATGCTATGGTCTGAGTTTTGCTAAGATGGATCCCATRCAATACAGCTATACTGTCACTGCATTTCTGTCACAGAGAAACAAACTCTATCATGAATATTTACCAAAGATCGTCAACTGAAAATGAATTACTTGGAAAATCCCTGAGCAACTTACTGGAAACTGGCCCAGCTCTGAGCAGAGGGGTCAGACCAGACAACTGCCAGAGTCCAGCCCCACCTCAGCTTGTGTTTGTGGGTTTAAAGCAGGTACCCTTTCTCAAGGGTGGGAACCAAGGGGAAAGCTGCTTCTTGTAATGTGTGTGGGATTGCTGTGTTTGATCCTTAGCAACCAAACAGATACATAACATTTATAACTYGGTGACAGATCTGTGCTGCACAGTAAGCTGCCCAGGTGGACTCAAAACTTGTCACTGATTTTTGCACTCTCTTAATCTTCCTGTTTATTCYGTGCTTCATTAAAGTCAATCTCTGCTGGACAGACTGTCACTCAGGCCAGGCTGGTCCTGCTGTCTGCACTCTCTGGGGATCACCCTTCATCCTGATAAATGGTCTATTAGGAGAGCACGTGTCAGAGAGAAACCCTTCATGAAGCTAAATAGATTAGAGGCTCTTCCTCTGCAGGGTCTCAGTGGAACGGGGTAGGCGTGATCATTAAAGTGCATTTCAAATGGAAGATGCTCTTCCTTGGGAGAGAAATTACTCTGAGTTTACAAAGGTATAGATCAGTTCTAGGAAATATATAAAGTGAAAACCCCCAATGTTAGCATTTGCCACCAGAACCACTGCAGTGTGATGGTCTGGAAGTTGCTGGACTTTCTCATGGTGCCCCCTTGGGAATTGCAAAGATCCTGCCTTTCTTTGTGCTTTGTAATACCTTTCTATACCTACTGCAATTGCCAGCATGAAGGAGCTGTACAAATTCAATATTCTTGCAGTGCAGCAGGTACAATAGGACTGGTAAAATGACCAGTAAAGGGACAGGATTTCTGGTTCTTACAGACATCCTATCCCCCAGCTGTGGCATTGGGAGTCACTGCTGCTCTGTCCTTGACCCTCTAAACACATCATGGTAACAGCAAGGCCAAAAAATCCCTTGCAAAAGCAAAACCTGCCTTTGAAATCATGTTTACAAGCGTGACTTAGTACATGGCATCACACACCCAAATGCCTCTGGTCCATCTTCTGGTGCTGCCTTTACTTGGTGCAGATTTCCTCAAGGACATGGGGAGGGGAGAAAGAGGTTGCTCCTGTTTGTTCCTCTATGGAGTTTGGCTAGTGGTAGGGATGGGAAGATGAGCTCAGTTGTTGCTCTGAGGTTTCCAGATGTTTAGCAGAGGTTGCCTCTGTTTTGCAGACCCTCAGAGGCAGCTTCATGCTCTCAAAACTGTTTTTATGCAATTAGTTTTTAAAAAACTTTTTTCTCCTTGACTTTCATCTTCCCTTTCTCTGCATTACTGGGTGAGGGTGAAGGGAAAATGGATTCCAAGCTTTTCCACACAGCTCTGTGTCCTAAGCAGCCTTTTCCAAGTCTCCATGTCTCTGGTCTTGCTTGCTCTGTGGCTGTTTGGTGTTGCAGGGATGCCTGTGGGAAAGGAAAATCCTGTGTAAAAAGTAGGCAGGCGAGATCAGGGTGCTTCTTTTTTGTTGCTTGAAAGAACATGCAGAAGCTCTGATTTTTCACTCTTGTTGGAGCCAGTCCAACAGAAACATCTCTGTTCTCTTGGCACCAAAGAGAGTGGCAAGTCCTCATTGGTGGCATTTGCACCAAAACGGGGAGGGAATGCTGCCAGAAAACTCTCTTGTGAGAAGAGTGGCTATCACCTAGGGAGAGGATAGAAAAAGATTATGCTGAGGAAGTTAATTTTAAATKAATTAAAGAAAGAGAAGTTCAGATTTTCCAGCAGAGCATCTTCCAGAAAAAGAAAGAAAATAAAATAACCAGTTATAAACGGCAAATTCACCATTAGTTTCAATGAAGGATTAAGCAAATATGTAGACTTTTTAATAATAGCAATAAAAACCTACAAGTATCATAACAATATGCATGTTGTAAACTCATGTAATCGCTTGCAGTTATTGTTCCTAAACTGCATCTTGCTTTTTGCAACAGTAATATATTCTCTGTCTGCCTGGGAAGATTTGGTAGACAATGACTGCAATGATGGTACAAAAGTTGAAAGAGGTAATGTGGGGGAGTTCTGGAAGACTCTTTTCAGCTCTCTCTTTTGTTGTAGTTTATTTAAATGCAAATCTTTCCAGGGAAAAAAAAGTCCAAAATCTGATAAATATTCAATAGCCTTGGTGCATTCATGAATGTGAGGCTGAGGTTATGGAAATGGTGAGTCATACAGAAACTTGTCCAGGGAAACAAGGCACTTCTGTGAAAGGAAGAGCAGGGTACAGCAAACTCTTCAATTTAGCCAAGGCCTAGAGTGAGTATTTTAGTGTCTTCTGATAGTGAATATTAAAGATCTACTATGTAGGAAAACAGTCACTTTGGTCATGTTCAGGCAGACCTAGGCAGCATTCAGCCAGCTGTAATCCAGGAAGGACAAGTGCCTGTGATGGTACTGTGAGAAAAGCAGGTGACTGTGAACCCTGAGACCAGGTCACAGCACACAGCTGGAGTCAGAATTGAGGGTGTAGAGGGTGGTTTTGCTGTTGTTCTGCTGTGCTGTTTCAGGTTCTGGTTTGTGCTTGTAGAAAAGCTCTCCCCAGGGCAGGATGCTCTCCCAGGGCTGGACACAGTCTGATGCAAGCAGGTGCCAAAGCTCATTTTCCTTTTCTGTGCCTTGGTAAACCAGTGTTTGTACAATGTGAATTTTGCTCCCTGGGCTACATGCCCCAAAATGTGGCCTGGGGAGATCCTGCTTTTCCTCTGTCAGTCCTGAAGAGGGCTATGGARACAGCTCCTCCACCTGAACAACGTTATGGAATGCTATAAATATGTTAATTCTCTAATTTATTAAGGTTAAAACTTACTCGACCTATTTAAAAAATGTGGCTGTTTCCAGGGTGTCAACAATTAAAAAGGTACCTGAAAGAGACCTACAGAATAGCTTGGGTGTATGTCATGAATGTCATGTTATTTCATGGCTTTACATTTAAGTATCTTAATTACCACATCTCCTTAGAAGATTACCAACTAGAACAGGCTCAAAACTTTGTGTAAATGAAATCTGCAGAGCATAAAAGAAATTCACAATAAGCATCTTTTGTTTGTAGATAGAAATGCCACAAAAATGTGTGGTTTGGTATTTGTTGTGTACTGGTATTGTTATTCTTGTCTATTTGTTATGTTTCTGCCATTTTTCATTTTGAGTTCATTACAGAGCCTTGCCTTACAGTATGACATGACTAAGCTTCTGTTTAGCATTATTATTATTATATAATTTGCTTGTAAGCTCTCCCTATTTTATTGCTGAATTATCCATTTTTAGCAATATTATTTAGAAAATAAATGTCAGTAAATGTCTAGTTTTTTCAGGTTTTACTCAGATCAATTTMAACTTTTCAAATCTTAGATAAAATAAAATTCAGCTTAGTAGAGCCTATAAATGTAACCTTAATATTCATTTATCACTGACAAGGACTGGCCAGAAAATTACTGTTAGGGAGGGTTTCCATACATTTTGGGATTAAAATAATCTCTTTTTTCATGGCTTCTGGAGGAACAAGGGACAAATTCTCAATCTGATGGACTTGAGGGCATGGAAGGTGGATCTTCTATATCCAAAACTACTGGCTACTTAGTATTATCTATTATTTAAAATATATCTCACTTTATAATCTACMCTTTCACATCCCACTTTGAAGGCCCATTCTGATTATTATTGGTTGGTTGTTTTCTTGCTTTCAGTTGAGGAGAAACTGCTACAGGGACTCAGGCTTCTGTCCTCAAGCTCCAGGTGTCCAGAGAAGGATTTGCACAGGGGRACTCCCTTCTACACCTTAGGTCTGGCCTGGCTGGATGCCTTTCCCATCCTAGGCTGTGTGCAGAGCAATAGGATGCTCTGCCATGACTTGCTGAGCCAGGCAAGGTGGATATTTGCTGCCTGGAAGGCAAAGAAGACAGTAAGTTTTTCAAATATTGAATAGCAAAATATTGAAATTCAGGAAAAGAAAGATTCCACCCCCCCCCAAGAAATTAAATAAATTAAATAAAAATGTATAGTCCTTCAGGAAACTATCATGCATTGCATAACAAGCAGATAAGAATGAATTGTTCCTTTCAAGTCAGTTTTGAAAAGAGGGAAATATTTAGAAAGTGAATCTTGCAGTCTAGATAAAAGCAATTTTGTTTTATGCAGCTGCCAGTGAAGAGTCCTGCTGCAGTGGTAACTTAAAAGTCAATAAATATAAATTATTTMTATGAATTATTTAGAAGATTGGATAAAAAAGAATGAGTATTTAACCAGAATTAATCCACTGTATAAGCACTAAGGAATGTGTMTATGTTCCTGGCAAATTGATAGTGGCATCCATTTGGAATCTCAGTTTACATACATGAAGAAGGTGTAAGTGAATGTTTCATCATCTAACTGTAAATACATTTTAACTAAAATGCATGAGCTAAGTGTTAAGGATCAAGTAACTTAAATTAGAATATCTACAGTACATAAAAACAGACATGTCTGGCCAGATGGTGTKAGAATAAGGAGTGACTGGATTTCAAATAAATAACAAGCAACTAGAAATCATGTGTCATGGGATTCACCTGACCACCACACATTAAAACAACCTGCAAAGAAGAGATGAGGCAATTTAAGGGAAAAGCTTCTATGTTKGAGGGGCAATGAAAAATCTCATTTAACTGAGATACTGTGTTAGTCATASTTTTTGCTTCTTCTGTCTGCAGAAATCAGGTCTGAACAGAGCTCTTAGATCCTGGAGAAACCTGATGAGAGATGTCATTCCAAACCCACTGACAGAGAAGGAAGAGGAGTAATAGTAGACACATGTAAATCAAGTGAGGCAAATGGAAAATGCTTCACAACAGGAGGAAAAATTGAGGACTTCAGAGTGCCCAAAAGAGTGCTTTGTAGTACAGACACCTGTGGGATGGGAAGAAAATACCAAACAGGTAGTGGAGATCAGAGAGGGTAGAGAAATTCCTCTGAAAATACTACAGTGAGGTTCTTGAACTGCAGTTGTATCTCTCTAGTAACTGTCTGAATAAATATGGAGGCAGGAAATGGTTATTTATAAGCTAAAGCAAAAAGTCCATGGGTATTGCTTTCAAACATACCTACTATCTAAAGGACAAGCCTGTGTAAAATGTTTTCCAAATGAACTTGGTCAAAATTTCAAAAGTATRGGTGGTTGGGAATGAGAATTTCCAGCATATCTGACAGTAGAGGAAAAGTAGAAACTGCTCATCTTAACATA
Organism: Cardinalis cardinalis; assembly: GCA_014549065.1. Taxonomy (NCBI): domain Eukaryota; kingdom Metazoa; phylum Chordata; class Aves; order Passeriformes; family Cardinalidae; genus Cardinalis; species Cardinalis cardinalis. Next base: position 644,317 of record JACDOX010000067.1, read on the forward strand.
ACTTGTAAAATTCTGTAGGTCATCCAGTTTCAGGTTATGTGCCCTTATTAAAGCACCAAGCATGTTTCTGGACTAATTACAGTAAAAGCACAGTTGTTCAACAGTGGTGTTTATCTGTCAGTTCAGCATAGTGMTCACTGATTCTTGCATGAGTGACAGAAAGGTTAAGTTAGAGATCTTCTGGAGGAGGACTTCGTTAGCCATAGGGGACAAAAGGAGGGGGAAAAAGGACTGACAAAGGTTGTGTACAAAGAAACCTTGAATGAAGATTTGCCATAAGGCAAGATAATAGTTCTTGAGTGTTAAGAACTGCAGAAACTGCATGAACACATTATATTTTAAACACTTAATCTGTTTTACAAACTATGTACATTCTTCTGCTAAATAAGATGAATTGGGATTCAAGAAGCAGCACATCCTGACAAATCTTCTCCTGAAGGCATCCATTAATATAAATCAACAGTAGCAATTTTGTTTGATCATTTATTTGCAAGAATCATTAAGGTTTATTAGCATAATTATTCCCTGTGGGACTTCATGTCACATAAATGAAAAATGGCATTATCAATATTTAAAAGATAAGTATGTAATGTTCAGAGTACTTAAACAGTACTCTGCAGGTGGTGTCCAGCTGTAGCAAATTAGATTAGGTTTGATTTCTAAATTCTAGAGATATAACTAGAGACAAAACTAGGWTCCTTATTGTGCAAGGCATAAGCAGGCAGCCTTGATGAATAACTGTAGTTACTCATTACTGTACATGTGYGTAACACTGTTTCTGATTTCAAGAAAGCAACCTGTCTTAAGATACCAAGGGGGAGGCAAATGTTGCTCACTGGTGGAAATGCTTCTATAATCTTGTCTTTCTTATTTTAACAGCTCTATATGATGACCTCCAGTTTTCTCAATGAAACAAGACAACTTTGTCCCTCATCTCAGTGGAGACATAGAGAAAGGTCCTGCTTTCCTGCAGGAGCTCTGAAACCAAAATCAGCTGGTGCCTCTGTACCAACTGTGATCATCCCAGTACTACCAATGAGCTTGGCTTACAGGAGCACTTTTTGAATGAGACATGAGGATTGATGCACAGCAAAGCCTGTGGGTGATGCTGTGGTGAGAACATTTCACAGACACAAATCTGTGGGCTTTGTGTGGCCCACAGCAATGCAGAGCCAATTCACYGCTTCACTGAGGGATTTTTGTTGGAGCACAAAATTGCTGTTTTAGCAGCAGCAAAATCAGTAAAAGCTGTGTTCTCTTCTCCTCTCTAAAAGCTCTTGAATAAAACATCAGTGATTTTACTAAACATGCCCCAGGACTCCTCCAGACACATCCCTGTGTGGGGCAGGGAAGCAGAGCCTGCACCAGCCTGGGGCTCATCACAATGCTCTGCCAAGGCTGCTGGGCAGGACAAAATGCCAGCAGAAGAGATGGATGCAGGCAGCAGAATGACTTTCACCTTGCTCTCAGCCTTTCTGGGACTGATGTTTGTTTTCTGTTATTGCCCTTCAGTTGCCCTTTCCGTTGGTTGKCTTGAGGTTATGGCTGCAGATTAATTTGTTTAATACTCTGTTGTTGGCAGCAGACATCTTTTTTCTTAGTATTCTGCTCTTTGCTAAGCTCCCTTCTGGAGCTCCTCAGCTTTTTAATTATTCACAAAAGCTGAACTGAACTCTTTGGAATTAATTGTGTTTGGTAGCACGTTGCAGGAATGAARGAGGTTCTGCTCACTTCTAAGTACATTTCCTGGTGCTTTCAAGTCTGCACTCAAGTTAGGACACCTGGACTTGGTGGCAACACCTGGCCTTGGTGCTGCCCAGGCCTGGGCAGTCCCCAGGAAGCATAGGCCATCTCACCCTTTTGCTCAGTGGATACTTTTTTTATGGGTGCTGCTATGAGAAGAGTAGTAAAGCTTAGCACTTGATAGCTTATTTTCAATATGTCATTCAGCCTTGGAAATTACACATCTTCCTTCCAGAGATGCATGTTCTGATGACATTGCATGCAAAATACTGAAAAGGAAGCCATGGTCCRTGGTTAATTCCAGCCAAAGTCAGCTGTGGGGATGATCACTGACTGGTTTTAGTTTTCCCTCTGCCCATTCAGTTGGGCTCTTTGGCAGACAGGATTGCAGGCTGGTTACTCAAATGCCTCCTCTACATCCCTCACAGAAAAGACAAGGATGGGCTAAAATAGAAAAAAAATCTAATCTTTCCTTTCAAATGAAAAGCTACAAATGAAGTTTGTTATCTTGAAGGGCACTTTTTGACAAATACTCGTATAAGAGGTCCCATGTCAAAATCTCAGAAAATAGATACTTTTTAAAAAACCTTTTACAAACAGAAATTTCATACTCATAAACCTTTAGATTCTCTTCTAAAAATAATTTCTATTCAGTTTCCTAAGTAAGGACTCAGTCCTTTTGCTTGAACTTAGGATACCTGGTCTCTTTCATTGGTTATGATATTTAAGTGAATGAAAGTCTTGCTGAAAAAAACAAGTATCATTATWGCAGTGTTTTACAACATTCTTTGCAGAAGAATTGTATTTGCTGTTCCCAGGTATTTAAAAAAAATTCTTAAAGGTGAAGCAGCCTGGTATTCTCACCAGAAAGCACTTGTGTGCTCCCCTCAGAAAACTGAGTCCTACAACAAGTCCAACAAGTAAATATTTATTAAACCCACATTTGTCTCATCAGAAACAGATGTATTTTTGTTGAACATGTTTGAAGCACTGAGTATTTTTGTTCCTTGTAATATTTTAGTTTAGAGTCCATAATGTCATGAGTAAAAGATTGCTTCTGCCTACTGCAGCTATGGGGCATGTTTTCCCTACTACTGCAGGATAATTAAAAAAAAAAAGTGCTAAGGCTTTGTTGACAGTGATAGCCCCTTAGCTGCTAAATCTGCTGTCCCATCCATCACTAATCTCAAGCAAAGCAAGCATTAGTTTCTCTGACTTATCTAGGTCCTTAGTAGATCAATAACACAGCTCAGATGTTTCAGTCTCTTCCCTGTTAATTCACATTTATCTTTTCATCCAAAGAAGGTAAATTACCTCACAGAGAAGCTGTGTTATCCCCAATAGTGGTTTATAATGTTGCAAAGTCAGCATGACCCACATATCTTATCTCAGCTGGAATGCATTTGTCACTGTCTCATGTTATGATCATCTGGTAAAATGCCCTAGAAAAGAGGTAAACCTGCAAAATGGCTTCACCATTTTCATTTAATGACCTTTCCTGCTATGTGTTCCTGTATCACCTTCAACTGAAACWGCTACATAAAGGGAACTTACCTTTTCCCTTTAATGCTCCATTTCATCGTTTTTACCATTAGCATTTCTCAGCAGTCTTCACTTTGCTGTCAGGAGTTCATCAGTGGGTGCTGGTAACTGAGTTTAAGAACTGACTCATTTATTAAGATGCTGTGTTAACCCTGAGAAAGGACTGCTGAGTTTAACTTTACATTTGTACAATTGGCTGCTGCTAAAAGCTTTTCAGGCTCTAGGAGGGTTTAATACTCTTAGGAAAAAGAAATGAGAATCAGGTCACTGACCTGTAGCTGTAACCAGGCTGCTGCAAGAAGAAATGCTCTATGAGTTTGATAGCAGTTATGCAGCTGGGACTCATTCCTTTCCATACTACAGGAAGGTAGATATTTCATTATCTGTTATTCTAAAAACTCCATAATGGAAAGAAAACTTAAGTATAAGCACACTGGATTTCTAAGAAGTCTGACATGGCTGGTTGCTAAAACAGTGCATTTTTATTCTCCTTCTTTAGAAGAGCAGAGCAACTCTGCAAGTGTGAAATTCTTAGGTGTTTAACTGAGAAATTAATCAGTGCCATCAAGGAGCTCTGCCTTGACACAGGAGGAGAAGGTAGGTGTGTTTTCAGCACAGTGCTTGAATCCTTCCCAAACAAGAAGGGAGGGATGCCCCTCCAGGGAGCAATGACCTGCTGTGACTGCACAGCTGGGAGGAGCAGCAGCAAAGCCAGGTGCTTCCCTCTCAGGGGGAGGAGACCTTGAGAGGACCGAGAGGAGACCAATGAGGTGACCTTGAGGAGAACAGGATGTGCCAAGGGGGCCTGGCACAGGAAGGCTTGGCCAGGTGCAGGTGAGAGAGAACCAACGGGGAGGCGCAGTCAGAGCCCGGGGCCAGAGAGCAGCTGTGGTTACAGACTGAAAAGGAGCTTCTGGCTGGATGTAAAGGGAGAGAACAAAACAATTAGGATGCCCATCTTTAGGACAGCAGCCTGCAGTGCTGGGGGTGCTCTCAAGAGGTGAAACCAGCAGTTGTGTCTAAGTTTAGGGAAACAATTGTTTTTCATCTCTTACATATTCCATTTAATGGAAGAACAAGGCAAGGGTATATTGGGTGTTTCTGTGGAGTTTCTGGGCTATTCTCCCCTCCTTGTTCTCTACTTGGAGTGACTGTGTGCTGGAAGGTTACTTACCTTCCTTTGGAAATCTGCAGGCACAGTTTACTGAGCTGTCCCTGTGCTTAATTTATGTCGGGGGGAAAATCAGGACATTAAAGGTAAGAGATTCTGAGCACAAACTGCTGTAAGGTAATGAGGACCAGGAARAGAATTCTCTGGTTGCATTTTTTTTTCTTCTTTGTATTTTAAGCACACTTCAGCAAATGTGAAATGTATGGGAAATAAAAGAACAGTAAAGGCTCCAAGGACTGGAAACCTCAAAATATTTTTTCCATTGGGAATCTTTCAGGGTATTAGTCCAGTGTTCTGTCTCTTCTGTGGAAGATACACTGCTAACAAATACTTTACMTGCAAAAACAAGCCACCTCTTAATTTTAAAAATAACTTTGTGAACTGACCCATTGATTTCTGGTATATATTTTGCTCAAGCATTTTTATTTCCACTTTTCTGTCTGAATGCCTTGCTGTCCTGGAGACTGACTCAAGGGATGTTTTTGCTCTCCTTTTAGAGGGTTGCTGTTCCAAAAGGAGGATGTCATGTGAACAAAGATGACATTTTACATCTCAAGGTTATTTACTCCTATTTCCTGAAGTGAAGGGTAGGGACTTATTTTGTTCTTTTCTTTGGTAAGAAAGAAAATTCTGTTTATTTCCAGTGAGGTGCATAGCTGTTTACAGAGGAGAAGAGACAGCAAAAATATCTTTTGCATTTTTATCCCCGGGTCCTGCCACCTGCAAACCTTGAGCACTCAAAGTCACTGCTGTGCCAGAGTAGTTAAAATATTCCTCCTTTCTAAGTCAGTGCCTTGGAATCACTGGGGGACTGGGGAGGATTGACATTTACTTGTTTCCTTGCCTAATGTTGAAAAGAGAAGTGCAGTGGTGACACCACTTGCAAAGGCAGATTAGGGAACCTTTAGCATCTTTTTTGTCTCATCTCTCTCTGCTTGTATCTTTTAAAGACATAGTCTCCTGTAGTTTATTCCTTCCTTCCCCAAGTGTTGWGGGAAAACACTTTTCTCCTTAAAAAGACAGAGAATAACCAAAGCTTCAGAAAGAATTCCACCAATTTGGGAAAATTTGGAAAAGATTTAAAACAGTAAGTGTTCTCATCCCAAGAAGATATAGACACATCTATAGACAGSAGTGCATCAGTAGAAACAATCACAMTTGTTACCTAATTCTCAGAGGTGTTCTTCTCTTAAGCTTTATTAATTTTAATTAATTTTACAAAGCAGGTGACACTAATGAATTTGAAATACTGCTTTAAATAAGCTTAAATGTCTTTAGTTTTACTCAACTATGTGGAAAAGAACATTAAGGTGAGGAAAGTGGGTGGGGAGAGTTTGGGGAATTGGGTGCCTCAAGGTTGATTTCCTTCCTGGAGCAGAGCCAATCCGGCAAAGCTGTAGGGAGTTGTGCTCTGTGTAAGGTCTCTGGAATATTGAGGGCTGCGTTTTCCTAAATAAATCAGACTCTGTACCAAGTAACCTTACCAGAATCATCTGTTTTGGTGATCATGGTTCATGTTCTAGCTCTTGTGTTCTGCCCCGTACCTCTATCTCCCATACCTGCTAGAGAACCCTCGTCATAGCTGTGACGGAGATAAATTCCTTATTAAACGCTGCCACCTGGGGTTTGTGTTTAGAGATGAGCCCAGTGCATTAATTTAAAGTCACGATTCAAGAAATGCGTTTAAATATCATATTTCAAAGTGACTCTCGCAGTGACGTCACGCTCCMATGGCCCCGCCCACTTAGCGACGACGCCTCGGGGTCGGGTGGCCATCTTGGCCAATCAGCGAGGGCGATTCCCGGAAGTGAAACCGCGTCCTGGAGCCCGGCGGCGCCGTGCGTTGCCACGGCAACGGCCGGCAGGATGGTAAAGGGGGGGGGCAGTGAGGGGAGCGAGCTTGGGACGGCGAGGGGAGTGATATTGGGGAGGCATGGGAAGTGGGACCGTGAGGGGAGTGATACTGGGGGCGGCATGGGGAGTGGGACCGTGAGGGGAGTGATATTGGGGGCGGCATGGCGAGTGGGACCGTGAGGGGAGTGATATTGGGGGCGGCATGGCGAGTGGGACCGTGAGGGGAGTGATATTGGGGGAGGCATGGCGAGTGGGACCGTGAGAGGAGTGATATTTGGGGAGGCATGGCGAGTGGGACCGTGAGGGGAGCGAGACTGGGGGCGGCGGGGAGAATGGGACCGTGAGGGGAGCGAGACTGAGGGAGGGTCTGGGACCGTGAGGGGAGCGAGATTGGGCGCGGCGTGGAGAGCGGGATCATGACGAGAGGGGCCGAGGAAGAGCGGGACCGTGACCGGGGCGGCATGGGGAGCGGGAGCGGGTCCCCGCGGCTGTCCTGCGCCACCGTCCCTCCCTTGTCGCCCGCAGGCGTCCGAGGAGCGGGAGTGGGGCAGGCGGGCGGCCCGGCTGCGGGCCGAGCTGGAGCGGGAGCAGCGGCTGGATGAGGCGCTGCGGGCGGTAAGAGCTGCGGGGGTGGCCGCCCTCAGGGAGGGGGAAGGCTGAGGAGAAGAGTTCGCCTGGCTTTACCTTTGCCTGTCAAAAGCTTTCCCCATTAACAATCATTTACTGACTTGGAAAGTCTTGCTTGACTGCAGTCTCCTTGCCTTCTCCCAAATGTGCGTGTGCGAGAGTTGGTAGGGAAATTGTTTGTTCTCATCAGGCAGAAGAGAACAGAAAGCAGAGAGCRCTGCAGCTGGAGCGAGAGCAAAAGCTGGCGGCTGAGCTGGCGAGGCRGGACCTCGAGAAAATGAGAGATGAGAAGATCAGGCAACAAGTCAGAGCAAACAGGTAATTCAGAAATTTCCCAGCTGTATCAGATTGGCTGCTCCTGTTAACAGATTTGGGAAAGCTGTAGCCGGAGTGGAGACGACTCAGACCTAGAAGGAAAAGTTACTTTGAGATCAAAGYATAATAATAACTTAATTTAAAAAAAATTGTCAATAAAAAACATCAATCCACAAAATTTTCATTTTGAATATATGTATATGTACACTTGGGCATATCTGTGAGCATACCTGTGTATGTACATGTACCTGGGCTTATATAGTTAGAAGTGAAGTATGTAGAACTGTTGATAGCACATATAGAAATATAGATAACTCTTGTTTTTAAACGGATTTTTTTCTTTTTCTGCCCTTTAACTAGAGCAATACTTTTCATCAAGGTTGCCCCAATGAAAAGTACTGTGTTTAAATAGTGATGGAAACATAATTTCTTCCCCTAGATACCAACTCCCTTGTAATAGGATAATTTTTTTTTTCCCCTCCAGTCTTGAACTTCGAGAGTTAGAAAGAAAGCTGAAATCTGCTTATATGAATAAAGAACGAGCTGCACAGATTGCTGAAAAAAAAGCTATATACAATGAGAACATGGTAATTAGCATATCCCAGCACCTGAGTCACGTAATTCTTTTTATGGATTGTGTAGAAGATTTTTCCTTTGACCTTTTTTATCTAAAATATTGTTCAAGCATTCAGTGTTACTGAAAATATATTTTGTGTTATGAAGGATTAACTAGCTATAAGAAAAAGGTTTACTTTGCCATTGCAATTGAAGGAGTAGTGATTGAATTAGGTATATGACTGGTTATATTTGTTATTTTACTGGTTTTGTAGTATTTACCCAAGTCAAAACTRTGGTACCCTTTGTACAGTAAGTGTTTACAGTGGTGAATCCTTACCTTGGAGTCTGGTTGTTGAAAACAATGTTACTCTTTCCAAACAGTGATCTGGGTAACTTCAGAAGAYTTGCAAGCTTATATTTATCTGTACAAAGATATTGGTGATCAGGCAGGTGATTCTGATGGTGTCAATGCTTTATACAGGGCTCAGTGCAGGCAGTTGCTGTATAGCAGTGTGCTCATTGAGGGTGTTCTCTGTAGCCCAGCCTCATTCCAGTCATTGTACTGATGTGAGTGAGTCCCACCTGTGCTTCAATGCTCAATACTTTGTTCTTTAAGTATTTTTAGTGCTCCTCAAGTTGGTCAGATCTTAAGGGTGCCCTTCAAGGGTTCTACTGACTGGATCAAGCTATTAAGCATGTTAAGGCTTTGTATTTATAGATTAGGGTGGAAGACTTTMATTTCTGGTAATGCTGCATAATTCCTTTCCATACTGTGTATTTTTTCATTACAAGCTGTAGTAGTKGGAGTGAAAAGGAATCTTGCATTGTCTTTTTCCCCCTAGAAATGGGAGGATGAAGTAGCCCAAGAGATGAAGGAAGAGTATGGCAGGTATCTGAAAGAAGAAATGTCTGCAGAACTGAAGCGAAACCAGGAGAAGAAAACTTACCATCAAGAACTGGACAAACAGGTTGAGGAACAGGAGAAGAAGAAGCAAGAGGCTTATGAAGAGTTTCTAAGAGAGAAAAACATGATTGATGAAATTGTAAAAAAGATCTATGAAGAAGACCAAATRTTAGTTATTTGATTTTTTATTATTTATTAATTTAAAACAAAGCAACTCATATAATTCTGCACAGAAAGCTAATTTGTATGCACCTATTCCATATATATAGTAAGGCCCGTTTTAGTTTCCCTTGGTCAGATTTTAGTAACAAGAGACTGACTTGCATGGATTTTCCTGGGACCTCAGAATGTCCCAGTCACTCTTGTGTCTTTGTTCCAGAATATGAAATCCAGCTTATTTGCAGGAGGGCTTCCATTGGGCCCATCATGTTGGAACAACAGCAAATTACACATTTGTGCCTCTCCTTGTGTCCCTGCCTTACTACCAGATGCTTTGTTTGCATGCCTTAGGAACAGGGAAGGAGAGGAGGTTTCTGAGGGCAGAGTATTTTGTGTGGGGTAGGGGGAGAGTTCAGTGTAAATAAAAAGTTTAGGGGCTGTGGTGCTMTTGGGCTTTCTTTTCTTTCTCTTTGATGGGGTATACATAAAAGGCAGCAGCAGTGTGTACTTTTGTGTACAGCCTGCCTTCCAAAAAGGTGTTAGACATGAGATTCAYTTCTTGGGGCAGTTTATTACTAAGTATTTTCAGTTTAGCTATCTGGTTTCTAGCTGAATGGTTAAGGAGAGTCACTTAAGTCTTAGTCTCAGGAATATGTTGTTAATGGTGAGTGTCTGGTTAAATACTTACTTACTTATTATGTTAAATAATTATTTGAACAGTTTTTTTCCATCTTCTACAGGGAAAAACAACGGAAGTTAGATAAAATAAGAGAAACTCAGACATATATTGAAGAGTTTATAAAAGAACAAGCTATCTGGAGGAAAAGGAAACAGGAAGAGATGGAAGAAGAAAATAGGAAAATTATGGAGTTTGCCAACATGCAACGACAAAGAGAAGACAGTTGGATGGCTAAAATTCGAGACAGTGAAGAGAAAAAGCAGAGAGTTCAAAACATGGTATCAAAAATTGAAATTGTAGAAAAAAATTGTTGTATGTTTTTGTCTTTGATTTAGAAACCTTTCCTTCTTGTAATAGCTTGCCAAGACCATGGAAAGAGAAGAACAGAGGCGTAAAGAACAGGAACAAATCCTCCAAGATCTGTACCTGGAAGAACAAGAAGAGATGGAAAGGAAGAAGGAGATGGTAAGTGCTGCCAAGTACATAAAGGATTTTTTTTTCTACACGTTGGATTTCTAAGTCTGCAGTATTGCTTGTGACTTTGGGGTTTCCAGTTATGTTCTAGCACAAAGTATTTATTTTCAACTCTATTTTCTAAATGTTCTCAGTCAGACAGGCAGCTTATAGATTAGCTTAGGTTTTGGAGAGAAAATTTTGTACTTTGAGTTTCCTTTTCTGTTCCTAATGTATTTAATTTAAACCAGGAAGGCAAGGGAAGGTTTTGAATACCCTTGTGGCCCCATTTATACATTTATTTATCTTGTGAATGAGAATACCAGTAACTTTCAAGTTAAGATTTAAGATAAGCAGTTTAATTAACTGCTTTTTTTCTGCATGTCTATTTCCTATGGGCCTGGACACACTCCGTCTTACCTTGCTGTGGGTGACAAACACAATGTAACAGTGTTGAGATACCAAACACTGCTATTTTTAGAGTGTTGTTCAGGATGACTGTCTTGTTGATTCCCTTCATCATAGTGGGAAAAAAATCCCCTTTGGTTTTGGACTTAGTTTTGAGAATTGTGTGACATTTACCAAGCTGATTAATACYGGAGAGCACTGTCAGATATGGAATGTTTGCTCCAGTTAGTTATGCTAGAAGTTAAGAGCTACAGTAAATTTATTCCAAGATAAATGGAGTAGATTGGCGCCTGCTGCTGCTGAGAATTTTTCAAAGTATTTTCAGTAATACTGCATTTTACTAAACTTCCTTTCTAGGCAGAAATTGAAAAGAGACTAAGACAGCGCCTAGACTTAAGGCAAGCATATGAAAAGCAGTTTGCTCTAAAGGCAGCAGAACAAGAAGCTATGAGAGAAGAGGACAAAGCTCTGYGGCAGCGGATTTTGGCCAAGCTGGCCGAGGACGATCGCATTGAGCAGCTGAACGCGCAGAAACGGAGAATGAAACAGCTCGAACACAAAATGGCCGTGGAAAAAATCCTTGAGGACCGGCGCAAACAGTGCATTGCAGAAAAAGTAAGAGTTTCACATGCACCTTTGGTTTGAGCAGTGTTTAAGATGGGAATACTTGTGCTATCCTAAGGGACAATGCTGGTGTTGGTAGGGAAAGGTGGTGGGAATTGCAGAGAATAGCAGGGGGAACCAGGATTTTGTTTCAGTTTCTAACAAGAAAAAAGTATTTTTAGAGCTAACTTTTTTTGTAGCTCAAGAGGTTGGGGTCAACAGCATTCCTGCCCTCCTGTGTAGCTGTGTACTGCAAATACCTCTTTGGGAGCCATGAGATCAGCAACACAACTGCGGTCCATTTTCACATCCCTGATCAGCTGCACTGGTAATGATGTGTGAGGAGGGGAAGGCCTAGTCTTGCTTTGAGTTAAAAGTCTCTTTTATTGAGATCTGAGGAAGAAAAGGTGTAAACTGAAAGCAAGACATGGAATCCCATACTGCTGTTTTCAGACCTGTGTATAGGGTATAAATCACCTGTGTAATGTGAATTGCAATTTCCAATCATCAGTGTGAGAATTCATACCTATTGCTCCTTTTCCTGGATTTGAGCAGTAGTGCTGGAACAGACTAACTCATCTGAGAGCCAGAAAGCCACCAGAATTGAACATTGCCTGCCTTCAAAGGGGCTTTTGACACCAAACACTTGGATAGCAGACTCACCCCACGACTTGCCATTCAGTTTTGTCTTTTGTCTGAGATTGTTTTCCAGTTGCCAGACAGATATTATTTAAACAATGCTTTGTAGGTTTTTCCATACACTTTTCCATCCTTTTCAAGAGCATTTCCTGTGACCAGGAATTAGGAAGTGGAAGTTCAAAATTTACTCCACTAAAATTTTTTTCTCTTCATGCTGTTGTGGAGAGTGATGGAAACAAATGCTCACAGAGCTGAAACAGAACTTAGGAATACTTGTTTATCGTAGGAGCGTGAACTTGAAGAAAGAGAGTTAGAGAAGAAAAGGCAAGAAAGGATCCGTGCAATTATTGAAGAGGAGAGACAGAAACTCTTGAAAGAGCATGCATGGAAATTGCTGGGTTATCTTCCTCGAGTAAGTGAATTGTATTTTAAATATTTTTAATGTCTGTCCTGTAAATTGGTTTTCTCCTGGATATTCAAGGTGAAGTTGCAGAACTGTGGCAGTTCCTGGAGTCAGTGGATATCCTTGCTGTGTCAGCTCACCTGCACTCACCTCTTCCTTTTGCCTTTGAGCTGGGGCCCATTTCCAGCACTGCTCTTTGTGCTGAGGGGCTTTGGGCTCTCTGGCACTATTGATGCCTTGTACAGAACTCTCTGAAAGCTTCCACAGTGCTTTGCACATCCAGTGTTTGAAATATGGAACATGAGTTCTACAGCAGGGCTTCTCTAGCTAGAAAGGGGTCCACCACACCTTTAAACCTGTTTCCACCAAATTTCTCCCTTGGGGTTTTGGCAGCAATTTCTTGCAGCTCTCTGGCTTGTCTGCCAAATATTCCATAACTCTGGACTCTGCAGCAGTGCAATGAACTGCAGCATTTACAGAAGCATTACAGAGCTTGCTCTGTTCATCCTGGTGTTTATAAAAGTTAAAAAGATGGAAGCAGTTATTGCAGTGGGAATAAACTACAACTTATTTTGCATTGTGCTTCACAATTGGGAAGATCTCCTAATAGACAAATGAACTGAGAGCTGCCTTAGGGATGTAAAATTGCATTTACAGAAGAGAGGGAACTATCCAGCTGGTTAAAGAAATTCTGCAATACTGGAAAACCTTAAGTAGAGCAGAGTTTAACTTTTATTCAAATATTAATACAATAATTGGTGCAGGAATTTGTAACACTTGGAGTGAGTTGTTCTCTAATGTAGATTTAATTAAAGGATAAGTCATATTGACAAAATTTTGATAAACTTTTCTGGTTTGAATTTTCTGTCATAGGAAGTCTTGGCAATTTCAGTGTCCAAGGCTCACACGTGTGCCATGTATGATGTTCTCCTTTTCTGTTCACTGTTTCAACACTGTATCTTGAGTTGGGTGTTCCTACATCACATTACTTCACTCGAAATGGTTAAGCAGCAAAGTGCTACCAATTAGGAAACTTTCCAATATAAATGCAGTTTGTAACTTTTTTCCTCTTTTTTAAATGCTGTAAGGTATGTTCTGTGGGTCATACATATTTTTAACAGTAAAATTAATTTAGAATTAGAAATTTAGATTTCTGTGTGAAGCTCCTCTTCTCAAAAACATAGTTTTTAGTTAAGCTTTCCAGCATTACTTGGTTTCCAAAGTTATTTCTTTGAATGAGTTAATTCCAACTCAGGTAAAGGGGGAGAAAGAGCCCCAGCCCAGCCAGGGCCTCTTTTCACTGCAGTTGATTTTACTAAACCTGCTCCTGTGCTGTACTGATTCTAATCACTCCTGTGAGCAAGAGAATGCAGCTAAATGTTGTCTTTCGGCAGAAAACAAAAGGGGGCACTGATTTGTAACTCACCTGTTTGGGTTTTGTGACTGTTTTCAGGCTTGCCTTAAAGGTACCATAGTATTATGGATACCATTATGGATACCRTATTTTCTTCCATAGAAAATTTAAGAGATCCATAGTTTTTACCTTATGATGTTTCTTTCCTGTTAATGCAGGGAATTCTCAAAGACGAAAATGACATCAACATGCTTGGAGAAGATTTCAGGTTGGCTTACCAGCAGAGAAGAGGTAATGAACTTTCCGAAGAGAGCTGAAGCTTCCCCCAGCTCAGCTCCTGCTTTGCCACTAGGTGTCATCGGATTCCCAGTGAAAACTTCTATTTGCTTTTAACATAGGAATTCCTTTTTAATAGCATTAACAGCCTTCATTTTAAAACCGAAGCTCTAAATGGATGAGCAGTTAGTTTTATTGAAGTGCATTTGCATTTTTTAGAAGTCCATTTGCATTTTATAGAAGTCCACTTGCATTTTTCATCAATAAACTGTTCTGGAGTTCTCAGTTATTCTCAGTTAGTCATGTAGTAATGTTAGAAACGTTTTCTTCAGCAATGCAACAGAAACCTAACCTAGCATGTGTATTCCAGTCTGGACTGAAGGATTCTCCTAATGCAATGGTTCTGGGAGGATGTGGCTGCACTGGCTGCACTACAACAACCCTCATTCAAATGCAGTGTCTCATCTCCACGAGGTAGATCTGAGGTACTTCACTGGTAGGATCTAAGCAGATATGTTGTGTCATTCTGAGGTCAGAACTACTGTTTATACCTTTCTTTAAATGCACAAACTGACTGGTTTTGTCCCATGTTCTTACTCACTTACTCTGAAGGATGAATCCATTGAAACAGCTGAGGTGTGGCAGAGGTTCATGCAAGCAGCACAGGCTTGTATTGCTCCTATTCATTAATGTACACACAATAGGCTCAGCTCTTCTACCCTGAATCTGTTTTCTAGTTATTGATTATTACAATGATGAATAATGAAATTTTTATGGATGTGATGCTTGTAGAGCACCTGGGAATACGGAGTCATTGCTCCTGCCTGTATCCCAAAGCAGCAGCTGATGGCCAGGGAAAGGTTTAACACTTCCACCTTGACTGAAGGAACAGTTTTGCACCATACAGCTCCATGGGACTGTGGAGTCTGTCTGGGTGATGAGGGGCAAGTCTCATGTATGGTTATGCCAGCCAGGGGCGCTCAGATGTAGTTGCTAAAACAAGTTATGGTCATTTCTATAAAAGAGCTGTTGGTGCTTAAATTAGATGCCAGACCAGCTAGCTTTGAGGGGAGATCTGTTACAGAGAACAGACAAGGCCAATTTTCCAACCACGTGTTTTAAAAAGGACATGACATTTTCTTCTCAAGTGGATCACTGGTTAGTTTATTTCTGTTGCAACAAGGAATTTTCTGAGACTAAATCTTGACTTCCTTGGACTGAGTATGACCATAGGTAAGGTACAATTTTAAATGCTAGAACAGAGCAAACTGATAACATAAGTTCACTTGTTGGAATATTCCTTGCATGGTCTGTGCTTCTCTGCTCCTTACAGAATGGGCAGTTTGGCCTGACAATGAAGTAGAAATTTGTGTTTCATACCACATTACAACACAAGCTATCAGGCTGACAAAAGTTTAACTATTTAAACATAAGAAAAATCAACAAAATCAATTCAGTGGGATATACAGTTATAGTAACAAGGACTCATATACAGTCTCAAAATAATGTACCATCTGACTCATCTTTCAAAAGAAGTTATTTAATGGGATCAATAATTTCCCCACTCAAGAGCTTTCATGAATTCCTCTTCGGTAAAAGAAAGCATCTTGGCAGCTTCAATGTGCATCTAAAAAAAAAAAAAAGAGCAGAAGGTAAAATAGTGTGAATGAGCAATACAAAATCCTGGCTAACTGGGATATTTTATGGGTTTTAATAAAGCAATTAATAATTAATTCATTAATAAAGAAATTCCTGAAAATCTGACAACTCTTGTGACTTCTGAAGAACACATATAAGAAAACTTGGTCCATGTTCTTTCAAGCTGATCAATATACAATTTAACATTAAAGCTATTACAAAGCAAATCTCATCCTACTCCTGATATTTAATGTCTTTGGGGAATATTTTCCCTCTATCATTCTTCAGTCTCTATCTGCTCTGTGCATCTGAAGCTGCCACACAAATATTACACAAATAGCCTAAATCAGGTTTTTCTAATTCATTCAACAAAAGGCCTGTTTGAAGCAGACTTGAATCCTTCCACTGATTGTGAGTACTGAGCACATGTGAGCTTCAGCTGCCCTTCCCCAGTGCCTTCTGCCAGAAGCTGCAAGGGGCAGGGTTAGCCCCAGTCTCTTCAGAAAGGACAACTCACAGCATCCTTCTTCTGTGAGTAACACTTTTTGTAAGAAAAGGTAAGTGGCTTTCTCTCCTATCTGCAGTTCTGATACAGCATTTGTAATTGCTTAAAAATGTATTTAATGCAGTTTGTGACATCTGTCTGAGACCATGGGTTTGGTTCCCARTCAAACAGAAATGCTGCTCTGTGACACCCATTTCAGTGAATTCATGTTCCAGAGGACAACGAGCTACCTCATCTGGAAGAACAGATTTTGAGAGAATGCTGTGTAGTTTTCATTCTCAAAATAAAACCACAGAGCTAGAAGRGCCAGCCAAAGGCTAAGTTAGCACAGTTGTTGTTAGGTGAATCCCCAGGATCTCCTCTGCATACAGTTACTGCCAGAAAAATTCTCTTGCACTGGAAATACGTAAGCAGCCCCACTTCCTCTTTTCCACTTACCTGTCCTCCTTTGCCCTGTGTTGGGGAGGTATTCCAGATTCAAGAGTGTAGTTTCATATTGCAATTCTCAGTTCTTAGCATCAGGGTACAAAGTACACACACTTAACTTGCCACTTCATACAGAACTATTCTTCCTCTTGGGGCTCAACAGCTTCAGAAGTGTTTACTAAATGTCTGGTGATCACTGAGTATTCAAAGGGTAAATAAAATGTTCTACTTTCTTATCTCTAAGGCTGGCGCTTCTTAAAGGGGGTTCTGCTCAACAAGCCACCATACATTGCTTGCTTTAGCTGTCTTACAGCTTTGGTTTGAGGGTGCAAGAAGTGCACTGACTCTATCCCAAAATGAATCCCAGGAGATTCTGCAGAGTAAGCAATTGGAGATGACCCACTCTGTGCTGTTAAGGTCCTGTCCAGCCCACAGCTCTACATGTCTCATGCAGCCTCAGAAGGATAACTGATGGGAATGACTGCACACATCCCAAGTATTTTAAGAGAGAAGTGTGATTGAACTAGTAAGTGGAAAATAATTTGATTTGGGAAATATCTCTTATATACGTTCTTCTCATTTTAATTTCCTTCCATGTAAACTCACAGTTTTCAGGATTACTTTACTGGACAGTAGATGCATTTAGCTAGAGGTTGTGAACCGAAATATACCCATAGTCTGCTCCTTACCTTTTGTCTCTTCAAAATATCAATTAATTTTAACTGCTTTTTAAAACCTGTAATTAGCTCTCCTTTTTGTTTCTGCAGTTTCTTGTTTTCTGCTTTTAACTCTTCGATCATTTTGAGTTCTTGATTAGCTACATCCTGCCAAGGGAAGAAAAGGAGAAATTATGGAAATGGTGCTTTAACTAATGAAACCTGGCATTACATAAGACAATGACAAACAGTAGCCACACATGACACTTCTGAAAAGAAATAGGATTAATCAAAATACTCCCACATTAAAGCTTAAAAAAGAAAAGAAAATCTTGGCAATAAGAGCCATGGTTTGCCTTTTTATGTGTTAGGTGTGTATGTGAACTTCTCCCTCTTTCTTCTAAACATGTCTCATTTTCACAGAAATAAGGAAAATGAGAAAGGCTTTAACTTCATACTGTACATGTCTTCCTCCTGCAAAGGTTGCAGTGGTATCCTCTAAGATAACTTATTGAGGCCTTTTGTGACTTGCTCCAAGTTAATTTTGGGGCTGCCTGTAAGAGATATGAAGCTTCCAAAGCCCATCAAGCTTTTTGTCTCATTCTAGCATTACTGAGTGATTACAGACTGGAAATTGCTTTCCTAAGCTGTAGTACCTTGTTGCTTTGCTTCAGTTTATTCAGCTCCACTTTGTACTTCTCCACTTCTTCCAAGGCCCTGTTTAAACGCACCTCTGTTGCACTCTGAGTGGCTGCAGCCTGCTTTTGGGCACGCTTTACACTCTCCAATTCCTATTGAAGCAGCAAAGGACAAACCAAGAAAAACATCATGAATAATGGTGTTCTAATGAATCCTGTATCAACAACACACAAAAAGGCTTCACCCTTGAAAGCTGAAGAGTCTGAACTTCTTTGGCCTGTAACAGAATCCATCTCAAAGACAATTCTATCATTAAAACGACCCCTTTTCCTTTGAAATCTTGAAAAAGGATCTTTCTCATCTTTATTTTTTTTAAGCTTCTCTTGGGGTAAATTGTGAAGCTGATCATATAAGATTGAAAAACCTCGTATGATCAGTCAGAAAAAGAGAAAAAAATATCACCGTGTCCACTCTGTGACAGATTTTGGAATGGTGGCTGGTGTTCCCAGCTGCTTCTTCCCACCTGCTCCTTTCACCTCTTTGCCCCAGAGATTACTACATGCAATTACCACCAAGAAGTGAAAGCAGCCTGCTGCAGATGGCTGAGGGTAGCAACTATTTCATCTGGCATAAAATAGTTCATCAAGTGTTATGGCACCAATCAAACCAGTTGTCTTGACTCTGCTGACAGGATTTCATAGTGCTGTAAGTAGGGAAATGAGAGAAAGAAACCAACTTGAGGAGCAGAACAATGAGACTAAAGATCAGGCAATATAGATAACATACATATAGTAAAAGAAATAAACAACTCTGGCAGAAAGAGCACATCTTGTGTTTTATGAAAAAGAAATAGAGTCTTTCTTTAAAATACCAAATTTTTAGTAATGGGCACAGGAAGTTTCTTTTAACGAAATCAGGGTAGAGAGAGGACTTAGGGATAATGAGGGGGCCCTCAGACTGCCTCATTTCTAAGCAACTGTTCTATTTTCTCAATTCTACACCTGTTCTGTGGTGGTTACTCAAGACTTCTACATCATTTATCCAAGAAATACATACTAGTTGACCTCTTTGCCTTGTATCAAGATGATGGAGTTGTGAATAAAGTCTATTACATCCTTTGTGCTATATATTTTATTCTGCATTAATATGAAAAACTTTGGAATAGTCTTTCAAGCATTTAATGACCAAAAAAAAATAGTCTACATGCAATGCAAATTACTTATCAGCTAATCAGATCATTTAATGAAAGAATTCTAAGAATTCTTTTAGGGATTTTTGACATTTGCTGTCACACATAATGCCTTATCAAGGACTTTTTTGCAAGTCATCCAGTGAGGGTATATTGTTAAATATATTAGACTCCAAGTTTTTAATCTTAAAAATGCCTGAAATAAATGTTTTATTTTGTAACCAGGCAAGGTTTCTACCATTTCTTCAAGTCAAAGCTGGATTGGTTTTCTCATATAGTATTTCTCTAAGAGTGGGGAGGATAAACTACTGTGTTTTAAAATTGCTTCCCATTTCAGTTTCTGGATTTTCCCCACTGTTCTGCCATGGCTGAGGCACTGAGTATCAGCAGGGGCTGTGATGGCCCACGAGTAACCCTCACCAGGCCTTCTGTCCTCCCAGCAGCAGTGCAGGCAGCACTGCCATCTTTAGGAAGCTCTGCAACACCTCCCCAAAAAACAGTTTTGAGAGAAGGTGTACTTAACATCAAGCCTTTCTTCAAAGCAAGTGATAACCCCCTGCACAAAAGCTTAAAAAGAGTAAGAGTACAACTTTGGTGTTTCCCAGACCACTATGTAACATTAGAGCTTGGCTGAATGAGTGAGAGAGAACACAAAGAAAGGAATGTTCTTGTAGACCAGTGGTGAAAAAGAGGTGAGAGAGGTGATAGCATTTATGAGATCAACTAGATAGAAAAAATTGGAATGCTGGAAAGAAAAAGATGGAAATTTCTGGGAATATCAGAATTCAGTGACTGCCTTAGGTGGGTGCTGCAGCAGTAATGTTTACAGAGACTGAACACTAAAAGAAGAAAATGTAGGAATAATGAAATAGTTGCCATGTTTCAGGTAAATTGTGAAAAGCAGGTGAGAGCCTAGGCACATACAAAAAGTACCTGGGGGATTAATGAATTTAAAAAACTTTATAATCTAAGGAGTTTGGGGAAGCATGTACCACACCTTAAGTCTATCATCATCTACATTGYAACAACAGAAAAAGCAAAAAAAGACCCAAAATTAGAGGTTACATTTGTGCTCTCAGTTATACAAAAAACTTTCTCCAGACTGAAAGAGTCATGAGAATTCAGCAGCACAGTAGCACCATTTCAAGCCTGTGCTCACAGGAAATTGCTTTTTAAAAAGTCTAGAATCAATCTACACTACATTAATTAAATAGGGTTGAATAATACTTCATATCTAAAAAATATAGCAGTTTTTAGTCTTCTAAATCCACTGGAGATTTAAGCAGTTACTGCAAAATTATTTTTACATGCATGGTTTTTGCAGTTAGATAATTTAATATAGCAGAGAAAATGTGTAAAGTAACTTCTGAATTAGCAGAGAATCTTTCATTACATATGCTTGCTTTTTTTGCTGTCTTAGTGTTTTAAAGGATTACCACTACTTTTCATGACCAGGGCTAACTGGCAACCTTGACAAATTTTAGAAAACACCATCTATGAGGAACAATTGAAGCAACTGAGGATGGTAAATCCAAAGCAAAGACCAGTAAGGGAAGTGATCATATTCTGGCTACAGTACCTGTGCAGGGGAAGTGAATAAACCTTTCATCCCATTTCCTAAATACTTTCTAACTGTGACTGTGTGCAAGGAAGTGATGGAAATTCCCACTCCAGAAAGCTGTAAGTACAGGTTAAACAAACTTATGTCCCAGATGGGTTGAATATAATTTGTCCTGTCTTCCTTTAAGAGAAGAACTAAATTACTGTAAATCTCTAGGCCCTATTGACTGTGAGCTGATGAGCAGCATAAACACTAGTACTGAATATTTTTCCTCACAGAATCACAATCAGTTTAAGGGAATTTAAAACCTCCAAGTATCTGCACAAAAAAMCCACAAAGACCATGTTAGTTTTAAAATGCCAGAACTATGAAACATTAAGATATCAGCATGTCCACATAAATCCATACTATGATTTAATGGAAGTATGAGCCTTTGATGGGCTGAGCTGTGTTCTGTTTTCCCCAGTTTTTTAACTGAAACATTCTCCTCGTTGTAWTACAAGTACTACCCAACACTGTACGTATTCCATGATTTTGAAGTCAACCTCTCTAGCTCTGAGTAATTAAAGAAAAACACATGCTGCCCTTAAGATGAAGTTGCAAACAAAGCAAGCTGTGTCTGCAGCCATCTGCTGTGCTGGGCATGGCACCGCTGGGGGACAGCAGCCACGCTCACTTGGGCTCAGCCGCACCACAGGGCCTGCTTTTCCATTTGCAACAAGCACATCCCTTCCCTTACCTGCACAAGATATTATTATAAGCTGCAGGTGCTTTAAAAAAAAAATCACTAGGTTCTACAGCTTGCAATAGAATTTACAGAAGCAATTAAAAAAAATTAYAATTAAAACCCAAAAACTGGAATTTCCTTGTACTTTTCAGGATTAGTTTTTAAATTTGACAGCAGTTTCTGAAAAGGTAGTTTTGTCTCTTGGGGGTCTTTTACATAGGAATTTAATTCCAAAACACAGAAATACATGACTGTAAAAGCAGAAAAAAAGGTTAGCAAAATATATTATTTCTTCTATAAAAAAAAAATAGGCCACTTAAAAATACAGTTTATAAATTAACAGATATTGAAACATTAATGAGATCTTTGGACATGGCTCTATCACTCCATCAGGGAACAGAGGGTAATTTCATGTGGGTTTTTCCCTTTTTTGAGATAAATAAGAGTAATAGCTGCAATACCTTTTCTAGTGCAGTGACCTCTTGTTGTAACCCTTCAGTTTTTTTGTTTGCTTCTTGTGACAACATTTTGTACTTCTCAATCTGAGACTGCTGCAGGCTGATTGTTCGTTGCAGTCTTGAGTTTTCTTCTTCAGTATCTTTGAGCCGAGTTCCTAAATTCTGATTTTCGTCATCCTGTATGGCAGAAATTAGCAAAAAACCCCAGCTAAATGATTGCAAGGAAGCAGGAGGGTAATGCAGTAATAATGTCTTGTAAATAAAAGGCTGTAAGAATATATGTGCTGTAGATTTAGAAATAGCAACAAGTAAGACTAAGAAAACAAACCACCAGTTTACCAAGAAAATACTTTAAAAGCCAGTAACACTTTTCTCCTTTAATATTCTGCAGTCTTTTACTTGAAACTGTCTTGTAGCAGTATGTCAAATATTTCTCATAGCTCAAAGGTTTTGAAAGTAATCAAATGTTATAGAATTATATGAGTAACAGTGGTACATAGATATTTTGTGACATTTTTTGTGATAATAGCTAAATGCACATATTAGGAAAAATTATGGTAAAAAGAAGAGACTATAATTACTGATAAACCACTCCATTATRTTTCAGGAGATTATCTGGTTTTGACTTAAAAGCAAGCTAATGATCCAGAATACATCAAATATTCAAATTTAAGATTCTCTTAACATGAAGTGTGTCCCATCTTAGATTCATGACCTACTGGCAATTACATCCCACATTAAGCATTATAATTCAAGGCATTTTTCTTTTATAACCTTTCAAACATTGTAAGTGAATACTAATGTAGATTGTTTCAGAGACACATTATGCCCTGCTTTTCTTTAAGCAAAAGAAACCAAGGCACATACAGAAATGGAATTTCTGTGAAAAAAGTCTCTCTCTGCTGCTCTCTCAGTCCCTTGGAATACCAGCTGCCCACCTGAGAAATCTGAATGCTTTATCCTAAGCCTCTTATGACTTCATGCACCTCAGAAACTCCCACCTCTAAATTTAAGCAAATTTACTGCTTCCTTATAACAAGTGGACTGTGAATTGGAACCAAACCCAGAATCTATCTCAAGGCTTTGCCAAAATGAAATTTTTGCGATCTTCTGAATGTAATAGTTATTTTCACACCAGAGAAACTAGAACCCAAAATGATAAATTTACATACAAAGTGCTAAGGGAGCAGGACTAGAAAAAGTACAAGGTTGTCTTCTGTCATCTGCGACAGTAACTGAATTCTGTCATGATTCTGGCATGGAGTGATGAAGTTCAATAGCTACTGACAAAATTATATTTGATTTGAAAATGACTTTAAAATCTAATGTACCAACTTTCTTCTGATCACAGCATAGAAGTATTGAAATGCAGAAGCACCTGTGTTGATAAAAATAAAGTACAGAYATAAAATATCAAAATCTAATTACTTCTAAAGACTTTGTTCGTGTACTTATCTCAAAAAACCCGTTTACTATCATCCTGCTCCTTAACGCTAAATTAAAAGCTTGTAAAAAACACATAGGTGTTTTGCCATATGTTCTTAATGTCATCATCACTTTAGGGCCTGGGGAATAGGTGGAAAAAAACATTCTGAAGTTAAGAGACCACAAATAAAAATAGTGCAGTTATGTAAAATAGAAAGTTAGTTCAAAAACCTTGATTACAAATACATGAATAAGAAGTGATCTCTCTGGCAGACAGATATGAACTACTTAAGTTTTTACAGTACAAGAGCTGTTTGAGCATCACTTTAAAATATCCTTCCAGACAGTGCAGATCACAAAACTCACTTGTACATTCTAACAGTGAAGTATCAGTGTAGCCTCACAATGCCTTAAGTTCAGGCTGATCTGCCCAGGTATGTAATTCCACATACTGTCCTCTGCATCAATTGTACTCTTCAGAACAGAAAAAGCCTAATTTCTGTTTTGATTACAATATTCCATTTAAAATGGAAGCTCTTTCTACACTTTGATCCACTGATGACACCGAAAGCACCTGACTGTATTTCTCAAGATTTTCTATTTCTCAAGCTGCTCTATTTCTCATTCTACCCTAAACATCCATCTCATCCCAGCAGCCAGCTCTGGGCACCACTCCCCTTCTCTGTACTCCACCATCTGCATTTCACCACCACTGTTTCTCCTCTTTTTTCTCARGCTCCACTCACCTTCCCAGCAGGAAGGAGATGGTTTGAGACCTTGCAGAACAACAGTGGCCCTACAGTTGGGGCATGTCTTTGTTCCCAGTGGTTCTCTCCCGCCCCAAATTATTTTCCATTAAGTGCATTTTGAAAGCTTTTAGCCCAAGATCACACTTATGCAGAAATTACCATCCCTAACTCTAAATCTATACAGTATTTAAGAAAAATAGAACRTTAACTCTTAATACTTGAAACAGAAAAGTTGAGAGAATTCTGTTTTGGGATTATTTGTTAAAGAGGAACCTATTCCATTTCTAGATTAAAAAATTAATCCCTTACCTTTTTCCTGCATTCAAACACTATATTTGCCAGGTCTTCCTGCATCACACGTAACTTTGCCTTAAGAAATCTGATTTGAGCTTCTGTGAACATAAAAAAATAYATTTAATATACACAAGTCCTCATTATTCAATGCAGACAAGAACCAAAACTGATGCAAGAACTCACTTTCATCTTGTATTTAAAACCACATGACATTTTTTATAATTATTGAAGAGAAATAGGCAAACAAAAACTCAGATTTCTAAAAAAGTGTTTCTCATTCTTAGGCAAAGCTTTGTATAGATTTTTTCCTTTTAATGACTGAGCTTGACATCTTTAAATTGTAAAAGACTCATAATGCTCAACACTGAAACTTACTGAAAACTTGCATCATACCATGCTGTACATGGCAGCACTTCTTGAGTCTGAAGTCAAAACTGTATTGTAGGGCATGTCTACTTTGCAATCCAGGTGGAGCTGCAACTTCTCTAGTTACAGCCAAGGTAATTTTAAACTGTGCACAACAAGGAATTTGATGTAGGCTGCAAACCCCTCCGAACAGATAAATATCCCTCCCACACAGTACTCTATGCTTTTTAAAAGTACACTGCTAACATTCTTCAACTAATAGTTTAAATTAAATCCATGCAATTAGATTTTTTTTCCAAATGAAATTCTGTCTTGCTCTTGGACAGCTAAGGAATGGACTGGCATGACAAAACAAGCTGTGTGGGAACAGTCTGTTCTCATCCTTCCTATTCCCCAGATCATTCACAAGGAACTTCCTCTGGAAAGACTTCCTTTTGACAAGCATCAGGCATGAAAACAGTCTGAGAATCAAGCTGACTTAACATAGGAATAACCATTATTCCCAGTAGTTACACGAGGAAAAGAATAAAGTGAAGAAGGACCTAGAGCTAAGAGTGGAGAAATGGATGGGCACACGTGTTCATTTGCTGTAACAGGAATTTGTTTCATTTCACCCATCTTCCCTTATCAATTGCAGCTTAAGCTCTAACTCTGCAGAGGCCAATCATAAGTACAGTTTAGGAAAACACCATGAAAACATAAGATACAGGCTGACTTTTATTCCTCCTTTTATATCCTTGCTAGCTTCTGGTAACTAGTGGCTGTCAAGATGGAGACCATAAAATGAAAACTTCTTGTTTAATCCCCTTGCAGGTACTTCTATACTATTAAGTTATTTGATTTTCTTCATGAAACATATTGTAGTTTGGCATTTACCACATCCTGTGGCAATGAGCTGGCTAATTTAATTATGCTTTATGTGAAAGAGAAACACTTTATGTAGCTTACTTTAAATCCAATTTAATGTGGCATTTACCAGTGTTTGCATTTGAGAAAGACAGCTTTCCCTTTACCATTACTGTTTTTATTAAAGAACTTTCATATTGCCTTTGTTTTATTTTCAAACTGAAAATTCAAATTCAAGCTCTTCTACACTTCTTGTTGCACTGTACACTCTGAATATGTGTTTTTGCTAGTTCTGCATCCTAGATTTGAGATGGGATGGACAGAACTGTGCCATTCTCAAGATGGGGTAGCATTAATTATATAATAGTGTGATGGGAACAGCACAATATTCTGTTTTCTGCTATCTTCTGAGGGATTTCTAAAAATTAATTGCCTTTCCCACTGTGAACAGGCAATAAGTTTATGCTTTTGGAGATTATTTAGTTATCACTAAATTAAGGTAAATCCAGCTCAGTAGTAGGTGTGACTGGAGTTGTGTAGTAGGTGGGATTGGAAAGCTGTGTTTTCTGTCAGTGTTACTCTGCAGTCTTTAATACAGAATATAAACTTGTGCTTCACCACTTCACTCAGTACTATGAGATTCTTTTGCAATACTTCATCAGTCTTAACTACCCTAAAATCATTGTTACATAGACAAATTTCTTTACCAGCTATCAATGTAAGATCCATGGCAGATTCCTCTAGGGCTACACCACTGCCTGTAAAAACTGGTTCTTTTTACCATTTTGTTTCCTCTTACTCAGCTATTAGTCTACAGACAGCTTCTGTCTTTTTCAGCTGTGTGTCATTAAGAGCACTTAGCAGTAGAACTTGTGAAAATTCAAGTGCACAACTAGAACTGGATCAGTCTTGGGAGGTGCCCATATCTGAAATCTGACAGGGGATAAAGATAATTAAACAATTAGCTTCCTAACTGGTCAATTTTAATCACCTGATGAGGCTGATAAGAGGGAGTATCACTTCATAGGATGGTCTTAGGTTATACAGTAACCACTGATTTAGGGACTGGTAAACAAGAAAAGGACATCAGAGAGACTCTGATACCCCACAAGAAAGAACAGATTTCTTGAATTCTTGAAATAAGATGAATATTAACACGAAGTGCAACAATATATTCAAGTATTTTATTCCTATGTGTAAGGGTATATTAGATAAACATAGAGCTTCATGTTCAGCCTTCTCTATGTGTGCTTCTATCATTGCTGGTTACTGCAGAGTTGAATTATAACCCCACCCAAAACAGTCCTAGACTAAAATAATGTCTAAGCTTCTGTGTTAGCAGCACTGTGGTAACCTGTGATCCTGAAATAAAGACAGGGAACCCAATTCCAGGAAGAGTGCTGCAAGAGGCTCAAGGAAAGAACAATGCTTTGGAACCTTATCAGCATATTGGCCTAAATAGCTGGGCACAGGCACACAGGCCTAAGGAATCCATTATGCAGATTCCCACTGAGCCCTCTCTGTAACAGGGCCTGCTTAATACCTGTGCCTGCTTCCTTGTGAACACCTAACTGAGAGTCTGACACTGCTGAAATGCTCTGCAATAGCTTATTTACCACATTAAGGAGACATTCAGAATGCTCCAAACAGTCAATATCAAATTCAAAATGCAAAAATCAATCCTGAGGATTTTTATTTCATCATTAAAGTTACAGAAACAATCCTCAGTACACCAATACATGCCCTTGGTCCCTGATTACAAGGCACCAGTAATAACTCTTCTTGAGTTGCCTTGAATTGATTTGGTAGAAGTTTCCAATGCAAGCCAAAGCAATTTCTTTTTGGTTCAGGAAGAAAATGATAAAAAAGTTATCTGAGGATCTGTTATGGGAGAGTTGGTAACAGAAGATGTGCATAGAATTACATGAGGTTAGAAACCAAGCTATTTCTGTGTTGGCATGCTTGTTGACATCAAGCTGTTAGATTAAAAGGAGAGGGCTCAGGCACTTCCAGCTACTGGGGTGAATCTCTGACTTCATGCTCACTTCTGCATTGTAAGGAACTACACAAACTCACTTTTATCACACCAGAGCCAAAWAGACAGATGTGTGTCACGCCTTTAGCCTTGCTGGCAAATGCTGCAATCCCTTCCCTGTTCTGTTTCTAGGACAGACATAAATACACCATTTGTAGTGGGAAAATATCTGGAGGATTCTAATTAAAGCACTGTAGCTGAAACATTACCTTGTTTCAGCCACTTGCTGAGATCCACAGCACTGCTCTCAGGAAAGGCTTTTGTCTCCAAAGGCAGACGCTGTGCAAAGACTGAAGCTCATCTTTTTGGAAAYACAAGCTTAGCACCCTGTACTTCTGTTTCCCCAGTGAAATGAATCAAATRTTATGCACTTATTCAATATATGTAACCATCCAAATACTTTCCTACAGAGGTGGAAAGGAAGATAAAAATTTACTTTTCCACAGARTCAGTCATATGTAAACTGATCTTTCTCTAGGCCCATGTAGAGAGGAAAAACCTTCTTTCCTTTTTCCTTTAGGTTAAGGGCTATAGAATGTTCCCTGTTATTTTTACAGAAACTCCTTTTTTCTCTCCCCAGGAACACCAATTTCTAAGAGTCATGAAGMAAGAATAAATGTACAAACCATGGAAGGAAACTTACCTGCTCCCATCTCATGTCCAACCCTTGGAAAAATGTCATCATCTTGACAGTCTGGTAAGACTCCTTTCTTTAGTCTTTCTTCAACTTTGCTAATTGTTTTTGCTAAAGAAAAACCTACGCAATCTTCCAGTACTGCAACACCATCAGCACTYTGTACTTCCACATTTCTTATTTTTGAACTAAAAAAAATGAAAACCCTAGATTTTAAATTTATAATACATCATATTTTTGTAAAATATTTTTAGTATTTGCTAATTTTAAGAGTGTACAGTTATTTACCTGCATTTAATGCAATTTCATTACCTGCATTCATATGAAAGATGCATCAATGGCAATTTCTCATTTGCTTTCTGTAGGATACCTTTACCATATTCCATATAAATAATTACAAGACTTTACATATTATAATGTAGAAGGCAGAGAAACCACCACCATTTTCAACTGAGAAGATTTTGGCACGGTCTTCTCATCCAACAAATCCATAACTAAATCAGAGTAAAGCAAAGAGAGGAATGTTCTATTGGCATTGGCTACTGTCCTAGGGTGATCCTCTATCCTCTGTTGTCAATTCTCCTCTTTCCACTCCCTGCCACATTATCTTGTAGAACTCTGTTGCACCTGGCTGCACTCTTACCTTATGACAATTTCTGCATCATTATTAAGCCTAGGAAACTTCACTGATCCTAGAAGCCGCATATCAACATTTTCATGAAACCAAAATGCAAGGTAACACATCACCCACACAGGGCATTCCTCAGCTTTCTCCTATAGAAAGGTGATCTCAGTTCTCACAGAACCTAAAGCTCCTAAATTCTTATTCCAACATCTCCTCATTCCAGCCTCCAAACTCTTCCTAGCTCAACTTTCTCCCACAACTTTTGAGTTGCCCCACAGGCTCTGTATCAGCACAATTCCACTTCCAAACCTCATGAGGAGGTGCCAGCGTAACAACCTCCCCTGAAATGCCCAAGGGAGGTCTGAAGGGTCTCCCCAGGGCTTTCCAACYCCTGTAAGACAGCCTCAGCCTGTCAGTTCCATGTCCTGCCACCTTGCAGACAATTTTCATCTATTTTGGTATTAGGCCATAATTCACAGCTGTTTTAATTTGCTCCCGGGTTCTTATGGATTTTTTGACTCTTCTCTTTGTCTAGCTCTCCATTTCTTGTTTTTACAGCCTTGGATTTGCTACCTGCACAGCTGAAGCTTCTCAGCTGGGAGCCCCTGGAGGCTGTGTTGTATTACTGAGCCTCTTGTCCTGTGAGCCCAACATTCACTACAAGGCCTCACATTCCCCAGCACCATCTGATCACAAATCAGGCTGCAGCACCCAAGTGTGCTGGCCCAGGTTGCCTCAGGTGCTCTGTTCTTGCTCATTGGGCCTCCTTTCACTGAAGGAGTTTACAGAATTCAGCTGTCACCCTTGAGAAGTGCYAAAGCAGAAAGCAACTGTTTCATTGCTGCAATATTAATCACATATGTTCACTTACAGTTTTTGGTGCAAGTAAACAGAGATAGCCACCTGGTGGAGCTGATTGAGGAAGTTTGATAYATTTATTTGTATAAATATTAAAGCATACATCCATAAAATAACTAGATAGAGAAAAATAGCAGCTAAAAGATTTCATGACAAACCAAATGAGACGTTTGATATACCTTGAAGTTGTTCTTTTTCCCTTATTTGCAGAGTATGGTCTGTTCTGAGCTGTGGGCACAGAAGGAAATTTCTTCTTGTTCTCTACCTAAAAGTTTTTTTCAAAAATTAGCGGGGTATTATTATTATTATTGAACTACTTTTCTTTTCTAGTTTTTTTTCACGTTTTTTCTTCTTCATATATCTATACTCAAGGAAGTTTCAAAGAATTCTTTTCAAACTTTCCAAATGACTTGTCAATTTTATTTGCACTCATCTTTAGCTTGCAACTTTTATGTCTTTACGACCTAACTGTAATACACCCAACAGTCATTGGCTCATGGGAGTTTTTCCACACATACTTTTAATAAATCTATGCACAAGCAAGGCTCTGAGCTTTTATCAAGGTATTAATTACTGGACTGTCATCCTACCTTCAAAAAATAAAATATGGTATTTWATGCATTATTTTAATCTTGTAAAGTCCCCATTGAAGAAGACTTAACAATATTTCTGTTACTTTCACACAAATATTCTTTAAAAATTAGAGGGTTTTCTACTGTATTCTGATAAATAACTGCAGATGGTATTTTAGAAGATTCAGCTGACCTCATAAAAGTTTCAATATAGTTGTAGTTAAGAGACTATTGAGATTGTTCTTAATCTCATTTTTCCATTGTATTTTCTAAATTCAGTTACTCTACCTGTTTATTATCTAGTTATTATTAGAAGACACTAGTACTGCCTGTAGTATTATASAGGTGAGGGAAGGAAGAGAGTAAGAAGCTAATTATTTTCTAATATTTTTCATTTGGAATTCTTAATTTGGTGTTCAAAACACTGAACATTTCGCTCAATGCTGATAAGAAAACAGAATACAAAAATTAAACATTGGAAAAGTCCACCTGACTACCAGTGGCACTGAGGAGCTCTGGTAACACTGTCCCAGTAGCACTGCTCTGGGCATCACTTTGGCGTAGCACCCGTGTAAGTCCCCAGTGTAGCCTCAAAACCATGAGCCATTATATTTTTGAAATTATAGAAAATAAAACCATATATAGAAAAGAATTTAATCAGGATAGTTTTGGTACCTTTGCAAGTGAGTGTGTAAGAGATGAAACTTCGGGACAGAGTGGATTTCTGCAATTTAAAAAAAAAAAGAAAAAAAGTAAAAATTCACTGATCTATAATAATGTAAACACTTTGCAGTTAAAATACAGCTCCCCTGTCAGAATCAGAAGAATAACATTTTATAGATCTAGAATAAACAATACAGCTAAGGTGGGAACATATGCTGAGTTCAAGTATAAATTCAGTCTCATCCACGGTCTGTCCAGTCTACCTCATTTGCAACCCAAATCACCTGGTCAGTCCGGTATCTCATACAACAGTACTCATGTACCAGAATCCTGATCTTGTCTCTTGGAATTCAGGCTGCTGGCTTGTTAGATGATGAGTCCCTGCAGCAGGGAGTACTCAGCCAAGAAGCAGAGTTACAGCTTCCCCAGGACAATCCAGAACCAAAGACTGCCAGCAGCTCCCTGGGTAACACCTACATGAAATAAAACCCCTGAACTCGCATAWACCAAGTGCAGATATAACCAGTGTCCTCTACAACCTCCACCTGTCCTAGCAGCATCAGACTGACTGTTCCCAGGTCACTTGACTGGGACTGTCRGAGGAATATGAAGTGCAGCAATTTATAAATTAAGCCTCATAGAGTTTTCTCTGAAATTAGTATTATAAATATGGTATCTATTTTACAGACAGGGAATAAAACCAAGAATAATAAAAAAGCAGCTTTCTTATCTGCTTCTTTGGCTGAAAACTGTGCATCTTAGTAACAGAATTTCAGGTTAAATGATTATTTTTCAAGTCTACTGAAATTAAGCAGAAAGTTTTGGCATGCTGTGTACTATTCAGGTCAAATTCCTTGTCAGACAGATATGTAGATATGATTTTGCTTTCAAAATGAGTTATGATTGAATGTATATTAYTGCAATGAAAGGCTATTTTTAAACTACCCTTTATAAATTTTTTACTTCAATTAAAATGCTGGCTTATAAAAGGTTTTGAATAAAATTTAAATTTCTGGCTCATTAAGTCACTTAATTTTTTTGTCAGGCTGATTTGAGCAAATGTTTAGATCTTGCCTTTAAAAATTTCATAGACGTTCATCAACAAGAATTATCTGCACAAAGCTCCGTATTAATCCAAAAAACCCCAACAACGATAAAAAAACCAACACAAAAAAACAACCTGGAGAAATCATCTGYGTGTGGCTGGCAACAGACTTCAAGAATAGGCTGATTAGTTTTTGTCTATTTACCCCAGTTTCCTCAAGCTTTCTCCCCATTGGCTAGCTCTAGGAGCATGCAGAAGGTGAGGATTTGCTGCCACAGAAATAACAGTTCTATGTTATTCTGAAATATATGAAAACGCAACACGCTCTATACTCAAGAAAACAAATACATTCTTTCCCTCAATAATCTGTTCCTACTGTATCTGTTGTCTTACAGTCGCCTTAAAAAAAAACACCAAAAAACCAAAACAGAAAAAACACGAACAAAACAAAACAAAAAACCCAACCTCACTGTATCTCTCAAATTCTCCTAATGGTTCTTCCCTGCTGCCCGCCGTGCAGCCGCACGCTCGGTGAGAGGCGGCGCACACGGTCAGCCCCGGGACAGCCCCGGGCCGGGCACAGCCCGGGGCCGGGCACAGGCGCGGCCGCCGCCGCTGCAGCCCCGCCGGGCACCGGCGCTGCCCATGCGCGGCCCTGCCCAGCGCCGCCAGGCGGGCCCTGGCTGCAGAGGGAGCGTGTAAACAACAGCTCATTGCAGCGCACTCTCACCCGAGCWGCTTTGTTGCTAAGTAATTCAGATTTCCTACAGACAATATGCTGCAAGTACTCCAGAACAAATTCATTTAAAATATACGTTGACTTGGAGAATGACTTAAATATTTGTTGTCTTTTTTCTACTTTGCTTACTCATTTGTTTTTTCCTTTCAATTTATATTTTTTCTCCTTTCTTTGCTTCATATCCTCTCTCCAGTTGCTTTAGTGTTCATTCTCCTTAAAGGAATCAATAGAAATTTCAACGARATAGGTCAGAAATATCTAAAGTGCTTCCTTGATATTTAAGGCCTATCCGCTTGCACAATTTCAAAATAAAAGAATTTTTAATTAAATATTAAATACTTTGAACTAATCTAATTGAATGGCCTCAATGTTCACTCATGGATAATCAGTGTGCCTAATTCCTAGCACACATTTCTAATTTTTTTTCACTACAGCATAGGATTTCCAGTCTACTCTCATGTAGATGGTTAACAGAACACTATGTTTACCAGACTGTGGTTGTTTTAAGGTGTTTTAATTTTTGTTGGTAATTGGTAGGTCAGCTGATACTCTGACAAGTTAATTGCCCTTTTTGTTTCTTTTTTWAAAAATTCTTCCAACACTTCAATTTATTCTAATGTGTACCATCAAAGTTAATAATTCTCTTTGTGGGGCTGAATCTTCCAATCACATTACTTAATAAAGCAGCCCTAAAACCCAATTCCAGTTTGAAGTTCTTAAAAATTCTGTCTAATATTCAAAATCCACCTAACAGAACAAAACACTAAAGTGAGATCCAGAATTTGTTTTAAAAGCATGATTATACTGAATGATAGTACATTAAGTTTCTTGCCCCTCACTCCCTCAGCTATGGCTTTAAAATAGGCCAGGAATCAGTTTAATTGTAGTAGCAAACTTTTGCTGGTAGTTAGGCTTCTATCATAGAAGCTGCCTTGCTGTCACACCTTTTTGTGTTCTGAAAATCCCTTTTACTTTCAGAAAAACTCCATGTCTTTGCTTCTATTCTACACATAAGTAACTATTTGATCATCTTTATCAGACCTTCATATACCCTATTTGAAAAGATTCCCAACTGAAGCTTAACATTTGAAGCATTTTTTTGTCTGTTCTTGTATTTCTCTTATCCAGATCAGTGGC
This sequence comes from Cardinalis cardinalis, assembly GCA_014549065.1. Classification (NCBI taxonomy): domain Eukaryota; kingdom Metazoa; phylum Chordata; class Aves; order Passeriformes; family Cardinalidae; genus Cardinalis; species Cardinalis cardinalis. The sequence continues at coordinate 677,792 of JACDOX010000067.1, forward strand.
ATCATAAATTTAGGAACCTACAGATCAGATCCTTRATAAACTGTGTATTAGTCTATGTTAAATTCACCCATTTCCCACACTGCCAATACACAAATCCTTGAACAAGTAAGGCAATAATAATGCCCCTGAGTGACTGAGGGAATTCAGCCCTGTCCCACTCGGGATCTGTGGGGTTTGGACACTCAGGCTGTGCTCATCCCAGCCAAAGGCATGCAGGCCCCAGCACTGTAATAGAATCCACATTCCAGAGGGTGGCAGCTCAATGTTTGCCTGTCTCGGGCTTTGTGTTTGTTTTCATCAGGCATTTCCTGTCCCAGGAACATTTAGGCCAAGTCAAATGTAAACCAGTGTCTGTTCCCTCACTTTGTCAGCTCAACTGTTAAAAACCATCCCCTGCCAAGTGCCTACTGCTTGGTATTGCAAAGAAACCTGTGACCTTACCTTGCTCTTTTACAAAGGTCAGCACTTCTTAATATCTTAAATAGAACATTCCAGCAAAATTGAGCCTTCCTTGAAATAACAAGGAATAACACTTGCTTAGCATCAGGTTTTTTTAATAATAGGAAAAAAATTAAGACTCCACCATTGCAGTATGCAGCAAAGATAGAACAGGAGCATGATTAGGACACAAGGCACGCGGGATCAGTGTGAGGTTTCCCACCAATTATACACAGCAGTTGTAAAGCACATACCTCTGTCTGTCATCTTCAGGTGACTTACTCTGTGCTGAAACTGGCTGAGATAGTATCTTCTGCTGGCCTTTCTTCATTAAAAAAARAAAAAAAAAGTAGTTGATTTTGGGAGACTATAATCCATTGAAGATTAATTACCTATTTGTAAGTCAAAAATCACAGTAACTACAGTCTACTATGGAAAARAATGGAAACTATAGTCAGTCTACTGTGGAAAAGAACTTCTGAAACACAGGAAAAGATGTCTAAAAATKAAAATGCCATTGCTGTTTTGTTGTTAAATGTATATCTGTGCAATCTGGCAGTGCCATGTGGTATATTAAGTACCCTAAGAATATTTCATCTTCTGCTATATTTAGAGAAGAAAAGAACAGTGGTTTTGTTGTTGCTGTTTTCTAAAGGAAAGAGACTAGATGCTATTTTGGCTGTTTCATCTGCTCCTGTTCAAATGCCAAGCATTTAGCCTCAGCTTGTCACTGCTCAAGAGAAGAATATGTTTTCACAGCCCATAAAATTGAAGTTTCAACAGTAGGAAAAGTGCATACAAGTACAGCTTTCCAGAATACTTAGTAATTTGCTTTTTAAGCCTTGTTTATTTGAATGAGTGTACTTATAATGAATATTTCTAATATCCAGAACATCTTCTCCAAACTGTTTTGGGTATAAACCATACCTGCCCCGTTTCCTTTTTATTCATTTGTCCAACTTCCATATAAAATGTTGACTCTATCTGGTTAAATAATAATACTGATAATGAACAGCAACTTTTTCTGTTTTGAGAAAACTTCCTTCTCACTAAGTTCATGTTTTCTCTTTATGTTGCTTATTCTTTGTATCTCTTTCAGCTTGAACAATGTAGATCATATTTCACTCGGAGGTTACTGTAACATTATCTGATTTTCAAATACTAATTTTTAGTATTTAAGGCATAAAACCACCTACAGATACTTTTCTTAAACAACTAAACAAGTTTTTATGTGGTTTTAGGTATGTATCTGCACAAATGCTGTAGGCAGGTGTGTGAATACCTACCTAATGAAATTGCACAGAAACTATTTTTTAATGTATTTTTAATACAAGTTTACAACTTCAAAAAGAAATAAATTAAAGCTTACCTTGCATTTGAAAGCAACATGCTTTTAGTAGTCAAGRTCTAAATGTCTTTTGAGTGCATGTGAATCCAGACTAAATTACATAACAGTCTGCTACTCACCATTAGTTCTTCAGCCTGACGCACCAGTATTTCTGTTTTGGCTTCTAATTCTGCATTCAGYCGCCTAAAATAGTAAGAATTTTTTATCACTGAATTTTTGAAAAATTTAAAAGGAATAAATGTCAGCATGACAGTATTTTTGCCTGAACTAAGTGAAATCTTAATGATTCCTACAAAGAAATGCTGAAATACACTTCAAGGTATTAAAAAAGTTATGTTTCAACAATTTCYTGTGTTTCAGCCAAATGAATAGCAATAAAACACATACACCCATTAAACAGCACAGTTTAGACTATAACTGTGAGAGGTGAAGGATATCTTTGGTTTTGGAAGTGCTATTTCTTAAATACACATTGTCTTTATTTCCTAAAAGGTTTCCATGTTTAACACAGTCCTTCCTTTCAGTATACGCAGCAGCAGGGGCTKGGGAAGGACGCATGTAGGATGGCATTGTTCATCACATATTTGGAGACGTGTTGCTGTATGGATGTGCAGGTTGTGGTACTGAGGTGTTCCTGTGTGTTCTCATACAGCCCCTGGTGCTGTGACTGCCGGAGTGTGAGATGTGGCTCTCTGTTCACCGGGGCTGGGCACTAACAGGTAACAGGCCGTCCATTTAAAACCTTTACAGCTTTTAAGCTGTTTTTAACAAGCTTAAGCTTTTATACAGTCGTAATTTAGAACTAAAGTCAATGTTCAAAGTGCAGAAGGAGCTCATGTCCGGGCCTAGAGCCTCCCTGAGGCGCGGTGTCCAGGGGCGTGGGCGCTGTCCCGCGGCCCCGGGCAGTGCCATCCGCCCTCTGCGGGGACGGGGCCGCGGCACCCGGCTACAGGGGACGGGGCTGTGCGCTGGTCTCCCGGGGCAGGGCCTCCTTACTTGTACTGCTCCTCCTTGGCCAGCCATGCTCCGCTCAGCGCGCCGGGCCCCGCCAGCCCCTGGGGGCTGCCGGCCGCTCTCTGCACCTGCGGGGAGGATGCCATAGTGAGCGGGGCGGGCTCGGCACGGCCCCGCTGCCCCGAGTCCGAGCCCAGCCCGAGCCGCCGCCTTACCCCGGGCAAGTCCCCGCCCCGCCGGGCCGCGCCGACCGCCGACATTTTGTCCGCGCCGAAGCCGCTGTGGCGTCGCCTTCGCCCGGGCAACCGGCGGCCGCCCGCCCTCGCTCCCACCCTCCCTCCTTCCCTCTCTCCTCCCCTCCGTCCCTGTCAGGGCCGCAGCGACAGCCGCGGGGACAGGTCCGTGCGCAGGGACCAGCTGGCACCCGGCATGGCACTGGGCTGCCACGGGTTCAGGTGAGGGGCAGGTGAAAGGGTCTGAGGGGCCAYTACCGTTGTTAGTGTAATAAATATTTACTACAGCCCTTCTGACCTTGCTACACGTTGTCCTGCCAGTGTCCCCTCATTTCAGTGCGTTAAACTCCTGTKTGTGGCATGACGGTAACTGTGCCACTCTCTGTACAGCTCTTTGGTGCTGCTGTCCCTCTRCGTTTCTTATACACACATTTCTGTGATTTTCGCCTGGTTTAAGCCTTGTCCTCCGCCACTTGTTTGAATCCCTCCATTATTTTTGTCCCTTACCCCCACACAGTTTGATTTTGCTGCATTTCTCCTTCCAGCCACCCATGAGGCTGTTGCCACTCTCATCTGTCACAAAGTCTGAGAGACACAGAACGGGTCAGGTTGGAAGGAATCATAGCAGGGTCATCTTGTCCACCCTCCCAGCTCAATTAGGGTCATCCCTGAGCACATGGCACAGGATTGCATCCAGATGGTTCTGGAATATCGCCGGGAGGGAGACTCCACGCCCTCTCTGGGCAGCCGGTTCCAGTGCTCACACTGGGTTCCAGTGCTCACACTGGGTTCCAGTGCTCACTCCCTGCACAGTAAAGAAGTTCTTCCTCAGTTCAACAGAAACTTTCTGTGCCTCAGTTTCTGCCCGTTGCCTCGAGTCCCATTGCTCAGCGTCACCAAGCAGATTGCAGATTACTTGCCCGCTCCCCTGCTCATTCACTCCAATCTCCTTTCCTGACTTCCTAGCAGATTGTGCCTCTGCATGTGACAACAGCCCAACTGTCCTGCACCAGGTATCTATAGAGCAAGAATAATGTGGGTCTATACTGAGCTTTGTGGGCTGTATATGCTTTTAATTAAGAGATTTGCACAAGGGAAATCAGAAGGGCTTAGCTGGCTGGAAGTAGAAGGTCTGTGCTGAAGGATTTCTGCGTAAGTGTTATTTGCAAAGCAGAAGAAATACTTGAAGATTTTGAGCATTGAGACAGGCAATGTAATGGGATAAATAAGACGAAAAGAAAGACAGGACAACTGTGATTAGTGAAAGGCAAAAGATAGAAATATCAATATAGAAAATGAAAGTGTTTAGCACTAATGTTGATTCAAAAGTATTGGCACACAGAGGGAAAAGAGTGAGCCTATGAAAAATATTATGGAGACTTTGAAAAAAAAATCCATCAAGAAGTCAATCTATTTCCAAAATTTTTATGTTTTTACTAGTAAGAATAGCAAGGGGTTAATGGTGGCATTAAAACAAACAAACAAACAAAMCCAAAAAACCAAACCACAATTTAACTCCATCTTTTGTGCTTTTGGTTTGGAAAAACTTAAAGGATGAGGTCAATAGTAGAGAWCTAACCTTCATGGGAAAAAGACATTTTGTTAAGAAATAAATTACTGATTCTATGAGACATTAACTCATCATAACCAAAGTCATGTTTTAGAAATATCTCTAGTGACATCCTGGGTGATTTGAAGAGAAACAGGGAAACTAGAGAAGGAAACAAAGGTTCGTGGGGTGAAAGCTAAGAGGAGAAATATCCTTTTCCAAACAGGAACTTTTTTCCCCAAAAGTACTATTTCTTTTTGCAGAACTATAATATCACCTTATTAATACTTTTACTTGTTTTAAAGTTCTTGTACAAAGTAGCTATAAGAGCRTAACACCTTAAAATGCCAAAAATATTAGCTAGAAGATCTCTGCTAGTTAGATACTGAGGCAACAAAATCACTGGTTGAGATTAGAGAGATTAGAGCAACTGGTTTTCTAGCCAGCTTTTAGCTAAGACGTAATAAACAAAAGAGGGGTAATTTATTATATCATAAATTTTTAAATATGTTAACAAACACAGCAACACAAGGTTATTTTTGTTTAAAACCCCCTGGGATTAATAACATACATACATACTAGGATTGCAAATATTGCACAATATTTCTAAGATCCACAGCATGATTTATTTAATATGATTCATTTTTTGAAATATTATATCAGTTGGATTTAAACTGCAGCTACCTATATTTGAAGTAATATGAAAAGATCAGTATATTTGGAAAAGTATTTCTTAGTGAACTTTAAAGTATTTCTTCAGAGATGTCGAAAACAAAATTAGAAAAAATAAAGAGATTTTCTTACATTCTTGATCCCTTACTCCATTAAGGTTTTATCACTTTGAAGTTGACCTGATGTGACCTTAACAGTTGTGGTTAATTCTCTAATACATAGTTGGTAACTGGGTAGAGAATAGGCTTATATTGGAGACCCCAACCAATAGCGAGATACATAAGGAGATAGGAAAATTTATCTCAGTATTTATCTGGGGAAAAAAAGGGCATTTGAAAGCATAACATCGGTACATGGTGTAAGATTTAGCCAACAATATTTGTTAGCAAATTCCCATTTTCCATTTAATCCTTTTTTAAGGGTTGACTSGAACATAGTGTCTGTAAAATAAACATGTTTTTGTTGTTTTGAGGTGGAGTGTACAGCAGGTTAGAGACAGGTTTTAACCACAGTGATATTTTTGATCATAATGATCCGTACTTGGGACCTCTTTCTAGGGACCTCTGTGTTTAGAACAGTACATCATCATTCTATTTTTTGCAAGTGTTTCAATTTTTGTTTTCTGAGGATTAATAGTTCGCAAAATTAAATTACTCCAACAGAAATGTTAAATTCAAAATGAAGTTGGTCACTGTGTTGCCTTTGGTTTTCTTCTAGCAAAGGAGGACATGGGTTAGAGAACAGCRGAGCTCCATCAGTACGGCTGTTAGGAGTGGTTTGGGACAGCAGGGTGTGTGTAGCTGCTGGGATGTTAGAATAGTTTACTGCAGAAGACTGCTGAGGATCTATATGCGGTGTTTACTTTTGATTAAACCAAAGCACATGCATTATTTCGTTGCTACCCATGGCCCGCTTCCTTCTACAGGCACATATTTTGTGGTCTCTCTTTCTTCCTTCAATAAAAATATAAAAGCATGAGCTTTTTATATGAGCCTAATATCTTCATGTTTTAGACACAATTTTTGTTCATGAGGTCTTCTTATTTCCCTAAATTGTACAGAATTTTCCTCTCTCTTTATAAAAGCCGTGAKGTTTAGTAGAGACCTAGAAAACCATCAATGGGAAAGGACAGGATTTCACTGTGTATCACATTACTTGTCAGAAACAGGAACAGCAGTGATTTGGCACAGTGTTTTCTTCCATAAAAATTACTACAAATGTATCAGGCCAAAGAGATAACAGCTGATACATTGGCTCAAGCTTTTTGGTTTTGTGGGATTTTTTTTTATTGTAAGGCCCATTATAAACAAATAAATAGCACATATAGATGCCACAAATGCTTACAATTTTTAGACCAAGAGTCATGTTAAGGGCTGTATATTGTCTTTGGTATTTGGTATAGCTAAATTTGATTAACCTGCTGTCACTACAGACCTCTCTCATTTATATATCTGTTGATTCCACCTCTAGAAGAAAAGGTCTTTCATAGGACTTGCAGCTGTCTGCTGGACCTCCATCCTAGGAAAGAGGGATGCTTCACCAAGGCAGTATGACTCAAAATGTTCATGCTTCCATGTCAGCAAGTTTGTGTGCCCAGGGCCATTTTTAGTGCTTCCATTGCCCTGCTGTGGGTCTGGCAGCCCCAGAGGTGCTGTTTCCCCCAACACATTTCCTCTCTCAGTCCAGCCATGGTGCTGCCCTCAGAGCAGCCCTGTTACAGGCACGGGGCTCCAGAGCGGAGCACTGCAGCCTCGCAGGGCTGTGTGCTGCCA